>OZ007497.1:253387432-253899640 GCA_963931805.1 Microdon myrmicae
GGACTATTGCTAGGGTTCTCGAGTTAGAGAAAACCGAGAATGAGATGAGGAGCGAGAATGGGTGGTACGAATACCAACGAGGTATCATGACCAGTTACCTTCACCGGAGAGGAACGACGAATACCATGCTCCCACCTCATCAAATAGGCAACCAATGCTAAGGAATAATCCATTCTACAATTGGGAGGATGAACAAGATCCCCCGGAGCAAACAAATAGGGTTTTAGATAGGACCTACGCGGATACTCGACCAAACCCCCAGGAATCGATAAACAGGAGAATAGGCCTAGATACGATGCGTCTCGAGTAGTAGAGACACAGAGAAGGAACTCTAACACGAGATTCCCAGAACGATCTCACCCCGTTACACGCCCACAACCTGGGAAAACCCCGTTTAGGTCGGATACACCACCACACATCTCTATTAGAAGACCAACAGGGTCTAAACCAAAGAAGCCCGAGGTACCACGACACCGTCAAAGAGGCGGAGGTGACTATCTCAGTGACTCCTCTAGTCAAGGTAGAGATAAGCGTACACCAAACCCATGGGTTACACGCAAGATTTGCAGCTTCTGCAATAGGAAAGGGCATGTATACGATGAATGCCTTCGACGCCGAAACACTCCAAAGTGTGATCGATATGGACACGATGTCCAGGATTGTCGGACACTAAATACACAAATAAGTTCGCAGAACCAATGGAAGTCACCTGTGACTACCTCAAATCAAGGGCAGGAACGACCATCTACATCGAAACAAGCAACGGCATCGAATCATAGAGTGTACAGCATTCGATGTTGTTGTGAGTTTCGTGGCCGAAAGGGTCACACGAGGGACGAGTGTCGCATCAAGGCAAAGTGGATAAAACCACAAAAGCCAACAGACACACCCAATGTGGTTAAGTCTGTACTTAGCGACCACACCCCACCGACCTGTACGGTCAATACAGAATGGCAAACAGTCCAAAAAGGAAAACTTTCAAAGGACAACAAACAGCCACGCGGCAAAGGCGATAAACAGACACGAGCCAAGAGTAGTACTAGTACGAGTAGTACTGAGCACTTGGAGGCTTGAAAAATAAAACAACGCCAACACCGATTACAGCGCCATCGACCCGAATCGAACCGTAGCCAGTCGAATTCAACCGCTACGGACGCGTCAGAGACGCCAAAAAGGAGCATAGGCGACAGAAGAACGGAGAATGGTGCACATTTTGCAAGCGACATAACCACACGTCGACAGTGTGTCGACTAAAAGCAAATGGGAGAAGTCGGAAAACTCCCAGAGGTCGGGCCGGAATTCCCCAACCCGACCGAATTAAAGCCACCAAATAAAGAAAACTGTCCTCAACCGCCAACAAAAGTTCAAATAGTCCAGCTCCCATTAGACATTGGATGTAGAAACACTCCATGTCTAATAGAGGACACAGGTGCGGAGATCAGCCTTCTTAAGCTGAAGGCACTCCAAAATGTAATAGCCTTGGATACCAAAAAGGCCACTACCCTCCAAACGCTTTTTGGAAAGGGAAAGTCTAGGGGCTTTTGTAAGGGAATATTCAAACTGCCCCAACCAATCTCCTGTAACTTTCAGGTAATGGACTCCCTACCGGGATTGTCAGAAGATGGGTTGTTAGGAAACGACTTCCTAGCTAGGAATTGTAAAATCAACGGACCCGGGAATTGTTTGGAATTCTCCCAAACCAATGGAAATCCGGTAAGTTTTTCCGTTGAATTTACAAAAGATAGGAAACGGACGCCACGACATAAGGCAACCAGTCAGGAACCCAAGCCAAGGGGATCCATAGAGGTCCAGACCGCGGCCGGAAGTACACCGGATACCCTACCCAAACAGGGGAAAGGGGGCGAAAATTTGTCAAGCTCCAAACATCCCAACCCCACTTTAATAGCTGACAAACCAAAGAAAGCTAACAAAGAAATAACAGTGGTGGAGCACTCACTGCCAAACGCTTCGGAGGTAGAAATTTTTCTGAACAAACCGGCAATAATACCGACACGTTCACGAAAAATGCTGAGACTTCCCATAGAAATTCGGGAAGAGGTAATTCTAGTACCTAAACCAATGCAATCAGGGATTTTCATATCCAATTGTATTGTAGGGAAAGCGAAGAGTGCCCAAGTAGAGGTACTCAATATCGCAAACTACCTCCAAACCATAGACCGAATCATGGTGGAGTTACATCCAATGAAGGACTTTTCCACCTTTCCGCTGGAAAATGAGGACAACCGTTCTACGGAATACAATGCGGATAAAAAACCTTCGGAGGGAGAAAACCTCCAGTATATCCGACATTTATTCTCAGAGGAGGACTTACCAAAAGATCCAAGGTTGACACAATTACACGAGGAACTTCACTTAGGGAAAAACCTAAGTCCTCAAGAGTGTCAATCCATAGTGGAAATATGTGAGGAGTTCAACGATATTTTCCACCTTAAAGGTGACCTCCTAACATATACCAGTGCAATAACGCATGAGATACCGGTGATACAGGATCAAGCACCGATAAATCAACGAATGTACCGTCTGCCTGAGTGCAAGAAAGAGGTGATCAACGAGCAAGTACGGGATATGCTGGAGAATGATATCATTCAACCAAGCAAAAGTCCGTGGAACTCACCACTCTTGGTAGTTCCTAAGAAAGCGGGTCCCGATGGATAAACTCGATGGAGAGTTGTGGTCGATTTCAGAAAACTGAACGACAAAACCATCGGAGATGCGTACCCTCTCCCTCAAATAGAGGACATTTTAGACCAGCTCGGTCACCCACGCTATTTTTCCACACTCGATCTAGCCAGCGGCTACCACCAAGTCTTAGTAGATCCGAAGTATCGAAATAAGACAACGTTCAGCACAAATTACGGGCATTATGAGTTCAAACGTATGCCATTTGGTCTGAAGGGAGCACCAGCTACGTTTCAGAGACTCATGAACCATGTCCTAACCGGGTTGCAAGGAATCGAATGCTTTGTTTATCTGGACGACGTTGTCATATATGGGAAAAACCTAGAACACCATAATGACAAACTCCAGAAAGTATTCGATCAAATTAGATACCACAACCTCAAGTTGCAACCGGAGAAATGCAAGTTCCTCCAGAAGGAAGTAGTATACCTGGGACATGTTTGTTCCGAAAAGGGGGCAATGCCAAATCCAGACACGACAGCTAGAGTCCCCATTCCCAAAACGGTAAAGCACGTACAATCGTTTCTAGGCTTGGCGAACTACTATCGAAAATGTGTTCAAAATTTTTCGAAGATAGTACGCCCCTTAACAAATTTGTTAAGGAAGGACGTCAAATTCACCTTGTCAGACAAATGCCAACAAGCATTTGATAACATAAAGGAGTTATTGGTCTCGCCGCCACTGTTAATCTATCCAGATTTTACCAAACCCTTTAATGTGACCACGGATGCGAGCAACGAAGCACTGGGGGCCGTACTGTCGCAAGGCGAAATCGGTAAGGACCAGCCAGTCGCATATGCCAGTCGAACCTTGAATAAGGCGGAAAAGAACTACTCTACAATCGAGAAAGAGTTACTAGCCATTGTTTGGGCGGCTAAGAATTTCCGTTGTTATTTACAAGGGAGAACATTTAATATATACACGGACCACAAACCGTTAAAGGGAGTATTCAACGTGAAAGACCCCACGTCACGTTTACTAAGGTTCCATCGCAAACTACTGGAGTACGACTACCAAATCGAGTATAAACCCGTTAAATACAACACTAATGTGGATACCTTGAGTCGTATCCCGCAAATTTGTGATGAGACTCCCACACTACCAAGGTGCAATGTACTAACACGCGCCCAAACTAAAAAATTAAGGGCAAGCGAAGGAACTCAGGATAGTCCAAATGACGATAAGTCCTCTCTTAACGAGGATCCCATTCCGGCCTGCACGGAAAAAGGAATGGAGATAACCAATCCTGAAGACATTCAGTTCCTACTCCGGGAATACCATGATCCTCCGTTGGGTGGACACCAAGGAGTGAGTAAAACGTACCACAAAATACGTAGAAACTTTTTGGTGGAAGAACATGATGCGCCACATTAAACAATACATCAAAGTATGTAAAACATGTCAAACCATGAAATCTTCACCGAACATATGTATGCCCATGGTAATAACCGACATTGCAAAGAGGCCTTTCGACAAAGTATACTTACATATAGTAGGTCCTCTTGATCGCACTCCAACCGGCAATCAATATATACTTACATTCCAAGACAACTTGTCGAAGTATATAGACTGCTACGCTCTCCCAGATGCGGAGGCAGAAGCGGTGGCCACAGTCTTTTTCGACCAAATAATTGCTCGGTATGGTGTTCCGAAGCAACTGGTCACCGATCAGGGAAGCAATTTCCTAAGCAGTTTGTTTAAAAGCGTGTGCAAACTGCTCCGTATTAAAAAACTTCAAACCTCAGCGTACCACCCACAATCGAATGGAGCCTTAGAAAGAGCCCATCGTCCACTCGTAGATTACCTGCGGAGCATTGTGGATGGAAATTCCCAATCATGGGACCAGTACCTGAGAACGGCAACATTCGTATACAACACCAATGTACACGAAAGTACTAAGCTTACGCCAATGGACTGTCTATTTGGGTTCACCCCGGAGGTACCGACGAGCATAAAGCAACCTCCGGAACCGGTATTCAACCATGACAGTTACCATAAGCTATTGAAGTGCAAACTTCAACATACGTACGAAATAGCAAGGCGTAACCTGTTAACTTCCAAGAAGAAGTCGAAAGAGTACTACGACCGTAAGACACGCCCATTCACGTTCCATGTGGGCGACAAAGTTTTAATACGCAATGCCCAAAAGCTAGGAAAATTAGCTCCCATATGGAGGGTTCCCTATAAGGTAGTGCAAATAAATAGTCCGGTAAACAGCGTCGTTAAGGTGGGGAGAAAAAATGTGGTGGTGCACAATAATAGGCTGAAACCCTATTACGAATAGAGGAAGCCAAAAGCAGACAAGACCACGACCACAGACGGTGTAGGGATCAACGCTACAGTTTGATACTTTTGTAGCCAAGCTTCATTCCTCTTCTAAGAATGAAGCTATCACTATTTAAGGAGGGAAGGTATTATTACAGACCGACCTTGAGTCCAGGTCCCCCCAACATCCACTAATCCCCTTTCGTTAGTTTCCCCTTTTTACCAATAAACGGAGAACAACTCGGGAATAGTTAATTTGCATAAACTACTTTATGCAAATTCTACTTGGCAGAGTAAATAATAAAAACCGGCGTTGGCGTCGAATAATGAATTAAAATGTCAACGGCAAAAAAAATAAATAATTCATTCGACGTAAAACTTCGAAACAAGAGCAACAATCATAAAAACAGGAACGAAAGCCGATCAGGGGAGCAACCAATCAACGCCCCCTGCACCCAGTTGCAGCACACACTAACAACAACAAGCAGCAACTGCACCGACCGCTCAACGGTCTCCAAAGTAAGTCTCTTAATCACTTACTATACATAATCAATTATATAGATTCAAAATATATTACACAATATATTGTACAATTGTCCAATAACACTATAACAGTATTATTGCTGGGATTTGGATGTAGGAATGGGGGAAAAAGGTGGTAGGGCTTTTTAAAGCACTACAGTGTTGATGACACATTCATAAAGGAGAGAGGCCAGTCCAAAACCGACGAGTACACCCCGTAATCAATAACTATAGAACGACTACTCGGCTGGTTGAAAGGTAATACCCGACTCGTGCACCCACTCCGGTGGATGAGACTCGACTCGTTGGTGCGCACCCCCATGCGCACTCCCGTGTACACACTGCTAAGCTTAAGAATCGATCGACTCTCGTGGTGGCTGTTTATCGACTGCCCTGACTCGACTTAGGTTAAAACTTGACCGAATGTGACTCGTGCAGAGTCGACTCTCGGCTGGGGTGAGTTTCCTTCTTTGAGAGAAAGCGAAGTTTCTCTTTTGGTGACAATTGCTGAGAGGATCTCTCTGAGCAGTTCCTGGTGATATTACATTGTTTATCCATGCGGCGAGGTCATGGGTAAACGTAACCGAGAAAAGGAAATGGAACAAAGGGCATCATGTGGTGATGTGCATGCAGTTGTGTAAATAGCCTGCATGCCATTAGGAAAACTGGTGCTAAAAGCAATTTAGGTACACAATGACGATTGTGCACTGTATCTTATGTCGGCGGAAAGGATCGAATTCTTTTGTGTGTATATTTGCACGCTGGAGAATTCAGTTTTTGGCAGCTAGCCGCGAGATGCGGAAACTGCTTTTGTCGGCTGGACAAAAGGCTGCCGTGAATGTGGATAAGCCAGGAAAATCTGCTGCGTACGTGTGTGGTAGGCTACGTTGGCTGACAGGGGCGCCGATAAGGTTTCTCAATGTATGATGATTGTGTGGGGGTTCTTTAAAGCTTACCTGATGAACCACCCATAATTTCAGTCCAACTCCCCATCCCCAAACCTGGAAATATTCCTCCCCAAGGCCATCATCATTTCCCTGCATCAAGCAACATCGAGTTTCCTCAAAAAGCATTTCGGTTCACATCCAATGTGAACCATTAAGGATCTTATCGATTCTCCTCGCCGGCAATTCCTGTCCCACATGTGCGCAGCAATTTTCCTGCATGCACATGTCTAGCCAACATTTTGCTCAACGACAAAAGCAGTGGCAACCAGCTTGCTTACACAGCATGAAGACCAAGGGCGTAGTTAAACTCGGTAAGTTAACATGTCTGTTGCGGATTCGCCCTGGACACAACCAGCGAATTCGCAACTGAATGCTACCCGTGGCACCAACCTAGCAAATGTCAACAATCAACTGACTTTAAAAATAAAATCCTGTTGGTTGTCAAATGTTGAACGTCCGTCGCCGTGCTTCCTCTTTAGAGGGAAGAGCGTGGACCTTTTATTTTTAATCTTAATTAAAATGCAGGAATTAATTAATTTATCTTCTCTCAGAATTTTTCTGTTTATTCTTTTCTTCTATTGTCTCTATTGTTTCTGAACTAATAACTTCTTCTCTATTGTAATAACTTCTATATTTATCTTTTTCTGAACTCCTGACTTCTGACTTGTTTCTCTGACTTCCAAATCTCAACTGGATCTGAACTGATTCTAATTCAGACTGATTTTTTTCTATTTCATTTTCTCTGTGACTTTTCACATGAATAAAATTTGGACGAAAATCAAAGTTACTATGTTTTGAATGAATAAAAAGGTGCAGGTTATTAAATGTGCTGTAACTGGCAATATTGTGAATGTTTATGAATGGTATGTATTAAGTGAGAATGTAATATATGTTAAGTGAAGTTTTTAAGGATGTGTAAGGAGATTCAGTGTTAAATTTAATAAAGGGTAGTATTCTGGAATACAACACAAACAACAACCATTTTTTCTTGCTTCTTCGTTAACCATTTCAAGCGACACGGTTCGCATTAATTCTAATCCGTGGAAATCAAGTTAATCAGATTGAATAAACCAATTGTTGATAATCTCAAACCAACCCGTGCTATTTCTTCTTTTTGACTGTTTGGGAATATTCGTTAAGGAGAGTTGCTGCTACACTTTGGATTGCTCCTCAGAGTATAGGTATTCTTGTCCTTATAACCAATTCACGTTTCTAAAGGTGTTTCAGCGCAACACTCGCTTCACAACAGGAGACACCACATTGAATGAGATAAATCTTCCCCGACGACATTTCTCGGTCGGCGAAAATTACAAAGATCTTCTCCGACGACATTCCTCGGTCGGCAAAGATCATACATTTTGGTCCTTGGAGCCAGATCCAGTCTGCGGATCCAATTCACTGCTGCCAGCTCGCAGCATACGCACAGAAGCATTTTGCCCAGCCTCCAGCCAATAGCAATGAATATCGCACAGAACAATAAAGATCATCTCACCAACGTCAACATTGCTATTTACTAACTTTCCGTCAACATTGCATTTAAATTACTTCCCGTCAACATTTTTAAATAACTTTCTGTCAACATTCCCTTTGAATAACGTTCTCGGGTACTAATTAATTTGCTGCTGCACAGTCAATTGGGTATTTGATGTCTCTCCGTGAAAGTGCAACGAAATAGTAACTGATGACCGCGATTAATTAATGCTTTAGTATCCATCCGGACGAGTGGTTCAGACCAAAACGTTTCCCCGACGACATTCCTCGGTCGGCGGAAAAGTCACATTAACTGCGATAGTTATAGCGATAACGGACCATCTCGGCAATAAGAAGATTTCGATTGTGGATCTATACCGCCGCCAAAGTTTACGAAGCAACAGCCGTGCAGTCCGCCGCTCAGTGCGTGGTCACTGCCAGGGATCCATCTGTGGATCAAACCGATGTCCAACAAGCGGCCCCAGCGCAGCTACATTATAACCACACCGCGACCAAGTTCGCAGCGCAATTACCGGATTCAGACAACGGATCAACCGACCAGTTCGCGGCACAGCCTGCCGGAACCCAAATCTACAATTACCGCTGCTCCGAATGTAGCCCCCGTACAGCCTAAGGACCTCTAGCCGCCAGATTAGTGGCGCATGAACCGCTGCTCAGAACGCAGCCCCCGCCCAGCTTAAGGACCGACCGCCGCCAGGTTAGTGGCGTATCAAGAAGCTGCCCCCAGCGCAGCTACATTATAACCACACCGCGACCAAGTTCGCAGCGCAATTACCGGATTCAGACATCGGATCAACCGACCAGTTCGCGGCACATCCTGCCGGAACCCAAAGCTACAATTACCGCTGCTCCGAATGCAGCCCCCGTCCAGCCTAAGGACCTCTAGCCGCTAGATTAGTGGCGCATGAACCGCTGCTCAGAACGCAGCCCCCGCCCAGCTTAAGGAGCGACCGCCGCCAGGTTAGTGGCGTATCAAGAAGCTGCTACATTACCAAGTCCAGACGCAAAGACCCACCGTTGTCAACAACCAGAGAGGGCCCCAATGTCAGAGAAGTCTAGAATGACAAAGTCTTCATTGGCGGAACAACTCATCAGCGCCCAGTTCACCGCCCAGGAACGGATGTCGGGTGCATTCCTCAATCTGGAAAAGAGAGGTCCGCCAACGTTGTTCGCGGTGGACATACGCCAACACAATCTCCAGATCACATGGGAAGACATCCAACTAAAACATGAGGAGATAAAACTCCTGGCCACTCCAGAGATGACCAGCGGTCACCGCTACTTTAACAGATTCATCGGTCAAGCCGAGAATATCTATCTGGACGAGGTCGCCAAGTTCGTCGACCGTCCGACCGCATCCAAGACTGTGACGGACATCGTCATTCAACCACAAAGTCGTTTGGCCCCATTGATGTCGCAACCTTCATGGTGGCCGGGAACCCCTTCAACACCCGGCCTGCGAATGCCACATGTCCATCCATCCAGATTGCCATCACGGATGATGCAACCGGAAAAAAAACTCCCCTACGGAAAACAAAGGATCCAGAGGCAGTGAGAGACGTGACAACTGCAGCAGCATCCATCACTGCTAAAGCGACACCCCACAAGAAGACTGATTTCAGTAAGAAGGCATCAGCAGCAGCCGGTGCACCAGCACCAGTGACGATGGATGCCAACAGTTCTGAGGCACCCAGCCCAGGAAATGAGCCTGCTGCAGAGAAACCCGCGGACCAAGACAATGATGCCCAACGACAGTCCCCTGTGACATCAGCGGTCCTCAGCCCGACAGCCTATAGACGAGAACCATACACACTCCCAGTGAGTATGGACCAGCAGGCCGCCGACCAGAGTGCCGCCTGCCCACAAATCAAATCAGCCCATGTCCCGATGTTCGGGCCAACACAGAAACACATGGCCGTTCCTCGTGGGTTGCGAATTTACAACTCCAACCCAGAGGAGCTGGTCTACCCGGAACAATGCGCACCGAACACGAACCGCGTATGCACGCATCAAAAGAGCAATGCCCCGATTGGCGGGCGGCGCTCCCCAGCATCCAGGGATCAATCGCATCCCCACAGTGTATGTACATTACTTTCGACTACCATCCATTACGTGGTCATTGATCGTGGGTTGCGAATTTACAACTCCAACCCAGATCAAATGGTCAGGTCTGCGACCAAGGTTACCAAACACCGACGATGGACCTCGTGTCGTCACCAACACTGTATTTATCACCAATTCAGGGCGGATGGCTCTCTCCAGACATCCGCATGACTAGATGTCCACGACCGCTGGAACAAACGGATTCGACAATGATTGGCGAATACAGCTGCACACAGTCACCACCAAGGCAGCGGAAAAGGAGCCGCACCACTTCCCAGTGAGTAAGTATAGACAGGTCGCTGACCGACTTGCCGCCTGCCCAGAGACAGAACCGCATCCTATTCCAGAGAGTGACCACCAACAGGCCGCCGACCGAAGTGCCGCCTGCCCAGAGATCAACCCGGCCCATGTCCTGATGCATGAACCAGCGCCGGAGCCCCCACGGAGACAATACAAGCTGTAAAACAATATTTTAATTCCTCTGGTAACACTTATTTCGTTTACTAACATAAATCCCTCTCATTGGGCCATTGAGGAGGAATAACGACCAAATCACTCGTGAGTTCCCAAAAAAGTTGTTTAGATTCTGTCATAGAGCCATTCTATTCTATTGTCAGCCTTCTCTTTCTTGCTGATGTTACTAAGAAGTAATATAGCTAACACAATACAGTTTTCAGAAATGCCTAAAGCCAGAACAACTTTGATTGTGTATTTAATAGAGCAGAAGGTGAGTAAGAGGTCCAGAGTGTTACCGGAATGACCGTCTTTGTGGTGTCCCTAATTAATTGACCCAGCAGAATGCTTTCTGAATCTTCAAAGATTTCCGTGATACTTGTGTGCATCAGGTCACATTAAGCGCTAATAAACATAAAGAAGTGTTCTGGGCCGAACCGCACGGGTGTGGAATCCACTTCAAAGCAATTGTTCTCGCCATTGCAATCTTCAGAGATTTAAGAGGAGATCGACAACGAGACGTCATTTCCTTATTCTCTCCCTATACTTTATATAAAAAAATCTCATTTGTGACTCAACTGAATAAGCTGAATTTATAAAATATTTTATGTGAAAAAATGAAATGGTAATAATAAGGGTTCTGTATTCGTAACGTAACATAGCGCTGTTATAATGTTTCACCGTAGACAATAACCTGAACTGTCTGCGGGTTCGTTTCGTTAAGTTTTATGTTACATCAAGAATCAAGCATATGAAGAAAAATGTGAGCACATCTCCAAAGTATAAATTATTTCCCTGGTAAACCATGCGGCCAAAATACTTGTGATACGATAAGTAAAATAATGAATTAACTAGATTATGAATATCACAAATAAAATGCCCATCTAAAATAGCGACTTAATGCACAATGCAAGGAAAATCTCTCGCATCCACATTTACTCGAAACGTCAAATATCATGACGGAGTTTTGTTCATAGATTGTCATCCCTGCTTCGATAAAATGAAAATGGCTAACGCCAAAATCTGGAGAATTGTTTTACTTCGGTTAAAGTGAACAATTTTGTGCCCTGTTCGCAAATTAGAAACTACATTAGTTCAGTTATAGCGAAGCAAACGTTTCCGTACACGTTCTAAATAAGTAATTGAACGAAAACACGTAATAACTATAGTAGGAGCACGATTTGTGCAAAAACCCTTTCGTCGCACAATATTTAATGACGCCATTTTTCGTTGGCCGGGCCACTCTGCGGCAGACCTCAGCGAGTTTCACATTAATTTCACAATCAACAATTAATTCGGGTAATTCCTTATGTTATCGATGAATTTTAAGGATTTGGGAACAATTCGTGGAGTGTTGAGTGAAGTGAATGGGCCGCGGGGCCCGAAAATAATGGATCATTGTAAGAAAAGCGGGTAAACGAGGAGTGATACCGAGTGGAAAGTGGTCGGCTGCGAAAGTTCAATTCAGTTAACCTCTTTCTTGTTTTGTTTAGATTTTAAACTGAAGGCGAACCTTGACAAATTACAAACTAGTTACCAAGTAGTCCACCAAATTTTAATGTTCTTAATTCCAAAGTGCTGTAATTATATAAAGCGCAATATCTTGACCTGCATCAAGGGTTGCATGTGGATCCCATATTATGATTTTTAGTTAGTGCCCTTCGAGGTAATTAATGTGTCCTATTATTTCAGGTGAATATTAAAATGGATCCGACATACGAATCACAATCCAGTTATATTGGAACGGCTGACGAACAGCAGCAAAAGTCGGAATCTGATTGTAATGATGATGAGTCGAGTTTGTCAGAGAACGCATCGTACGACGACGAAGAGCGCGAAAGCCAGTTGGTTATCGCCGATGCAGATGATGAAAAACAACAAAGAGATCAACAACAGCAAAACTACTTTCAGTTTCCTCCAAAAAAGGAGCCCAGCAATCACAGTGGTGATGATAATTCAGACGACAACTTAAGTGAACACAGTCGTGAAATCACAACAAAGCGAAAAATTCTAGAGAATGTGATAAGTGAAATGGAAAAGGACATCTTGCAGCGTGGATCGTTAGCCCCACAACTGAATGGCAACCATTCAGTGCCCTTACATGACTTTGAGGACAGCAGTTGTTCGGCAACATCCTCGGATTCATCGCATAATTTAGTTATAGATCATCCACTGGCAGAGGATAATCCCCCGTTACAGAGGGTGGTAGAAAGCAATCCAATCTACAATGATAATGCGGTGATTGGGAATTCGTTGAAGAGGAAACTATCTTCAAGTGAGTTTGATGCACCTCCACAGAAGTATTTTCAATTCGATGCAAGTAGTCCAGCACTAAGTTACAAATTGGAACGCACAGAACCTCCAGAAGATGTAAAACCCACTGCGTTTCCACTGAACTGTACGCCGGAGGTAAATTTGCCGGCGGTGCCAATGGCAGCTGGACCACAGCCTCTACCAATGAACTCCTTTAACCCATTCGACCAATATGCTGCGCACACAATGACAAGTATCCCCGCTCCACAATTGAATGTAAATTGCTTTAATAGCAATACTCCCACCTTTGAGAACTTTGCACAAGTGCGAGAACATCAACAAAGTTGCACCTATACGGAGAACACCACGAATACTGCGTATCAAGGCCAAGAAAGTCAGTTAATTTCAGATGGTGTTACCTCAGGTTCTGCTGTACTGAAAACGAGTTCAGTTCCCCAGACTACGGTTTCTGAATTTGCAACTGTTGGTCAACCACCGCCACCGCTAATGCCGCTGTCCATGTCACACCCAATTTTCCACTCTTCTCCAAAGCATTATTTACCGCAAACCCATGGAGCTCCGCCAGTCGCACAGAGCAGCCCACCGCATATAGCCACACAAACAAATTTAGCACCTCAAATGATACCCGGAACTTTGGCGTCTTTATTGACGCAAGGGATGCCAGAGAAACCTGTGATACCTGAGCCAGAGATAAGGTCCGGAAACCAATTAAACCCAATTCCCCAGACATCATCTCTAATGAAATTGGGAAGTGAAGCTAGCCCTGCAACCGCTTTGAGGCCGGTATTACCAACAAATGTCGTGATGAGTACAGTAGCCCTAAGGACCCAAGCAATTCCGGCAACGAAATCAAATTCGGTAGCCACCGAGAATGCAAGAATCGAAGCCGACGTGTCATTGAAAACGAATCCCCAACCACCGCACCCAAAAAAACGCTTCTACATGTGCTCCTCATGTTCCACGTACCACGAGAATTGGAACTTGTTTCTGCATATCCGTGAGGTCCACAATCGTCACATTTGTTTATACTGCATTCGCATGTTCCCAAGTGCGGAGAAACTGTCACTACATCTGGAATTGAAACACGATCTCGAGCAGAATCACTTCAACTCAGAGGACAGACTCCGCAGCATGTCAAAAAGTGATGGCAATGCGCGATTTCTTATTTGTTGTACCTGCCAGCATGTATTTTCTGAACAGGAAGGTTTTTCCGATCATGTTTGTTCCGAATTTATTCAGCCTTGTCCAATGTGCAATCAGAAAGGGCGCCATCTGGCCACATGTAAAGTAAACCACGAAAAGCGACCGAAGGTCAAGAAAAAACCTAAACCAGTTACAAAAATGAATACTATAAGATCAACAACTGCTGTCCCAACATCGGAGGAAACACCGGCCAAAACTACAAATACGGCAATTACGACAGTATCAACAAGTATGGACACTCCCAGTACACAGGCGATGCCGGTATCAACAATAACGCCCAATATATCGATGCCAATGACAGTAATACCTTTATCAACCGCGTCTGGTATCAAAAACCGACCTGACACGTTGCCATCAGATTGCTTGGCGTCAACGAATCAACCAACCGATGATCCAGAGATGAGGCCGACTTCACAGAATGGTATCCCAGAATCCTCTCTGGATACAGTACCTGCGAAGGACCCCGACGATGAGTGCAGCTCCGACGACAGCACGAACATGGTTATAGATGAAACATGCAGCAGCAATAACACCTTCAATGAAGGCAGCTTAATAATAAATCCTTTCAAGGCATTAGATGTCATGGAGCGCCTGCAAGAAGAACAGGAAAAGACAGGTACTCTAATCGCCACACTTGAGAAAAGCCTAGAAAACCCACCGTCAGATGTCAAACCATTAACGGTTCCAAAGATTAAGCTTCGCGTGCCAAAGGAATTCCAAAAGCCAGTCGAATCGGAAATATCTCTGTCCGAGAGTGAAGACGAACCCATTGACGATGAAGAGTGTGACATGGACGGCGATCATCAGCTGAAATCCGGCAAAGAGTTTCCTGACAATTCCACGGATATGGACACAAGCCAAGACTTTAAGGATAACGATGAAGCCATGGACTTTAATGAAGAATCCAACTCGAGTCTGAACAGAATTCTATTGGAAATTGAAAAAACAAAGTTGGATATCCAAAAAACAAAAGAGTTATTGGAGCCATTAGATAGTACTGCCTCAGTCCCAGCTCAATCACCCGCGTCAACGTCAAAAGAACCGGAAAAGGCAACTAGCGATATTGGCAACTATATTAGCTGGACTACCCCGGAGTATACGTTAAGATCCCCAACTCCTCCTCCGACTCCTAATTCCATGTGGCCATTGTTATCTGAGGGCATTGACCAAGATGAAACCATGACTAGTGACACCGAGTTAAAACCGGAGTTGACTTCCGACGCAGACAAAGTAGCTCCATTAGAAACCTTGGAAGGGAACTCTGTTCAAGAACATGAAGAGAAACCCGCGCAGCTATTTGGAAACGCTACTACGTCTTCTACGGCAATCGATTCATTATCTACCCCTTTAGCAGAAATCCAAGACAATGAACAATCTATCAAACCTGCACCCAATGCGGCAGTAGATGAAATCAAAATGGCCGGAGACAACATACCAATTACGGAGCTCCTCTTAGATCGACCCATAGAAAAGTTTGACTTGATCGATTTCGTGAGGCTTTGTGTGGGAGCTGTATTCTCAGTATGTCTGTACTGCAACCACGCCAGACGAATCGCCGTAAATGGTCACAATTTGGTGTTACACATTTTAGCCCAACATCGGTTCTCGGCAATCGTCGACTCGATCACAGCTGAAGAGCTCCAGCCTCACACAATTGTTTCGAAATTGAAAAGCTTTCTGCCCGAATTACAAGCCCACCACTTCAACCTAGCAGACTACTCCTCCCTTAAACCCAAAGAAAACGCCGCCATTACGAACGACGAACGTATCTTCGAATGTTTCCAGTGTCGATTTGCGACGAGAATGCACAAGGATCTCTATCTACACAACAGGAAGATGCATTTGAAGACGGCAATTTTGTGTTTTATGTGTCGCGCTAATTTCTTCAGTTTCAGTGAAATCCTGTGCCATATCTGCCCGGGACTGCCAAACAAAACACCGGTATTCGATATTAAGTTCCGCTGCTGCTTATGCGATGTGGATGGCATTCCTTCGCCCTTTCGGTTAATGGTGCATTTGAGGAAGAAACACTTTGCCTGCGACATTTGTCTGGAGGACTGTAAAGACCAAGGAAGGTAAGAATGATTTTTAAACAATTTATTTGTCTTTCCATGTCGCACGCATTGAAGGCTTTATGATCTTCTCTCATAATAGATATGCCGGAAGAGTTGTGTGCCTTTCTTCGGCTGACTTCTTTAGTAATTACTTTTTTGTGGTATCACTTTCCATCCCTTGTTTTCCTTTTTTCGCACCTCTGTCTGCGTCCCTCAGGCATCGATACTCTCGATTGATTAATAATCTTTGGAGAGTTTTTTGTGTCTGAGTGGCATAATGTTCATCATGGAAGGGATGTGACCTGGATTTCGGCACGGATCTAGTGGCGCACCTACTACAAGGGCATAACACCTGTAGTGGTTGCTTTCGCTTATCTATTGCTGATCCCGACTTGTATCCTTTCCCGAGGAGGTATTGGTTTTCTGTGTAGGGCAATTTCAATGGAGTGGGAATTTCGCGTTGATTTGTGTAACATTCGCGGCTTGAGATGCAATTTCTCTTCTGTGTCTGCCCATGTTTCTAGCCAGAATCCAACTATCCTTGCACTTAGCGAAACCCAGGTAATCACTAATACAGATATTTCCGATTTTAATCTACCTGGATATAACTTAGTGCCACTGTTCTTTCCACATCGTGGTATAGCCACATACATACGAAATGATATTACTTATCAGCTTCTGCCACAATATGGGCCCTGTTCCAACCCAAAATTTAATTTCTCTTGGCTAAAACTACACGTTCGTAAGCATATCACACATCACAGCTTTCTTTACAGAAGCCCAAACTTGGATAGAAATGCATCCTTTAACGTATTTGATGCTCTGTCTGATTCTATCGATAGGATCTTGACCCTATATCCACACACTGAAATCGTTATTGCGGGTGATTTTAATGTGCATAACTCTCAGTGGCTTCGTCACTCCGGAACAACAACACCCGAAGGTCAATATGTCCAGCTTTTTGCTGATTCAAATAGCTTAACTCAACTTGTCAATGAGCCAACACGGGTACCAGATATATATGGTCATTTCGCCAACTCACTGGACCTGTTTCTCACCTCCCACCCAAACAAATACACAATTGAAGTTTCTTCGCCCTTGGGCACTTCAGACCGCTGTGTCGTGTCAGCTAAATTTCATGTAACCAACAGTAACGTTTATGAGAAAGCTCCCAAAAGAACCGTATGGTTCTACGAGAAAGCCAATTGGGAAGGTCTCCACGACTTTTTTTGGGAGGTTAAATTGGTCGTTATTTTTCCTCCATAACGATGTTGACTCTATAGCGGACACATTGACAGACACGATTCTACTTGGCATGCGGACCTTTATTCCACACAGAGTAAAGAGTATCAAACCCAATAGAAATATGTGGTTCGATTCTGGATGCAGAGAAGCCAAAGAGTTGACCTTCCGGTTGTATTAATCAAACAATACTGAGGAAAACTGGAAACGATTTAAGAGAGCTAGAAATGGCTGCAATGCGTATATTCAACGCGCCAAGTTCCTGCATGACCAGAGAGTGAGACAAAAAATACTACACTCTCCCAAGGTAGTAGAAACTTCTGGGCATTCGTCAAAAACATTCAAAACTCAGTCTCTTTATCCACTCAATCGCTTACAGTCGATGACAAACCAGTCACCACTGCAATAGAGAAGGCGAATCTACTTGCTGCACATTTTGTAGCCAACTCAACGCTGCCTGATACCAAATCAGTTCCTCCTCAACTTGAGCATAAG
Source organism: Microdon myrmicae (assembly GCA_963931805.1). Taxonomy (NCBI): domain Eukaryota; kingdom Metazoa; phylum Arthropoda; class Insecta; order Diptera; family Syrphidae; genus Microdon; species Microdon myrmicae. The sequence goes on from OZ007497.1 coordinate 253,405,182, forward strand.
CAGCACACCATGAGCCAGATTCACTTGCGAACGCATATTGTTGCCCGCACACTCAAATAGCTAAACGCACACAAATCCGCTGATCCGGACGGCATTCCCCCAATCCTCTTTAAGAGATGTTCCTCTTCACTCGCTAAACCACTGCGAAAACTTTTCCATTTGTCTTATTCTACTGGCCGTTTCCCAAATACATGGAAGTCAGCGAACATTCAGCCAATTCGCAAAAAAGGGTGACAAATCATCCCTTTCTTCTTATCGACCCATAGCACTAACTTCTATTCTCTCCAAGGTAGTAGAATCTCTTATTAACCGTCAACTTTCGAAATATCTGGAATCAAATGACCTCCTCAATGAGCGCCAATATGGCTTTCATAGCAACAGGTCCACAGGAGATCTGATGGCGTACCTTACCGAAAAGTGGAGCCATTCCATCCACTACCTCGGTGAAAGCAAGGTAGTCGCATTGGATATTTCAAAAGCCTTCGACAGAGTTTGGCATCCAGCCCTTTTGTCAAAATTGCATTCATACGGAGTGGACAATTCCCTGATCCAATGGATAAGAGACTATCTTTGTGCCCGTTCAATCCAAATGGTTGTTGATGGTGTCAAATCTGTCTCCCATGAAATTAATGCAGGTTTTCCCCAGGGTTCGGTACTCACCCACTCTCTTCCTCATCTTTATAAATGATCTCTTGTCAATTACTCACAATCCAATTCACTCGTTTGCCGATGATAGCACGTTGAGTTTCTCATACTCATACGAACAGTCCCATCCAAACTCTTCGAACGTCACTACCAACCAGCAACTTATGCTTGATACATTGAATTCAGACCTCAACAAGATATATCAGTAGGGATTATCTAACCGAGTAGAATTCAATGCCTTAAAAAGCCAGTGCTGTCTCTTGTCGTCAAAGATGAGCCCCAAAGTAAATATACTGTCTATGAACGGCACTTGCATCGACGAAGCCAAGGAATTATCAATCTGCAGCACTCGAATTAATTCGACTCAACTGGAATTACCACATATTTGAAGCTGCGAAAAGTGCAGCCAAATGTACGGGATTCCTGAAGAGATGCAAAAGATACTTCACTCCATCCAACCTGGCCACTATTTACAAGGCGTATATTCGTCCAAAAATGGAGTTCAACTCCCATATTTGGTCAGGCGCATCCAAAACTGCACTACACGTGCTCGACAGGATGCAAAAACGAGCAGTGAAACTTATTGGGGACCCAGCCGCTTGATTACTCTCACTCTTAGAACACAGGCGCAACGTATCATGCCTATCTCTTTTCTATAGGTATTACCACGGTCGTTGCTCAACTGAACTTGCTGAATGTGTTCCGCCCTTTCAGACATTTTCCCGCGATACCCATCAATCTGTGAATGCGCATCAGTTCACGTTGAAAGTGGACTTTAGGCGCACAAATAAACATAGAGAGCCATTCTCTAGCCGAACCACACGAATGTGGAATGTTCCGCCTGATCATGTGTTTCCTGTCCGTTGTGATGTCCAGACATTCAAGACCAATATACATCGACACCTCCTTTCCTTATCCACTTCCTTTCCATCTGCTCGCACTGTACTCTGACATTTAAGGGTACTTCAAAATCCCCTTTTGTGAGCACGTTAGTGTAAAAAAAAAAAAAACTGCCAGAGCCAATGTACGATAATTTATCGAAGTAGTTCCTACTCCAGTCGATCTCTTTATCTTACAAACTCAGTTGAGGTACCGCAGGTTTTGGTCTCGCCCGGCCACTGGCTTCAGTCAGCTAGATTTCCTGGAGTAGTAATCATGACGCTGTTCCACTCAGATTAAATAATTCAACTAAACACAATATGTCTAACCTGCAATCGAAGTATGATTTCAAACGCCAACGAGGCAGCACTTGGGCTGCTATCCCGAAATCCTTGCTATCGGATTTCAGTTGTGCAATACGCCTGGGCTATCTTAAGTAAACACAAGATATCCAATTGCACTTTTCGATTGGCGAGTTAGTTTTGTGTGGATTCTGATATAAACCTAAAGATGGATCTACACACGTATCCGAGTGCATGTGGTAAATGCTATTCGAGAAAAAAGTGTACACGCGAGTGAAATACACTGCAGGAAAAACCCCTTTCCTTTTATTCTTAGTCCCCTGTTTTTTCTTTTCACATCTCTGTTGTGTTTCTTCAGCATCAATACTCTCGATTGTTTTATAATCGTTAGTGGGCTTTTGGTGTATGAATAGCTTAATATTCATAATGGGAAGTATGTAACCTTGATATAATAGAGCAGCTACTATAGGGGCATAACAGTGATCGCTTTCGCTCTTCCGTTACGGACCCCAACCAGCATTCCATTCCGAGTTTGTATTGGCTGTGCCGATACGCAGGAAGGTGAAACTCTTCAAAAGATACCTTTGGACCGATCCAGTGGCATACTGGATTTTTACCTGGACTAAAACCACCTCACACCAAGCACATATTCCCGTTAATTCCCGCGGAACTTTCTTTTAGATATTCCATCGCGGGGCTGGACGGAGTTCATCTGTTACTCCAGTCGTCGCGTCGCAACTGCTGCATTATGTCACATACAATATCATTTGGTACAGACCATGCTTGTTTGAACCTTAGCGTGTATTCTATTACTCCTATCGGAGTAACTGTCCGTCTCATATGTCTCTCCAAAATCTTTCGTGTGGCCTCGAATCTCACGCTCTCTTTGAGTACGTGTTCGTTAGTTAGCATGCAATCAGTAAACTGGAGGAAGCCCGACAACCACAAATTGGAAGAGCTATACCGCAAACCTACAATAGTGAGAGTAATCAAGCCACGAAGATTAAGATGGGCCGGACACGTGACGCGAATGGGCAACGATAGGACCGCGCATAGAATTATTGACGGTAGGCCAACGGGAAAGAGACGGACATGGCGGCCGCGACGGAGATGGGAGGACAATGTTAGGTTTCACTTCGAGGAGATCGGATCAGATGGTCGAACGTGGAAGGGGAGCGCACGGGATAGGGAACAATGGCGGAGTCGAGTCGGTGAGGTCATGAACTTCCGGGTTCCTACAGGCCAATACATAGTAATAGTACAAACAGTATGGGTGGTTGGCGTGCTTATACTTGTGCAAATATTGCCAAAAACATCCATGCGCTGATATCACCTGAGTCAAGGTAAGTAGTTCAGCCCGCGATGTTTGTTTTCACCCAAGTTTCTACATCAGGTATCATGGTGTGCGTCGATCTTCCTTTGGTGGAAAAATCCCATCTTCATGGTCATTCTCTTACTTGACGGCTCTAATTGTGACCGCATTCTCACAATGATTTCGAATAATTTGAATAATTTCCATTGTGATTTTTGGTTTTGGTTTATTTTTGGTTCATCTTCAAATACGTCGGCTTCCGGAAGTTTTTCTGCCACAATTGTAGGGAGGTTGATCGTAGCAGTTTGGGTACCCCCGTACGCCTTGCGCAGCGATACGATGTCTGCGAGTGACATGTGGATTCCAAGGTGGTAGCTTGCTGCCTCACATATTTCCATCTTTGTAGTGATTTCGTCGGTATCTTTGAACTCGATTGAAGTTCGATGTGTCTGGCTTCTCATGGTTACTTCTTTTAAGATTCCACTAATGGTGGCCATGTATTCTGCCGCGTTTCCCAGTTGGAGAAGCACACTGCCGATCTGGGTTCTACGGATTCCGAATACAGCCTTCACCAATGCTTCCAACTTGGTGTCGCGAAGTATGTCAGCGTATGACAGACTTGTTGTGGGTTTATATTGGGATAGCGTCCGATTCACATGTTTGTGTCGACTCTTTGACTGTTCGCCATCCATTCTGGTCTCAGCAACGAGTTTGTTTTTCCTCCTAGTGCGTATCTTTGTTCACTCTTCAGCTGTTATTCTGGACAGCGCCAGCGTCCTCGTCCCCTTGGCACTGCGTACCTCCTTGTAGATGGCCCCCAAATGTCCCTCATTTTCTTTGTTAATCGTTCTATTTGGTTGGTTTAGGTGGTAGTCGCTCCCAAGGTGAGATGTCACCCCGTCACGCTGTACATTCCACGATGCCGTCGAGAGAAATCTTCGACTATGTTTCGGATGTATGGCTCATGGCCCGGACTGACACGGAGATAAGTTATGATGGTACCTTCTAAGATAAAGAATTCCGGAGGTAATCTAGCTTCCCATTCGGATCTCCGGGGGGGACTATGTCAGGGGGAACATCATGCAAATATTATGATAAATAACCGAACTTTAAGAAATTCGTCATTGCGTAATCGGGTTCGCTCTCGAGGCTCTGTCGACGCTCGACTGGTACCCGCATTTTGTAACATCAGGGGCATCGGTTTCACCAATATGAATGTAAACGCCGTCCACCAATATTTGCAAACAGTGAAACCTGATATCCTTGCCCTAACTGAGACCCAGGTCGATTCGTCAACTAATTAGACATATCTTCGTTGTTCAGGATACGACTTGCATCCGAGATTCCGTTTTAAGGGCGGAGTCTGCGGCTTCACGCGGTCCGATCTGTCTTACCAAAGGATGGAGGCGTTGGAACCTACTAACATGGACATCATGCGGTTGAGGCTGGTGACGATCGACAGCGACACTCTTTGAACATCTTTCGCGTACCATCGGCTGGATACAGATCACACATGACTTCTGAAATTATCGTCCTTGGCGATTTTAATTCCGGCTGGTTGGTGCACTCCAACAGAACCAACGAGGCTGGGAGGCTGGCGGAGATGTTCGCTGTTAGCCACAACTTGACTCAGCTCGTAGAGGAACCTACTCGAGTACCGGTTGCCCGAGATGATTATGCGAACACCCTGGATCTGTTTTTGACATCCAAACCGAGTATTTGTAAGTAGAGGTTTCTGTGCCACTGGGAAACTCAGATCACTGCTTGGTATATTTATATATATATATAACCGACCTAAGCAGCTTCGCCATGTATGAAGGTATGGGGCTGCTAACGGGGAATATTTGCGAGAATTCTTCGCATCCTTTCCATGGTCGAAGGTGTGCCTCGAAGACTTCGATGTTAACGCTTGTGCGGAGTCGGTATCAGAGATTATTCTTCTGGGGATGGAGATGTATATTCCGCATTCCATTAAACAAAGTTCATCTGATAAGCCTTGGTTTGATAAAAATGAGAGCAGATTACAGCGAAAAAAAAAGAGCTTTAAACAATGGCGCTCCAATCCCTCCGAGGTTAACAGAACGAATTTTTTTAGAATCAGAAACGCGTGCAACCAGGCGATTGATGCCGGGAAGAAGCCCTACAACTACAGAGTGACCAATAAACTCCTTCGATGCCCAACTGGTTTGCGCTCCTTCTGGTCAATGGCAAGAACTGTCAGCAGTAACTTCGCTTCCTCCTCTTTTCCTCCGTTAGTGACGGGCAGCGTAAGTCACAATTTCAAAGGATAAAGTTAACGTGTTCGCGAATTTATTTTCTATGAATTCAAAAGAGCTTTCTCGAAAACCCATCTACCCGGGTTGTTGCGGACGGCGAGTGTTCGGATCTGTATCCTGCTAATTCTGGGGTGCCACGCTTCTATTTTGGCTCCAACCTTGTTTTTGCTTCACATAAATGATTTGTTGGCGACATCGGATAACAAAGTGTTCAGTTTTGCGGATGATAGTACGCTTGTTTCCTCTTTTTCGAGTGATCGTCCGATTAGTGCATCAACGTCGCCCCAGATGAGATGTAGACAGACTGACTCTCTGAATCGGGTTCTGAATAACGTCCTGCAGTGCGGAAAGGCCAATCTCGTCTACTTCAATGCAACGAATACACAATATATAACATTCACAAAGAAAAGTGGATCATCGGTTTCAGAGCTGATATTGAATGGCCGGGCCCTCGAATCTGGGGAAAGCTTGAAATTGCTTGACGTCACGGTCTGTGGGAATGTATCGTGGCATAAACACGTGTCAAACATCACCTGAGGAAAACTGAGCTATCTTTTTAGAGCCAAGATATATTTTACTACGGATCAACTTCTATATAAATTCCAAATTAGACCTGCTCTCTAATGTTTGCTCTGCTCCTAAACATAACCTCGACCTACTTGGAGGCATACAGAGATCCGACTGATCGGGGACTCGGTGCTAACGTCGGGACTACAGTCACTATGACATCGAAGGCGCGTAGCCGACCTCTGACTGTTTTACAGATATTATCACGGATACTGTTTTTCGGAGATTCGCGGTATTGTTCCGTACAATTCCATTTATATGCGCTCCACGAGACAACAGATCGCACCAGTTTGTGGTTCATCTCCCGCCGGCGCGAAGATCCCTGCATCAGCACTCGTTCCGTTACAGAGCGGGAAAGATGTGGAACTACCGTCCCGCACGAGTGATCCCGGGGCGTTACAATCTGCAACTGTCCAAAAAGAATTTCAACAGTTATTTGGTGGGATCTCGGGGCGTCCACTCCGCGCTAAAGATTCGCCTCTCCGGAGAGAAGTGTAATAATTTATTTTTTATTTTTAAGACTCTGTTCCAGTGATACCCGTCTGCCCATGGCCACACTGGGGTTAGGGTGTAAACCCCCATTCTTCTCTCATCGTGTTCTACCCAGATACACCCGAAGTAATATTGTTTATCAGCTTCTGCCATAATATAGGCTCTGCTCCAATCCAGAATTGAATTTCTCGGGGCTAAAACTTCACGGTCGTAAGCATATTTTACATTGCCGATTTTTATATAAAAATCTGAATTTTGATAGAAACGCATCCTTTAACGAATTCAATGCTCTATCTGTTTCTATCGGTAGGATCTTGACCCTATATCCGCACACTGAAGTCATTATTGTGGGTGATTTCAATGTGCATAACTCTCAGCGTCTTCGCCACTCTGGACACACAATACCTGAAGGTCAGTATGTCCAGCTCTTTGCTGTTTCAAATAGTTTAACTGAACTCGTCAATGAGCCAATAATGTTGCTAAACATAGATGGTTAATTCGCCAACACCTGGCGGGGGGGATATAAGGGACTTTTTGGAAGGTTAATTTGGTGGTTATTTTTGCACGATAACGACGCTGGTGCCACATCAACCCACGCAATATACCATGAGATCAATTCACTGTGCACTATGAACCCGAGTATTAAAAGCGCTGAACAATATCAAGTGCGCTGCCTTGGAAGATATTCCCCTACTTCTTTTGGAGAGACTTTCTTCTTCACTCAGTAAACCGCTGCGGAAACTCATTGATCTTTCCTATTCAAGTGGCCAATAGTCAAATAGATGCAAGTAAGCGAACAATTCAATCAATTGTCAAAAAGGACGTCAAATCGCCTCCCTCTACCTATCGACCCATAGTACTAACGTCTGTTTTGTGAAAGGTGATGGAGTCACCGATTAACCATCAACTTTCGAAATATTTAGAATCATTAAGGATCGTCAATATGGTTTTTGTTACCGAAAAGTCATATCATCCACTACTTCGGTGAAAGCAAGGTTATTATATTGAATAATTCAAAAGGGTTCGACGAAATTGGGCACACAACCCTGTTGCCGAAATTGCATTCGTATGGCGTTGACGACACGCTGATGCAGTGGTTAACAGAGTATACTTCTGGTCATTCACTTCAAATGGTTCTTGGTGCTCTTAAATCCGCTTCCCGTAGAATTAATGCCGATGGTTCCCAAGGCTGCTTACTCTCCACCAACTCTATTTCTCATATTATATATGATATCTTGCCCAATCCACTCGTTTGTTGATTGTGGCAATATAACAACCTTGCTTTCTCACACTCCTTTGAACATTCCCGACCAACCTCCTGGAACGTCATTATCAATCAGCAGAATATGTTCAATTGATTGAATTCCGTCCTCAAGAAGGTATACCATTGCGGATTATATAACAGAGTAGAAATCGATGCTTTGGAAATCCAGTGCTCGTTCTTGTTAAATTCTAATGTAAATCGATGGATCATAAAATGGTTTCATCAACATGGGGTACGAAAAGCGAGTTGCCAATCAATCTGTACACATTTTTCACATTTGGCTTTGCCCACAGTAATCGTTTGACCTTATAGAGAGAATGAATGAGTTTGTCATTAAATGGGTTTTTGTGTTTGATAGGAAGGTGTAAATTTTCAAGACATACCTCTGGACCGATCCAGAGGCATGCTGTATTTTAACCGACTAAAACCACCTCCCGCTAGGCACATATTTCCGTTGATCCCCGCGGAACTTTCTTTTAGATATTCCATCGCGGGGTGGGAGTCTTTAAATAGGTATTGATTCATATTTGTGAATAACACTATTTATAACTACTTACACTATCCTGCCTACTTAAATTATATAATCCTTCAATGTTTGTTCACTCGGCTTAAATAAAACCACAATAGATAAACCGTGCCAATCAACCAAGTAGTCTAACATATATTTATTTTACCCCACAGACTTTCAAGTCATGTTTGGAAACATAAACTTCACCACATCTGTTACCGCTGTGGCATCGCTTATCGTAACAAAATGGACATAACCAAACATCTGTTTTGGAAACACGGAACAGAGAGTATCATTTGCAAGAGGTGCTTGCAGAAGAGATGGCGGCACGTATACCATTTTTGCATTCCTCCGCCTACGTTCATATGTGAAACTTGCAATCTTTGTTTCTCTAAAGCCACTTATTTAAAAGTTCACAAACGAATTCACGAGGGTGACTTTCGTTATCCCTGCACCGAGGACAATTGTGAAGAGAAATTCATATCCAGGAAGCTTTTATTAAAACACAGTGCCACTCATAATATTGACGTCAAACCAGATTCACCCGAAGATTCAAGTCCCAATGAAGAACCAAAAAGCGAACCTCTAAATACCGTCAAATCTGAGGAATCAAGTTGTACCACGGAAGAGAATACCGAAACCACCCCAGAAAGCGAAGAAGTCGAAAAGGATATAAAACTGGAAGATACAAGCCCCGATAAATCTATAAAAAGAAAGAAAAAGAAGGCCAGGAACAAGGAAAGTCTAGAGGACCTCAATTTGACAGCCCCAAATTTATCCGAGAGTGATAGCAGTGATGAGTCGGACTTTGAGAAATTTAAAACAAATGACCCAGTCGACCCACTTCCCGAGCTTTTATCCACCTCACTCTCTGACGACGAGAAAGATGAGGATAAAGATCCAGCCAAACAGTCCGATAAGGATTCTGGGAAAATTTTGGATATTTGGGAGAACTTCAAATCCTTCCAAGCAAGCCAACAATCAAAAGAGAATAAATACGAGCCCTCTTCTGAGGATATGCTTCAAACTTCTCGAATTTTACATGTGGCTATGTCTGACCATGATTATTGTGCCCTGTATGGCCCATCTAGCATTTCACTTTCACCGAAGCCTGAGTTTCAACGAAATGACACTCCATTGCAAGCTAAAACTGAGGAGGAGAATGTTAAACGCTCGGAATCAATTTCGCCGAAGAAAAAGCAAAGATCTAGTAGTTCTTCATCGAGCTCTAGTTCGAGTTCTAGCTCCACCTGCTCATGTGGGTCGAATTGCAGTTGTTCTAGTGATAGCAGCAGTAATAGTAGCTCCAGTTCTGATGAAGAAGACAGCACCTCATCTAGTTCAGAGAAGCGACGCAAAGCTGCCGAAGACAAGAGCTCTCCGAATACCCCAACAACTTCGGAAACGCCAAATCCCTCAGAGGAAAATAAGTTAATAAATCAGCCACCGTTAAAAGAAAGCAGCGAATCAGTTCCAGTGGAAACAGATTTGGAAACAGTCGAGTCGGAGACCGATGAGGAGTTTTATGATGAGCACCCTCAAAAGCTGGCTTCAGAAATGTTAGCACAAAAACGTCTCGAACTCCGTGCACAAATGTTGCTCAGTCCCTCACACACGTTCGATATTATGGAGAACAGTCGACCATCAACACCTTCTCTCCCCGAAGAGGTAGTAAAAGAGAAAAAGGTTAAACTCAAGAAAAAGAAGCGGGACAGAAAGTCCACAAGCAAGACTTCTCAACCTACTGCTGACGCTAAATTGCCGATATTGATTATCAAACCGGAAGAACCGAGAATTATACCGGCTTTCAATCAATCTTCAACACTACAATTCCCCGAAGTGGATTTGGTTCCACCTTATGAGCTTATTGCATCGCCTAGAATAGCAGAACCCCCTATTGCACAACAGCCGCCAACGTCTCTTCCACACCCCTCACCACCTCCCCAGCTTCCACCAAGTCTACAACACAATATGCCTAGCAAATTACCGCAATTTACTAGTTTCATAGACGACGAAGGCAGCACTCATTCTAGTGCAATCGGTAAGTCACTGAAAAGATCGAAACGAACTCGTCGTCCCAACAAATTCTACGGGTACACCAGTGATGAAGAAGGTCCGCCTGGTACGCCCCTGACAATTGGACTCAAGACTTTCAAACCACAACCGCCGCCAATTCTCACTTGGTGCAAAGAGGATTTACCTACACCCTCGAAGAGTATAATGCTGAATAAACATCGAACTCCCCGCCCTCCAAAGATGTTCGGAATGGGTGGCACTTCATTAAAGAGAACACTTAACCAGAAGCTGGGTCCCAGAAAAAAGATACATGCAATGCCTCCCATTCCAAGATTAAAAATACGGCCCCCGAAAGCCGATGCGCCGCCTTCAACAGCTTCTGTCTCACCGGCACTTGTACCGATAACTCAACAAATGCCTCCTCAACTACCGACTATGTTACCTACCAATCTGATGTCCTCATTAGGCCGTGATGATACGGAGGACAGTGATACCAGCGAAGAAGAACCTCAACCTCCCGCTTCCGCTCCCGCCCCCGCACCCGCACCCGCCCCTGCTCCCGCAACACCTCCGGCGGCACCTTCCTGGCAGCCAACACCACCCGCAACGGCACCCGACCAAGTTCCTCAAGCCTCTATGTTTAACACTAAAGTACCACCAGCCTTGTTGCCCAATCCAGACTTTGCCACAATTCAGTATTTTAAACGTAACAATATCCGGTATCCAATAAGACCTCCCGCTGGTGCTAGGCTGCCGCGTGAAGGTGAATCCGTCTACTGCTACTGTCGTTGTCCATACGATGAAGTCTCCGAGATGATCGCTTGCGATGGCGAGAGTTGTACCATTGAGTGGTTCCATTTTGAATGCGTGGGCATTATGGTAGCACCACAGGGAAAATGGTTCTGCGCCGAGTGCCGTCCGAAGTATTCCAATGAGCTTTACCCCAAGGTGTAAAGAGGAGCTACAGAGGACGAAACTGCTCGATATATCCAAAAGCTTGGTGAGTTTCACATATGTTTTATTTTATCTGTATATGAAATGACTTTATTCCTACAACTTGCCAGTTATGAAGTGGGTTAATTACATTATTATTAATATTGTAGCGCGCTTAGGGTTCGCTGGATTAATTATTTTAATAATAAGAGCCGTTAAATCGATTTTTCTTGTAAACACTTTATTAATCTGTTAATAACAGCCGTTCCTTGATATTTCGGTAATAATTCGGTGACTCTTCTTTCTCTCTAGACTTATCGTTTAATTCCCATCGCTTCGTTACTCGTCTTCTTTACTTATCGCTTCCTTACTTCTCACTCACTCTTGATCTGCGTGCGACGTATTAATGCCGTTTTTTCTCATTCTGATTCGGCGTTTCGTTTCCATCCGTTCCATAGCCTCGAATTTTCTACTGCTCATAGTCTCCGGTTTTCCGGTACTTTCTAGATTATTCTAGTACTTTGTTTTGGAGATCTGCCAGATATCACAGCTGATTGATATATGCGTCACAATATTTACTGTTGACATTCTTCCCACTATTCGGCAGTTTTTGTTGTGACCACGGAACAACCTCTGTCCCAACCACCAATCGTGAGTTGCATTTTTGTATGGTCCCAACCACCGTGGGTTGACCACCTATTGTGTGTAATGTCGCAACCACGATCTCTTGATTTGCTCTTGTATAAGTTCCCAACCTCCATCGTGAGTTACTCTAGTGTCGTATCCCAGCCACGATTACATCGTGATGTTCTCCTACGCTGTGTCCCAACTACGATTACATCGTGAATTGCTAATGTTCCAGTCATGATCTCATCGCTACAACCCCAGATTGCTTATTAAGAAAAGGAAAGAACACAGGCGACGCTACAAGGCTCCTTTGGGGACGTCCTTCTATGGTTTTCTCTCCTAACAGCTTCTAATATTTCTTGGAAAAGAGAAAGAATAAAAGTCTAATTGATTATATTCTTAATGACGAAAGATTTATTACGACTGCGATGTCGGAGACAATTCGCTTCATATTTGTAGTACATATTAAACACATACATATGTGTATGTGGTTATGTAGTTTTGTTACATTGTATTGGGTATATACTAGAATTCAATTATATATACCAATGTTAAATCTCCACCGATTCCAATTCAGAGTTGATTACGTTTTGGCATCTTATGGAACCCCTCTTGTAAAGGTGACCTTTCAGACAAGATTGCACTCTTTGCTGGGATCTATCGATTTACGTGACAGTAGAGTTTGACAAAACTCTCTGATGATGGTAAAACGGAAATGTAGTATTTGAAACCATATTTAAACGCCATATCCTGCGTAGTACATTTCATCATCATCATCATTATCGGCACTACAACCGGGATCCGGTCTTGGCTTCATTTAGCAAGTCTCCACCGGTCCCGATTTCGAGCCGGATGTTTCCAGTTTCGCCCTCCCAGGCTCTGGGCGTCCTGATCTACTCCATCCCTCCATCGCAGACAAGGTCTGCCGCGCCGTCGTCGTCCATACATCCTGCCACAAAGGACTCTCCGGGGAGGCTCCTATTCGCACATTCGAGCTAGGTGTCCCGCCCACCTGAGTCTGTTATGGATTAATTTAACAATTTGAGTATATTTAAGTTATATATTTAATATAATTTAAAGTAAGTGAATGGGACTTACTTGGGTGACCGTGGAGCGGTCACTTAGGGTTGCGGTTGTTGATGCTTGCTGTCACGTTGCAGGCGGCGTTGAACGTGCTGCTCCCCTGATCAGCTTTTTGTCTTTCTTCACAATTATGTCTATTTGTTTTGTGGCGTGTATTCGCGTGTGTAGTTTAAAACACTCTTCCACAATTATTAATATTTATTAATTACCGCCAATTATGTGTTCGGTTTCCCAGTTTAACGTCGAATGTCATATTTTTGTTTTTTGCCTTTGCCTGAGTTCAGTGTGCCTTTTATTGAGCACCCAGATCTCGGATCCTGCACAAGGCTAATAACCTTGCCCGGAAAAACAAATTATTGTGAAAAGTTTAACAAGCCTCAGGACTTGCTAAATAGTAAGACCATGGTCTTGTACAGTAGTAGCTTGGATGTTCTGGATAAATTTCGGGATTTAAAGAGCCTTGATAGACCATAGTAGGCTTTGTTGGATTTAATCAGCCGTTCGCGTATTTCTTCTTTCATATTGTTATCAGCTGATACTATTGACCCAAGGTCAATAGTTTGACCAACGTTAGGTCTTCTCTTCGCAGAAGTTGCCACCATGTACTTAGTTTTCCCCTCATTAATGTGCAGTCCCAGTTTTTGCGCCGCCTGCTCGATCTGGGTGAAGGAGTCGTGTACAGCCGATTCTGTTCTACCGATGATGTCGATGTCATCTGCGTAGGCAAGTATCTGGCAGGACTTGGTGACAATAGTCCCTCTTGTTGTAACGCCAGAGTTACGGATTGTTTTCTCCAACGCCAGGTTGAAGAGGAGGCAGGCCAGACCGTCCTCTTGTCGGAGTCCATTAAAGATGTTTATTGGTTTGTACAGCAATCCCGCTATTTTTACATGACTAGTTACGTTGGTCATGGTCAACCTACAAAGTCGTATCAATTTGTTTGGAATGCCGAATTCTCTCATGGCGTTATATAGTTCTACCCCGGTTATGCTGTCGTAGGCGGCCTTAAAGTCTATAAACAGATGATGTAATGGAATCTTAAATTCCTGACATTTTTCCATCGCCTGCCTAAGGGTGAATATCTGATCAATCGCTGATTTGCCTGGGATGAAGCCACACTGATATTGACCAATGATGGCTTTAGCGTATGGGGCTATCCAATCTTGTAGGATAGTGGAGAGTATCTTATAGGCGGTACTCAGCGATGTTATACCCCTATAGTTGCTGCACAGTGTGATATCTCCTTTCTTATGTATGGGGCAAATTATACCGCGACGCCAATCTTCCGGCATCTCGTCTTGCTCCCATACGTGCACCACGATCTCATGAATTGCGTGATGTAACGCTGTCCCTCCTTGTTTGATCAGCTCAGCTGGTATGTCATCAGCTCCAGGGGCTTTATTTGATTTTAACTGTCTAATGGCTTTTAATGTTTCGTCAATGCTTGGTGGCGGCAGCATTTGATCTTGATCTTGCATTGGTGGAGCCTCCAATTCTTCTGTGAGCTGACCATTTAGCAATTCATTGAAGTGTACTTCCCATTGCCCCAGAATACCTTAAGGATCGGTGATCAGATTACCCTCTTTATCCTTGCAGTAAGTACAGCGTGGTGTGTACCACGTCATACTGCGGATTATTTGGTAGAACTTCCGCGGCGGGTGCGGACCGCGCTCTCTACTTTTCTCTATTTCACAGACAAGATTTTTTCCCCAGGCACTTTTTTTATCTGTGGAGTCTTTTTTCAGATATTCTGAGCTCTTTGTATTTCTCCTCCCGTACCGGCGTCATATGAGACTGCTGCATCCACCGGTATGCAGCATGCTTACGTTCAGCCGCTAGTTTGCACTTATCATCAAACCAGTCGCTTCAATCTCTACGGCTATTGTCTAAGACGGAGTTGGCAGTACTAATGACAGTATTCTTAAGGCGTGTTCATTTCTCTTCTACGTCCAGCATTTTGGCCCCAAGACTTACTTTTCCCCCATCGAGCTGTTCTAGGGTGTCTTAACGCATGACCAAAGGTGTTGCTGGTATTCTCATTGCGTAAGGCACCTGTGTTGATTCGAACCTGACCCGGGGATGCAATACGTCTCCGTAAGGCAATCCGCCCTCCGAAAACTATACCAACAAGATAGTGATCCGAGTCGACGTTGGCATCTCGGTACGTTCATACCGTCATCAACCTCGAGGAGTGGCGGCGATCTACCAACACATGGTCAATTTGGTTGCGAGTGGCTCCATCAGGTGATCTCCAGGTGGCCTTGTGGATATTTTTACGCGGAAGTCTGGTACTCGCAACGACCAAGTTCTTTGATGCCAGTTCAATGACTCGTAGTCCATTGTCATCAGTGTTCTCATGCAAACTATGGGAACTTGCGTAGTGCCTGAAAACCGGCTCCCGACCTATTTTCGCATTCAAATCACCAAGAACGATTTTCACATCATACCTTGGGGAGGCATTGAGGGCCCGTTTGACGTTCTCGTAGTATTCTTCTTTTTCGTCGTCAGGGGACTCGTCTGTAGGTCTGTGAACGTTTATGAGGCTTATGTCCTTAAATTCGCTTCGCAGGCGAAGAGTGCATAGCCTTTCGTTTATTGCATTAAAGCCGATGATGGCAGACTTCAGTTTTTGGCTGACTAGAAAGCCTACCCCGAGCACATGGTGTTTTGCATGACAGCTGTAATAATTTTAATACTCTTTTCTTTGAATAACACCACTCCCCGTCCATCTTATTTCTGGTAATGCTGTTATGTCAGCCTTATATTCGGGCAGGACATCGGCTAGATGCTGTGCAGCACGAGCTCTATATAGTGAGCGGACGTTCCATGAGCAAATTCTTAAATCGTTTAGCCACTTTTGTTTCCGTCGTCGGGTACCCGGCCTATATCCGAAGCTTCTTAAATTTGCCATAGTAGTTTGATTTCCCGGGAAAGGTTATTAGCCTTGCGATAACCTTTCTCAGGATGTCGCTGCATGCATTGGTTAACTAGTTGGCGGGTGCTAAAGTAGCTATCCAAAGGTGTCATGGAGACTGCATGTCAACTTGGATTGAACAGCGACAAGAATCATCCTGGCCTTCGCCGGGTTGACGGTAGTCAGTGAATTTGCCCTGTATGTTCGGTCCCACCCCCCGGTAGTACATTTATGTTACCATAATTTTACGATCTTGTTACTCAAATCATAAAACTCAGAGGTGACCAAATTATTTCTTTTGTACATTAGAATCTTTCAATACCGCCATCAAATGGGCGACGTAAGATACCTACCCTCTTTCCATAGCTACTATGACGTTCAGACAATATGATCCACCTCTTCAAGTATTTGCCCACGACACTCACACAAAATTGACTTCAGGCCCACGAATAAACACAGAAAGTCGTTCTCAAGTCGATTGACACGTATATGACATTATAATCTTCAGATGTTCTTAACTAATGTACATCAACGACCCTTTTCCTCGCCCCCTTCCTTTTTTTTTTCCGATCGCACTGTGCTTTGGTATATAAGGCTGCTTTTTCGTGCGAACGTGGTATATATAAAAAACAAGAAGTGTTCGAAAGAAGGCTATTCACTACACCATTTCTAGCTTCTTGGTATTGATATTACTAGTGCTCGGCACTTCTCTTCTCTTCGAGGATATCTCAGATGTTGGCTGTAATGAGATCAACAAAACTTTTATCACTATGCTGCGAGTGGTACAGTTCAATCTGCCTAAATACTTACCAGATGTTATGTCTGAGAAGATACCATGGGTGCAACTAGTTTCATATCCGAACAAGTTCAAGCATCTAAAATAATTTATCTCTCGGTTATTTAATAGTCATAAATTTAAAACGAGTTGTCAGTACCATATACTAAGTGTAGTAACATTATGCCTCCCAGCAAAGTATATTCTATTCTGACTACGCCGTCTAAAATAACCTCAATCGATCGGCTCTCGAGGAAACTCTTCACCCACCCGCAAAGTTGTTGGGAAAGGTATGGATGTAGCTAATAATAATAATAATAGTAACGCTCTGTGCCAGAGGCGGGCAAAAGCGTTGGAGATATGCGATCACCATTAATTCAAGATGTTTTTCAATTGTAGATATCCAGATCTTAGTTACAAAGGTGAAAACGTCTCCCATGGATCACCTGCTACGGAATCAGTAAGAAGTCTGTTGCATTCCAAGTATTTAATCAACTTGGCATTGATCACTTTTTCCATCATTTTGCATAACATAGGCAGTAATGTTATAGTAATTTTGTGGGAGACACATTTTCTCTTACATTGTGTGTTGGCAATCGAGCGACCAACACGTAGTTGAAGCTCCGACGACCAGAGGGATGGCGTCGGGGATGATTTGTAAGCACTGCTCCGGACCAAAATCTTTGCCTTTAGCCATTGTCCACCAGCAAAGGTATCGTGGTGGTGGGTCAAAGAAATGGCGTCAGGAACACTGCTCTGCTCTCTTGGCATGCAACGATGATGGTTGCCGATGACTGAAACACTTGATGTTAATGGTATTTAATTGAAATCATTACCTGCGTGCCATGGAAATGATGTCAGCAGGACCCCAAGAATAATTCAGTTGAACACAATAATAAATCTACTTTTCAATTGTATTTAAATATTTGATTTATTTAAATTGATTCTTTAGATGTTAATCGATTAATTGTTGTTGACGGTCGTCAAAAGTGAAACAACAAGAGAGCGAATTCAACGAAATTGCTTGACAGATAGATTTAATTTATTTTTTCTGTCAGCTGATTGCTGACAGTTGTTGTTCGTTTGATTGTTGATGGCTACATTCAATTGCGAATTCGCTGGTTGCATCCAACGCGAATCCACAACACATTGTGATTGGTTGAATTGATTTTCCAGCAGTTAGGAAAGGTGTTCTGGGCATAGAATGAGCGAAAGAATTTTCTAAAAATCGGCGACAGTTCTGAAGAATAGTTTTGAAGAACTATTGCCGGTCAGTTGTTCTCTTACAGTCCAGTCCATGGAGAATACGTTCAATAGCACACGGAACTTTCCATCTGGCATTGAAGATTGTTCAGCGCAAACATAGGGGGCTCCAAAAAACCAACATTAAGAATTGAATATATCTTTTGAATTCGTGACTAGTGTCTCGCTGCTCATTACTAACGGAGGAAAAGAGGAAGAACCGAATCAGTTGACAAGTCAACCTGGCTAGGATATCAGGTTTCGCCGTTTGAAAATATTGGCGGAAAACGTTTGGATGAATGGAGAATTAGTTTACCTCCGGATTCTTTATCTCAGGACGTACCATCATGTCTTATCTCAGCTTCAACCAGGGCCATCCGCCAAATGTTCGGAACATAGTCGAAGATGTTTTCCGACCATATCGCGGAACGTATACCATGGTGAGATGGTATATCACCATGGGACCGCTTTACCTCATATACAACTTTTTTTCGGGCCGGTCCATCAGCTAATCTCCGCAAGATGACCAAGTTCTTTCTGATCATTTCACGGAGTCTGTAGCTTGTTATGGTGGCATTCACTGCGCGACAAGGCGTTGGGTCCCCACCTACCTAAAAGTCGACCGAGATGTTAGCATATTCTAAGGCCCTACTCACAGAGCGCACGAGGCTTATGCCGGTTTTAACAGAAAAAGCACACAATACGCCGTAAAAGCAAAATCGTCAGGGCTTTATACCAAGTAATCACAACTTGTGTAGCGAGTTGAGACATCCGCTCTTACACGCGGCCGTGGTTTGATGCGTTGTTACTTTGGTTATAACCCTTTCTAATGTTAGTTCACATTCTTTACTGCTTTGTCAAACGCTGTAACAAAAAATTTCTTATGTGTGTGCGTGTTTAAAGTATTACTCTAATTTATTCGTCTACATTTTGACATATTTGATATATATTTTTTGCTGAAGATTTATTGTGATGGATTGCAATTAGTTAAAAGATATTATATAACATAAAATTGCATTTTATAGTGAATTCGACATTTATTTTGTTTTCTTCACAGGATAAGCTTACCGTTTAGCGCAATCAACTACAAAAAGCCGTTGATGAATAATTCTTAAAGGATATGAGAAATACGCTTATTAATTATAAAATTTTTTTTAACTTTATTCTTTATTATTAAAGTGAAATCAAATTTATAGAATTTAAACTAAAACTAACGATATTTCAGAAAATAACAAATAATCTGAATTTCGATTTTAATTTTAAACAACAAACAATATCAATCAAAAAAAAAAAATAATAATCAACATAATTTGTCAATAACAAAGTTGTAAATAAAAGAAAAACAAAAAAACCACCCACTCGGCAGAGTGGGATGAATTAATGTACAATTTGATTAATTAGAATAAAATAAAGCAAATTGCTCATCGTCTTACTGTATTCGAATTAGAGTTTAAGGACAACCATCGACTAACAGTCGCGTTGTAATTGTGTACAATATGATCTAGTTGCATAATGTTTTGTAAAATAACGTGTGTTTGTATGTATGTGGTTATACAACCCAAATGTGCGTGTAGAAAGAAGAAACATGAAGTTTTTATTTTTGTCCTCTTGTTTTTATTTCTATATTCTTCACAAAAAAAAAAAGAAGAAAATTCGAGAATGTGTATAAGCGAATATGCATATATATAAATTATGTATATATTTTCAACACAACTAAACATGCAACATGTCTGTGAATAATAGAATTTTAATCATTAAACATTTTTATTTAACGGTTATTAACATTTTTATGTATTGTGGAAATGTTCATGTTCTATTTATTGATGTACATGTTGAAAAATATTCGGATAAATGATAAATCTACACATATGCATAAAATACATAAATGCAAAATAAAAAAATATATTTCAAGAGTTTTAATTTTAGTCTTATATTTCTAGGTGGCGTTGACTGTACATATCGACTCTAGGAAGTCTGTTAATGAAGTACTTATTATTAGATTAAATAACAGACAGTGAACTATAAATAATAATAATAACCAATTTTCGTGGCAGCAGTTAAAAAATATCACCTTATTTTATAGAAATTAGTTTATGAATAATGACTGCATATCGAGTTTTTTTTTTATGAATTCTAAAATCAAAAGCAATAACGATATTTCTTAATTTATCACAAGACGTCATTTGATATCCTTGGTTAGCATTATTTATGCTTCTTACAGTAGAATCTTAACGAACAACTGCTTGAGATGTTAAGGGGGTATTCTGGTTTAGACGCACGAATTTAACGCAATTTTTGAAGTGCTGTAAAAAAAAGCAATCACTATTTTTACTATTCATTTTTTTATACGATGTTTATTAATATTTCAAGAATACAGTAAAAAAAATTGAAAGTAAAAAATTCAAAATTCAAAAAGTTAGCAGCTGATGAAGTGGGGGATCTCAAAAAGTTGGCACGCGACCATACCCACGATTCAACCCTCCTAGCAATCTGAAAAAAAAGATTATTAATTTACAGAAATGCCTCTATCGTTGGAACAAAAAAAAGTTGAAAAATTTTTTTTTAACAAAATGGCAACTGCTTGAAAAAAAAGTGTTTTTGTACCACTTTTTTATAGTTTTTCGAATTTTTTAAAAATAGTTAACATTGAAATTTGGGGATGAGGATAGTTCATGCAATAGAAAAGCCTCTAAAGAAAACATATACTAAATTTGAAGTAAATCGGTTCAGTAGAACTTGCGATATCGTGTCAATAGACTTGAAAAAAGTGGTTTCGAGAAAAACGCGTTTAAACATGTTAGGGTACGAGGGTTGCCTCTTATTTTTCGGGATTTGGCAACCCTAGTGTTGCAATCCGGCAATTGACAGCTCTGTCGTAAAGTTGGACATTTTTGAGGTTATACGCACTCAGAACGTTTTGACATACGAGCGCTATTTGTGTTGTTTACAGTAACTTAAAAGATTCATCGCGGCCCAAAAATGGAATTAAATCGCCAACATTTTCGTGCGATTATTTTTTACAACTTTCGGCGTGGATTAACTCAGCAACAGTGCATGGATGAACTTAATTCAATTTTTGGCGATGAAGCTCCATCAAGGACCAGTGTTTATCGATGGTGTGGTGAATTCAATCGTGGTCGTAGTTCACTCCAAGATGAATTTCGTGAAGGTCGTCCAAAATCAGTTTATGTTCCGAAAACCATTGATGCTGTGCGCAAACTGATATTGGAAGATCGCCATGTGACCTATCGTGAGATTGAGACGACCTTAGGCGTTAGTGGGACCAGCATACATTCAATATTGCATAAACATTTGACCGTCAACAAAATTTGTCAATCGCCCAAAAAAAGGCTCGTGTCAATTGGTCGAAAGAAATGCTCAAAAAATACGGTCGCGGTGCTTCGAAACACGTCTATGACATGGTGACAGGTGATGAATCGTGGATTTACGCGTATGAGCCCGAAAGTAAACAGCAGTCGACTGTCTGGGTGTTTCAAGGTGAGCCAAATCCAACAAAAGTTGTTCGCGCACGAAGCGAATTCGAATTTATTTTCCGCGAATTCAAACCTCGATCCCGGCCTTTTGCAGCCACTCGTGATCTCGCCGGTACAGTCTTCCATGCGGGATGTGAGATTTCGTCCGCGCACTATTCAGCGCATTCTACGTTAACTGGATTGTAGGAAGGCAACCGGCCCAGACGGAATACCAGCAATAGTCCTTAAGGACTGTGCTCCAGAACTATCGCCGGTTCTTGCCAGACTCTTCCGCTTATCTTATGCACGGAGGACCTTTCCTGCCTGCTGGAAAATCGCTCGAGTTCAGCCAATCCCTAAGACGGGAAAAAAGTGTCTCCCACAAAATTACCGTCCGATAGCATTACTGTCTATTTTATCTAAGGTAATGGCAAAAGTCATCAATACTGAGTTAATTAAGGAGTATTTGAAGAGCAACGTACTTCTGAATGATCGTTAATAGGGATTCCGTGGCAGCCGGTCCACGGGAGACGTTTTGACACTTATAACCGATATATGGACATCTGCGACTGAGGGGCATGGTGAGTCAAGTGCGGTCGCATTGGATATCTCCAAGGCTTTTGACCGCGTCTGGCACGGGGCATTGCTGAGCAAACTTCGTTCATATGCACTTTCCCAACAGCTTTGCGACTGGACGAGGAGCTTCCTCGAGAATCGATCGATCCGGGTTGTTGTGGACGGCGAGTGTTCGGATCTGTATCCTGTTAATTCAGGGGTGCCCCAAGGTTATATTTTGGCTCCAACCTTGTTCTTGCTTCACATAAATGATTTGTTGGAGACAACGGATAACAAAGTGTTCAGTTTTGCGGATGATAGTACGCTTGTTTCCTCCTTTTCGAGTGATCGGCCGATTGGTGCATCAACGTCGCATCAGCTGAGATGTAGACAGATTGACTCTCTGAACCAGGATCTAGATAAAATCCTGCAGTGGGGAAACGCCAATATTGTCGACTTCAACGCAACGAAGACCCAGTATACAACATTCACAAAGAAAACCGGATCATCGGTTCCACAGCTGATGATGAGTGGCCGGGCCCTCGAGGCTGGGGAAAGTTTGAGATTGCTCGACGTCACGGTCTATGGGAATGTATCATGGCATAAACACGTATCGGGTATCGCCAGATCAGCGTCAGGAAAACTGAGTTATCTTTTTAGAGCCAAGAAATATTTTACTCCGGCCCAACTTCTTCTCCTATATAAATCTCAAATTAGACCCGCGCTCGAATATTGCTCTCATGTTTGGAGCTCGGCTCCTAAACATACCCTCGACCTACTTGAGAGCGTACAAAGACGAGCGATCCGCCTGATCGGGGACTCGGCGCTGACGTCGGGACTACAGTCGCTATCACATCGAAGGCGCGTGGCCGACCTCTGTCTGTTCTACAGATATTATCACGGGTGCTGTTCTTCGGAGATTCTTGGCATTGTTCCACGCAATTCGGCCTATATGCGCTCCACAAGACAATCCGACGGATCGCACCCGTTTGTGGTTCATCTCCCGACAGCGCGAACATCCCTGTATCAGAACTCGTTCCGTTACAGAGCGGGGAAGCTGTGGAACTCCCTTCCCACGCGAGTGTTCCCGGAGCGTTACAACCTGCAACTGTTCAAAAAGAACTGCAACAGTTATTTGATGGCATCTCGGGGCGCCCACTCGACGCTATAGGTTCGCCTCTCCCGAGAGAAGTCTAATAAAAAAAAAAAAAAAGAAAAAAAAAAAAAAAAAAGCACTTCCAAGCAAATGGTCGCCTGTTTTTTCGGAAAAACTGGACATGTCGCAACCGTACCACTAGAACAACGCAGAACAGTCAATTCTGAGTGGTACACAACCATTTGTTTGCCAGTTGTCTTCCAAGAAATCAGGAAAACCAACCGTCGAAGACGGATCACTCTTCACCACGACAATGCGAGCTCTCACACATCGGCTGCGACAACTGCATGTTTGAGCACCCAAAACATCGATTTGATGGGCCATCCGCCGTATAGTCCTGACTTAGCAATGAATGACTTCTTTTTATTCCCGTACGTAAAACACAAACTGAGAGGTCAACGTTTTTCGACACCTGAAGAAGCGATTGCTGCATTCAGAATGCATGTGTTGGAGATACCTCAATCAGAGTGGCAAAAGTGGTTCGACATTTGGTTCAAACGCATGCAAAAGTGTATAGATCTTCATGGGAATATTTTGAAAAACAATAAAGTGATTTTCGATGATCAATATTTGTTTTTGTTCTCTAATCCCGAAATATAAAAGGCAACCCTCGTATAGTAGTTTCAAGTGACATAATATTGCTAAAGCAGCTGTAACTTCGCCAATTATTGGAATTTTAAAATTTCTGCTGTTCCTTTGGACAGCATATTCTTAAAAGTATAAACTATAAGAAAATATAAAGAGAAAAAAATCGATTTTTTTCAAAATTGTAGACATTGAATTTGATTCTTATATAATTCCAACAAATGAATTATTAAAAGAAAACTTTCGACAGAATACCCCCTTAATTGTTTTCATATGCGACGAGTTCACTATATTATACAGCTGTTATAATATTTTTTATTTTGGTAAATGTATCTTGCACGCCCATTTAAGAAAAGCCAAGGTTATAAAAATACACTAGTCCGTATTGAATCAGAATTAATTCATAATCTCTTCCGCTGATGGTATGCAGGTATGTAGAAGGGTCACTGACTTCTTATGGTATGCGTTGCTGAACTTCAAGTTATAGATTATTATTATTTGCCTTCGCCAAGTTGTTATAAATTATATATTTGCCAAGTTGTTACAGAACCCGTCTTCAAGTTGTTATAGATTATTATTATTTTTTTATTTTTATTTTTTTTTATTTTTTATTTTTTTTTTATTTTTATTAGACTTCTCTCGGGAGAGGCGAACCTATAGCGCCGAGTGGGCGCCCCGAGATGCCATCAAACTGTTGCAGTTCTTTTTGAAAAGTTGCAGGTTGTAATGCTCCGGGAACACTCGAGTGGGAAGGGAGTTCCACAGCTTCCCCGCTCTGTAACGGAACGGGTTCTGATGCAGGGATGTTCGCGCCGTGGGGAGATGAAGCACAAATGGGTGCGATCCGTCGGATTGTCTTGTGGACCGCATATAAGCCGAATTGCGTGGATACACCACGAATCTCCGAAGAACAGTACCCGTGACAGTATCTGTAAAACAGACAGACGTCGGCTATGTGATAGCGACTGTAGTCCTGACGTCAGCGCCCTGTCCCCGATCAGGCGGAACGCTCATCTCTGTATGCTCTCAAGTAGGTCGAGGGTATGTTTAGGAGCAGAGCTCCAAACATGGGAGCAATATTCGAGCGCGGGTCTAATTTGGGATTTATATAGGAGAAGAAGTTGGGGCGGAGTAAAATATTTCTTGGCTCTAAAAGGATAGCTCAGTTTTCCTGAGGCTGACCTGGCGATACTCGACACGTGTTTATGCCATGATACATTCCCACAGACCGCGACGCCGAGCAATTTCAAACTTTCCCCAGCCTCGAGGGCCCGGTCATTCATCATCAGCTGTGGAACCGATGATCCACTTTTCTTTGTGAATGTTGTATATTGTCTTCGCTGCATTGAAATCGACGAGATTGGCATTTCCCCACTGCAGGACCCTATCTAGATCCTGATTCAGAGAGTCAATCTGTCTACGTCTCAGTTGATGCGTCGCAGATGCACCAATCGGCCGAACACTCGAAAAGGAGGAAACAAGCGTACTATCATCCGCAAAACTGAACACTTTGTTATCCGTTGTCTCCAACAAATCATTTATGTAAAGCAAGAACAAGGTTGGAGCCAAAATATAACCTTGGGGCACCCCCGAATTAACAGGATACAGATCCGAACACTCGCCGTCCACAACAACCCGGATCGATCGATTCTCGAGGAAGCTCCTCGTCCAGTCGGAAAGCTGTTGGGAAAGTCCATGTGAACGAAGTTTGCTCAGCAATGCCCCGTGCCAGACGCGGTCAAAAGCCTTGGAGATATCCAATGCGACCGCACTTGACACCATGCCCCTCAATCGCAGATGTCCATATATCGGTTATAAGTGTCAAAAGGTCTCCCGTGGACCGGCTGCCACGGAATCCCTATTGACGATCATTCAGAAGGGCGTTGCTCTTCAAATACTTAATTAACTCAGTATTGATGACTTTTGCCATTACCTTAGATAAAATAGACAGTAATGCTATCGGACGGTAATTTTGTGGGAGACACTTTTTTCCCAGCAGGCAGGAACGGTCCTCCGTGCATAAGATAAGCGGAAGAGTCTGCCAAGAACCGGCGATAGTTCTGGAGCACAGTTCTTAAGGACTATTGCTGGTATTCCGTCCGGGCCGGTTGCCTTCCTACAATCCAGTTCACGTAGAATGCGTTGAATAGTGCGCGGACGAAATCTCACATCCCACATGGAAGACTACCGGCGAGATCACAGGTGGCGCCAAAAGGCCGGGATCGAGGTTTGAGTTCGCCGAAAATAAATTCGCGAACACATTAGCTTTATCCTTTGGATTCGTGACTAGCGTCCCGCTGTCTGCCACCAACGGAGGAAAACAGGAGGATGCGATGTTACCGCGGACAGCTTTTGCCATTGACCAGAAGGAGCGCGAACCAGTTGGGCACCGAAGGAGCTTATTGATCACCCTGTCGTTGGGAGCCTTCTTCGCGGTATCAATCGCCTGGTTGCACTCGTTTCTGATTCTAACAAAATTTCTTCTGTTAACATCGGTGGGATTGGAGCGCCATTGCTTACAAGCTCTATTTTGTGCCGCTGTAATCTGCTCGCATTTTTTATAAAACCAACGTTTATCAGATGAACTTCGTTTGATGGAATGTGGAATATACATCTCCATCCCGAGAAGAATAATTTCTGATACCGACTCCGCACAAGCGTTAACATCGAAGTCTTCGAGGCACACCTTGGACCATGGAAAGGATCCGAAGAAATCTCGCAAATCGTCCCAGTTAGCAGCCCCATACTTCCATACATGGCGAAGCTGTCTAGGTCGGTTATTCGCTTGATATGTAAGTGGTTGCGCGACAGATACCAAGCAGTGATCTGAGTTTTCCAGTGGCGCAGATACCTCTACGGTATAAATATTCGGTTCGGATGTCAAAAACAGATCCAGGATGTTCGCATAATCGCCTCGGGCATCCGGCACTCGCGTTGGCTCCCCCACGAGTTGACTCAAGTTGTGGCTTACAGCAAACATCTCCGCCAGCCTCGTCGGCTCTGTTAGAATGTAACAACCAGCCGGAATTGTGCACATTAAAATCGCCAAGGCCAACAATTTCTGAAGCTGGGTGGTTGATCTGTATCCAGTCGACGGTATATGAAAGATGTTCGAAGAATGTCGACGGTCGATCGTCATTCGAGGAGCGGTAAAGACAACAAAGAAATTTAATAGAATTCCTCAGCAAGACCCTCAACCATATGATGTCCATATTATTGGGTTCCAACGCCTCCATCCTCTGGCAAGCCAGATTGGACCGCGCGAAGACGCAGACTCCGCCTTTAAAACGGAATCTCGAATGTAAGTCGTATCCTGAGCAACGAAGATATGTCAAATCAGTTGACGAATCGACCTGGGTCTCAGTTTGGGCAAGGATATCAGGTTTCGTTGTTTGCAAATATTGGTGGACGGCGTTTACATTCGTATTGGTGAAACCGATGCCCCTGATGTTACAAAATGCCGTCACCAGTCGAGCGTGGGCCGAGCCTCGAGAGCGAGCCCGGTTATGCGATGACGAACCTCTTAAAGTTCCATTATTTACCATGATATCTGCATGATGTTCCCCCTGACATAGTCCCCCCCGGAGATCCGAATGGGAGACTAGTTTACCTCCGGAATTCTTTATATCAGAAGGTACCATCATGACTTATCCTCGTGTCAGTCCGGGCCATCGGCCACACATCCGAAACACCGTTGATGATTTCTCTCGGCGATATCGCGGAATGTACAGCGTAACGGGGCGGTATCTCACCTTGGGACCGACTACCACCTAACCAACCTTTTCTGGAACCGGTCCATCAGCCAAGCTCCGAAATTTGGTCAGGGATTTCTCCCGACCATTTCACGGAGCCTAAAACTTGATGGGGTGGTATTTCACCGGGCGCACAGGGCGTTGGGACCTCGGTACCACTCGGCCTTTAGTCGCCTCTTACGAAAAGCTGGCCTAGCTGTGAGTATATTCGAACGCCCTACTCACAGGGCAACAAGAAACTACTTAATAACCAGCAATGTCCGCCAGGGTATCAGGCTTTCTCACCATCAGCAATTTCAGTGGTTCACCACTGTCTCTTGGTATTCCAAATTAAGACACAAAACAACATAAACTGAACTTAATAACAGTCCTTCATGGATGACTTTGACTTTTATGTACTATTGTATAATACACAATCTAGTTTTAACAAACAAAATTCATTAATTCAAAATGTGTCCTCCATGGACGGGTTCTTAAGTTACGATCACTTCAGAACAGGTCAAAGTACAGAATCACACTCAAAACAGACTACTCTCTCTCTGCATCGCTCACCATCTCGCCAATACTCCGAAAGGAAACCCTACCTGACCGACCTTTCGCAATCAACACGATGCCGGTTCGTGCCTCAGCTCGTATTTAATTGTAGACCATATAAAAGCATTCAAGAATATAATCAATGATCAATATAGAGTATTAAATTAATGTGGAGTATTGAATGAAACAGAATTTATATTCTTTACTCCATCAATCAAATCAATGAGGAGCATAAAACAAAAGTAGAATTCATACTCTTTACTCCCTCTCATTGGAGTAATGGTGATGGGGGAGGCTATTACGTAACATACCTCCCCCCCTCGCGGGAGTGCGCGTCATTCTTGGAAGAGGAATGACGCGCCCTCAAGCAAACGAGTGGTACCCCACCCAACACCACCGCCGCTGTCGCCGCTCCCACGATGGGGCACAAATCCTACAGGGGGCCACGGAACATAAACAGAGCGGGTGGGACGGGCGGCACTCGAGGGAAAGACGCGGCTAACATGGAGAGCGGAAAATAATCAACACCAATTCCAAACTATTACCTAAAATTAATCCAAACCAACTACTGACTACAACGTAGACTGAATTTATGTTAGTAATAACATAAAATAACGGTAAGTAACAATAACAATAGGAAGCCTTAATGAAGAATAAAAGGAAACTAGGTTAGTACTAATGATAATATTAATTGTATGTGTTAATATAGAAAAAGATAGGAGGTGAAAAAAAAAAATATATATAGATAAATTCAATAGAAGTTAGGCTAGTAAGAAGTAGTAATAATCATTGTACGTGTTTTTTTTTTAAATGTTAAGAACAAAACAAAAAAAACTTCAACACTTCCCTCAGCAGTTCAATCCACACAAAAAAGACAAGAAAAGAAACAGGACAGCCCAGAACGGTCGTCCCAAAGAATTCATTCAACACCGATCACCACCCAACAATCAATCTTCCCACCTTGCCCCTCGGGGCCAAGTCACTTCTCCCAGCGGGACCCATTCTGCGGGCGCGGGACGTCGCACATCGACGACCCTCTATAGGAATGCAACCGAGAGTTCGACCGCCCACACGATCCGGTTAGGGTCTCCTTCTCATATGTGAGGTGACCCCCTCTCCCGGCACTCAAGATGTCACTCTGCAGGCTAATTTGTCTCGCACTAGCGCGATTCCTGACACTGGACCTGATCACTCCCAGTAGGGTTTCAGGCGGTTGTTATGGACTACCACCGTCCTCTTCCCTACTTTTATCGCGGAGTTCATCGAGCTTTTGATCTCCACACGTCATAAGGACCTCTCCATAGAGGCGCTAATTTCCCCTTCTTATTTTCTTCCCGCACCAATACTCTATCGCCCACATGAAACGTGAACGGGCGCAACTGGCGGTCGTGGTACCCTTTGGATCTCTGCTTTGAGATCAACAGGTTTCGCCTCGCTATTTCATATGTTTTTTGAAGTTTGTACTTCAATAGCTTATGGAAGCTCTCACGGTTATAGACCGGTTCCGGAGGTTGTTTGATGTTCGAAGCAACCTCCGGGGTAAAACCAAAGAGACAATCCATCGGCGTTAACCAGGTACCCCGTGTACGCTGGTGTTGTACACGAAAGTGGCCGTCCTCAGGTACTGATCCCAGGACTGAGGATTCGTGTCCACTATGGTGCGCAGATATTCTACGAGCGTTCGACGGGCTCGCTCCAAGGCACCATCCGATTGTGGATGGTACGCTGAGATTTGCAGTTTTTTGATGCGGAGCAGCCTGCACACGTTTTTAAACAGACTGCTCAGGAAATTGCTGCCCTGATCGGTGACTAGTTGCGTCGGTACACCATACCTTGCAACCATTTGGTCGCTTGCGTGTTGGTTCTTAGCCTGGGCGCGAGTCACTACATTGCATCGTAGTGGTGAATGGGTTTCGTCCACCGTTTGCGGGATACGGCTAAGTGCATCCACATTGGTGTTGTACTTACCGGGTTTGTCCTCAATTGGGTAGTCAAACTCGGATAGCTTATTACAAAATCGGGTCAGGCGTGAGGTGGGTTCTTTCACGCCAAACACTCCCTTCAACGGCTCGTGGTCCGTGTATACGGTAAAGCGCGGCCCCTGCAAATAGCAGCGGAAATTAGTTGGAATAATTTGTTTCCGCTCTATTCAGGGTGCGACTAGCATAGGCGATAGGCTGATCTTTGCCTATCTCGCCTTGGGACAGCACAGCTCCCAGTGCTTTCTTGCTTGCATCCGTGGTTTGGTAAAGTCTGGGTAAACCACTAATGGCGGCGAAATTAACCTCCCCTTTATTTCCACAAATGCCTGTTGGCATTTGGGTGACCAGGTGAATTTCACTTCCTTCCTCAACAGGTTAGTTAAGGGGCGCACTACCCGGGAAACAATTGGCACAAATTTCCGGTAATATTTCGCTAGTCCTAAAAATGACTGGACGTGACGTACCGTTTTGAGAATGGGAAAATCTCTGACACTGGCTGTCGTGTCAGGATTTGGCGACTCCCATTTTTCCGAACACACATGACCCAGGTAGACAACCTCCTTTTGCAAGAATCTACACTTTTCCGGCTGCAGCTTGAGGTTGTGGTATCTGAACTGGTCGAATACTTTCCGGAGCTTGTCATTATGGTCAACCAGGTCCCTACCATATATGACAATGTCGTCCAGATAAACGAAGCATTCGACTCCTTGCAAACCAGTAAGGACATGGTTCATAAGTCTCTGGAACGTAGCCGGTGCTCCCTTGAAACCGAATGGCAAACGTCGAAACTCATAGTGCCCATAGTTGGTGTTAAAGGCTGTCTTGTTCCGATCCTTTGGATCTACCAAGACTTGGTGATAGCCACTGGCTAAGTCGAGCGTGGAGAAGTAACGCGAGTGACCGAGCTGGTCTAGTATGTCCTCGATACGAGGAATGGGGTATGCGTCTCCGATGGTTTTTTCATTCAGTTTCCTGAAATCCATCAGTCTTCTCCATCGGAACTCGGTTTCTTGGGAACTAGTAGAAGGGACGAGTTCCACGGACTTTTGCTGGGTTGGATGATGTCATTCTCCAGCATTTTCCGAATTTGCTCGTTTATCACCTGCCTTTTGCGTTCGGGTAAACGGTACATCCTTTGGTTTATGGGTGCCTGATCCTGTACCAAAGGTATTTTGTGCGAGATTGTACTGGTGCACCTCAGGTAGTCGCCCTGTATATGGAAAATGTCATGGAACTCTTGACATATTTTCATTATTAATTGGCACTCTGGGGTGATTAGGTTATCCCCTAAACGAAGTTCCCCGTAGGATTGTGCCACTCTCGAATCTAAGTCTGATTCATCAGGCGACTGACCATCCGAGAACAAGTGTCGTATGAAGTGGATGGCTTGTCCCCCCGAAGGTTGCTTCTCGGGCACGGGCTTGCTCGATTCGTCATCAGAGCCAGGTCCCGGCGACGTGATCTTACGCTTTACCAAGGGAATAGCGGTATATTTTTGGCGGATTTTTAGTCAATTCGAATGTTTGATGATGACGGTGAAGTGTTCCGCCGAACACTGTTCCACGAAAGCACAACGGAGCGAATGCAGCACCTTAATAAAAAACACAGCGAAAGGTTTGCTTTTATATTTTTCTTTATTTTATCGTTGTTAAATCCAGGATTTACTACACTGGAACGCTCGTGGCGATTTTACTAAAAGGTACTTAATTACTCTCCGACACGTTACACTCGACACACTCGCGACCTTTGGTGGTTGATTTACTTTTCGTTTAACAATTCTAACTGCGACGACACACGAAAACGACTCTCGTTGGGAATGGAGGATCTGACCTCCGTGAATGTTACCTGACGACTAACTCTCGCGACGGTTGGGTTACGCGGATCCCGTCTCTCCAATGTGTTCTATATCCTCTGCTAGAGGCGAATCGTCGTCGTTAGGACGTCCCGTGTTCTATATCGACTGTTGTTGTTGTACCCAAGGATAAACCTCGAGGGATGCGTGGTGAGTTTTCTTTCCCCGAGTGAAACGTAAAGTTTCTCTTTGTCGTGGTGAATTGGCGAGGATCTCTCTGGTTGATCTTAGCACGTGTGCTAATAGATCCATTGTTTTCTCATGCATCGAAGATCATGAGAAAAGGGAATTGTGGAAAAGAGGCAGGAACAAAGGGGCATCATAGGATCATTGTGTAGTTGCTTAATAGCCTGCAACGCAATTAGGACAATGGTGGTAAGGGATTTCGGTATACAATGTTAATTGTGTCCCGTATCTTAGCTGGCGGCAAGGCTGGAATTATGTTTCCACGTTTGCACGGAACGCTGGCTAACAGGGGCGCCGATAAGGTTTTCGAATTTACGATGCCTGTATGATGTATAGAATTATTTTCAGGAATTTAGGACGATGCGTTAAATGTCCTTGGTAAGGCAATGTTTGTCAGTTTGTTGTGTCCTTCGATCGCCGTGCAGGCGTAGGACGATTGGTCGGACTTGTAACCCACGTGTCTGTGGGCACGCGTGGTTGTTGGCTCCCAGATGTATGTTACCTTTGTTTCAGGTGTGGTGGAGGACTTTTGAGGACACGTGTCTGTGGGCACGTGTAATTTATCTATATGTGAGTGTGTTCCTTGGTGGAACGACGGCATCCCGACCAATAGTGGATTGTGTGGTTCGTAGAACCGACACATTTTCCCTGGTTGGGTGCACCTTCACCTTAATGCGGTCGATCGATTGGGAGCAATTCCGGGTATTGAGTGCCACTAATCTGGCACTCTTTGCCATAGCAGAGACGCGAGAACAAAACATTCCCCTGCGCCTCTTCGGCACCAGAATTGCTTCCTCCCGGATGTCAATGGGGATAGCCACCTCCATTAGGGAGCGTGCCGGTACTATCACCGGCTTGCTCAGCGCTATTTCGATTGTTAAAGCTTCGGCCGGTGGTGGTTCCACCTGCCCCCCCCCCCTTTCATGCACTCTTTTACCAACGGGGTTTTTTCTCGTTGGAGCGACTTGGCCGAATATTTTCTCGTAGCCCTTCCCCGTGTGGGTAGAGTCTCCGGGTGAGTGTCGTCCGCAGTATCGGCCTTGACAGGTTCCCGCAGCGCGTCTCCCCATTCGGCTACCTTATGTTCAGGCTCTCCCGCCCTACAATTCACAAAATCAACGGAGAAAGGTTCGGGATTTACAGTCGTTCGGGGAAATTCCAAACCACCACCCGGTCCGTTGACCTTGCAATGCTTGGACAGGGAGTCATTGGCCAACAACCCGTCTGCTTTCAGCCCTGGCAAGGAGTCCATAACTTGAAAACTGCAGGGAATCTCGTGGTGCAACTTGAGACCCATGGCAGCGTCCCCTTGACCTGCTCTTGCCAAACAGGGTTTGTAGTGTTGTGGATTTCTGAACATCCACAACATGGTTTTGGTGAAGAGCCCTCAGCTTCAAAAGACTGATTTCAGCGCCAGTGTCCTCAATGAGGCGCGTAGTGTCTCTACGTCCAATGTCCAAAGGGAGTTAGACCATTGGGACCTTGGTTGGCAACGGCTGAAAACAGTTTTGGCGGATTTGCGTTTCTAGTGCGGTCTGGCCGTGGTTTCCCGACCCGACCTCTGGAAGTTTTCCGACCTCTTACTTTTTGCCTCCCGTCGACACATTGCCGCCGTACGTGTGCGTCGACTGCAAAATTCGCACTGCATCGCGCTCCTCCTTTCAGGATCGTTCTGCTTGCGAGTCTCTATAGACTCCGAACAAGCAGAACTGGAGCAGTTTTGGTCTACTTTGGGCCTACGGTGCAATGGTCGCTGTCTCTGACTCCCAGAGTCCCTTTTTGCGGCCCCGCTCTTCGCACGTGCCTTTGCGGGCTCCGACTCTGCAGAGCCGGGGTATCCTGTCCGCAGCGCCAGTTGTTATAATATTTTTAACTTTGGTTGCACGCCCTTTTAAGAAAAGCCGAGGTTATAAAAATACACTAGTCCGTATTGAATCAGAATTAATTCATAATCTCTTCCGCTGATGTTATGCAGACCAGGCGATGGAAAAATGTCTGAAATTTGAGATTCCATTATATCATCTGTTTATAGACTTTAAGGCCGCCTACGACAGCATAGCCAGGGTAGAACTATATAATGCCATGAGAGAATTCGGCATTCCAAACAAATTGATACGACTTTGTAGGTTGACCATGACCAACGTAACTAGTCAAGTAAAAGTAGCGGGATTGCTGTCCAAACCAATAAACATATATAATGGACTCCGACAAGGGGACGGTCTGGCCTGCCTCCTCTTCAACCTGGCGTTGGAGAAAGCAATCCGTGACTCTGGCGTTACAACAAGAGGGACTATTGTCACCAAGTCCAGCCAGATACTTGCCTACGCAGATGCCATCGACATCATCGCTAGAACCGAATCGGCGGTACAGGAATCCTTCAACCAGATCGAGCAGGCGGTACAAAAACTGGGACTGCACATTAATGAGGGAAAACTAAGCACATGGTGGCAACTTCTACGAAGAGAAGACCTAACGTTGGTCAAACTATCAGGGTAGTGGAGCACGAATTTGAAGTAGTGCAATCCTTTAACTACCTTGGGTCAATAGTATCAGCCGATAACAATATGGAAGAAGAAATACGCGAACGGCTGATTAAATCCAACAAAGCCTACTATGGTCTATCATCTTCATCATCATCATCATCGGCACTACAAGACCAAGACCGGATCCCGGTTGTAGTGCCGATGATGATGATGATGTGATGGCGCCGGTACGGTCTTCCATGCGGGATGTGAGATTTCGTCCGCGCACTATTCAACGCATTCTACGTGAACTGGGAGTGCCAAACTGGATGACATCGACTCAAAATCGGGACCGGTGGAGAGATTTGTTAAATAAGGCCAAGACCGGATCCCGGTATGCAGCATTCTCACGTTCAGTCGCTAGTTTGCACTCATCATCAAACCAGTCGTTCCGATCTCTACGAGTACTGCCTAAGATGGAGTTGGCAGTACTAATGACAGTATTCTTAAGGTGTGTCCATTTCTCTTCTACGCCCGGCATTCTGGCCCCAGGACTTAGTCTCCCTCCGCCGAGCTCTTCGAGGGCGAGTCTTAACGCATGACCAAATGTGTTACTGGTATTCTCATTGAGTAAGGCAGCCGTGTTGATTCGAACCTGATCCGTCCATTGTAATTAGTGTTCTCATGCAAACTATGGGAACCTGTGTAGTGACTGAAAACCGGCTCCCGACCTTTTTTTGCATTCAAATCACCAAGAACGATTTTCACATCGTATCTTGGGCAGCATTGAGGGCCCGTTTGACGTTCTCGTAGTATTCTTCTTTTTCGTCGTCAGGGGACTCCTCTGTAGGTCCGTGAACGTTTATGAGGCTTATGTTCTTAAACTTGCCTCGCACGCGAAGAATGCATAGCCTTTCATTTATTGCATTAAAGCCGATGATGGTAGACTTCAGTTTTTGGCTGACTAGAAAGCCTACCCCGAGCACATGGTGTTTTGCGTGATAGCTGTAATAAATGTCATACTCTTTTCTTTGAATAACACCACTCCCCGTCCATCTTTTTTCTTGCAATGCTGTTATGTCAGCCTTATATTCGTACAGGGCATCGGCTAACTGCTGTGCAGCTCGAGCTCTGTATAGTGAGCGTACGTTCCATGTAAAAATTCTTAAATCATTTAGCCATTTTCGTTTCCGTGGTCGTCGTCATGTATCCGGTCCATATCCGAGGCTTGTTAAAGTTTCCATAATAATTCATTTTTACGGGCATGGTTATTAGCCTTGCGCCAAACTTT
Organism: Microdon myrmicae; assembly: GCA_963931805.1. Taxonomy (NCBI): domain Eukaryota; kingdom Metazoa; phylum Arthropoda; class Insecta; order Diptera; family Syrphidae; genus Microdon; species Microdon myrmicae. The sequence goes on from OZ007497.1 coordinate 253,440,845, forward strand.
CTCAGGATGTCGCTGCATGCATTGGTTCACTACTTGGCCGGTGCCAAAGTAGCTATCCAGGGGTGTCACGTGGAGACTGCATGTCAACTTGGATTGAACAGGGACAAGGATCGTCCTGGCCTTCGCCGGGTTGAAAGCAATCAGAGACTTTGCCCTGTATGTTTGCACCCATCCCCCCCAGTCAGATTGTATAGGGAGGCGAAAATTAATCATCCAATTTTGTTTTTGAATTACTTTCTTACTAAATAAAAAAAAACTGATTTTGAGTGATTGAAATCTTTATTTGGACCTTTACAATTTTTTCGGTTAAGTGGAAAAGATAATATCCGTCAACTGGCTGCCGCCAGTGTTGATACACATTTGTACCCGTTTTATCGTATTTTCCATGACTTTCCGCAAGATTTCCGGTGATAACTGGTCGCATTCCTGTCGAATATTCTCCTTAAAGGCTGCGATTGTCTGAGGCTTGTTGGAATAAACCCGCGACTTCAAGTAACCCCAAAGAGTAACCAACAAGGAACAATTGCAATACATGCATTCACACGCAAATGTACAATCGAACAATCGACCAAAAGTACCCCGATGCAACCCAGTGCATCTCGAACCTCCTTTCTTATTGTCCTTCTTCACTCTCCATTCAAAAAACGTTACAATTATTTAACAAACTGCGTATACAAACGTCCATGGAGTCCCCAAATTCCCTAGTCAATGACCTGTGTTCATGGTATTTCCTGATTAAAAACGACGAACTTGACAACCCCTTGGTTAACTTGTATTAAGCGCTGAAGTTGGAAATAATTAATTAGGATTTAATTAAATCTCTTTTAAGTTGAGCATCGTTTTTTAAACTAAGTGCTCTTTTTGCCACACACCGTGGATGTAATATCTAAAAGTAATATCAAATTTTCTTGGAATATCCACCGGTCAACGGCAATATCTCCATTCAAGGGTTGAAGAGCCGCTACAACATTGCTTTTTCTAACATGCGCGGGACAATGTCCACTAATAGCCTTTATTTGATATATTATTAAGCAGTTATTGCATAGAGTCTAAGAATTTATATTGACCGAAGAGAAGGACTACAATCCTGGCAATGACCCATAGGAGACAGTATAAAATACGACTCTAGAAAAGTGTACGTTGTGGCCATTGCTTGTTTCCACTATCGCCTGCAAATACACTTCTAACAGGAAAGTGCTGAAGACAACGGTCATTGCATGATGTCCTGAATCTACCAAAATACTTTGCTTGTGTGACTATTAACATTTATGGTAATCTCCTCCACCGCGTACAGGTGTCCGTTAAAAAAGAGTCGACTATTGACGTTCTATTTGATTTATGGTCATTAAGAGAAATTGACTACACGCGAGTACATTTGCGTCCTTACAAACACTGGTCAGTTCATTGCAAGTGCTTCGAAGTGATGGACGTTTAACGGGAAAGGACGTTGTTAATATTTTATTTATGTGTTTCATAATAATTGAGTGGTGAGGAAAAATGATTTTGTGAAAATGGTGACCCGAGCATCAAGTGTTCCACATTCGATAAACAAACTTATTCCTTCTCGAAATCGCAAGCAATCGCAAACGCCGCCCAAATCGAAAGGTAATCTGGCCCGATCGAAGAGCCTTAGCAATGGGATACGCCAGAAAAGTTCGAACGGGCGAAACACCAATGATGGATCACGGAACACCCCTGTCTTCATTCGTTCCCGGGAAAATGAGTAAGTTGTGCTTTTGTACAGAACAAGGACATCTAATGCATTTTGCTGCATTTATGAGAAATCACGCGAATTATTCGTTATAAACATTTAAATTAACATTCTATGGCAACTATTCGTTCGTGCTGATTTAGAAAACGGCTCTTGGTGAAATGTGATGGGATGGAGTAAATAATGTATATAATAATTTGTTCATAAATTGCGCCATTTATAGTTTTTCAAATATACCATTAGTCATGCAGCAAATGATAAATATTTCACACAATAATCGTATGGTGGACGCCCAACTTATTTTAATGGTATTCTTATATTTGTTTCTTTAGTTAGTAACCATTGGCAGACTGCGTTGTAAAAACTTATTGGGATAATAGAAGCGAATAAAGTGCCAGCACTTCAGTAATTATTCATTGAACTCTTGCGCTGTGTATTTTTCCTTTATCGGATTATTTAGAGGAGTTTTAGTTGAATGTCCATTTGAAGTCTGGAGGTATGATTGGTTGGATATAGCGACAACATAATTATTCAGACTCCCCCTTTCAGCAAGTTACTTTTGCGCAATAAAGTACTTAATGATGCCAATCATTGGGTTACATTGCCAGCTACAGTGACATGAGTCTCGATGTATTCGTTCTGACAAATCTCCAACCAGAATCAACACAGGATGTAATCTTCCTGGTACAACGTCTCGAAAGAAAAAGAGCCCAGCTGTTAACATACAAGTTCCTCTAGTGATTCAAGGCTATCCACAACAAGCTGTTGCTTAATTCAGGTTGCAGTAGCCGTGTACTGACCCAATCCATTTGACACCAATTCGAGCATCTACGGACGAAGAACGTGTGATTCGAACCAACGCTGTGATGGTTAGAATCATTGAAAGGTAGAACCAATATTCAACACATCGGACTACTGTCGCCTTTACGAATTCGATCGCTATTCTCAATCACCCTCAACTGATGTGGAATTGTTATACTATTGCTAATGGTAGACGAGCCTGGTACTTTGGGTTATTCGATTTTCGTTCGGTCGTACTGTTCACTATTTGCTTCTGTATTATGCGTGTATCTGTTTGGAATGCCACAGACCCTTTCTCCATTCTTTCGATTCTCCTCAGACTACCTCAGCTAAAATCAAATTAGATAACTTCCCTCACCTCATTGAACTTTTTCATGTGTAATACGAAAATGTTAGACCTGAGGCTGAAACAAATATATTCCACTAAGATTTTTCAGAACGCTGATTACAATCTACACAAACTCCTTTAATTCGTTATCAAAATGTTCAATGGTTCTTTGGGTATATGGTTTTTGATGTGTTTACCCGTGTACTGTGAATAGGTTGCATCTACGCCATCGGTCTATTTTATCAAAACCTTGATATGCATCAAGCAGTTGTTGTCCTATGCTCTCATTTCAAGTCAGGCAAAGCTGATCTTTAACTTTTCAAAATAAGGATGTTGTCGCTGTATCTGTTGATGGCGTAACAACAAACACCATAGTTCTCGGCATGATCTTTTTTCTTCCGAGTAAAGAGCTTCAAACCGAAATCGGATAAGTGGTTTGATATCAGACACAAAGAGGCTTATAGATCACAGCAATTGAACTAACAATTATATAATACAAATAATTTTGAGAGGGAATTCAAGAGACAAGAAACGACTACAATGCTCGGGTAATGGATATCAAACAATCCTTTTTGTATGCCCATAAAATTGAAACAGAGAAAAAAGAGCAAGGAATGTCTACAATACAAAAGAGGTAAGTTCTTTCATGACCAGAAAGAAATATTGAATAAAAAAACGAATTCACTGTCAAAGTCGTTCTGTTACACAAGCATTTAAACTGTGCAGTAATCTCGATTCCCTCTGATATAGATGGCATTCCCGTTTTACATTTGAAATTCTACACTCACTAGACACCTGCAAAAGCTCTTTCTTCTGACCCCTTCAATTCGTCAACTTCAAAAAAATGGAAAGCAATTAATGTATAACCAACCTTTCATCTTCCTCCTCCGTACAAACAGTAACACTAACTACCCTTCTATCTCCTCAACAAACGCTAATAAGATTTCTGAAGAAATAGGCTTACAGAAGATCCGACGAGATGCATTACTGAAGAAAGGAATTTTACGATCTACCACTTCTATGAAAACAAGGTTACCGTGCATAATATTTCGAAAGCGTGTGACAGAGTACGACTTATCAAATTGCAGTCAATGGAGCTGAAGATACATTTATTTAATAAATAAGAGACTGTTTTTCTGGATGTTCAATCACAAATATTTATCGACTGCGTTATATTTACTTCCTGTTGAATAAATGACGGGTTACCCCAAGGTCTCAAATTATCCACAAATTGGGACAACTTCAATGTCACATTGAACGAAAAACTCCACCAAGTTTCTCTTCCCACTGACAGGAATCTAACGACGGCTGAGATAAATAATGCTGCAACTCCCAAACATCTGATTGCCGCTACGCACTGTCCAAACTAAGAGAGCAAACGACATGAAAATATTCGTCTCTTTCTAGAGTATCCCCACAACAAATCTGATTCTGTCTGCTATGAAGGCCAAACTAAAACCAGTGTCAAACTCTCTATTCAACAGGAAGCTTTACCCACTGACGTTCCCAATCTCCACAAAATATTCGTAAAATTCCATGTAATTTTCAAATTATCCCTTTATTGTCTCCAACAAATTTTTTCGCCCCCCCAACAGCAGCTTCGAGTCGTCACTTGTTGCTTTCCCTATCTCCTTCAAGCTGGACTTTGTGACTGTAAAAATCACTCTTCCTCGGAAATCAATCTTTGTCATGTGCTTCTATATCTTGCCATCCCGGCCTAATGAAATTTACGAGCTAGCTCTTAATGCCATCGACCATATAATAGAGCTGAGTAATGGCGAGGACGATATCATCATCTACGGAGATTTGAATCTTCCACAACTCAATTCGGGCATATCTGACGATCTATACACTTCACTTCTCACCCCACCTCGACCAAAGAATGTCTCTTCATTGATCGACTAGATGATTCTTGTCGCTGTCAGATCAGCAACGTTAGAAACCTCTTAGGTAGGCAGCTTGACCTCACCTTAAAACAGACCCTGTCTAAAAATCTGTCTCACATCGTCCTTACATCTATAGACCACCACCCACCCTTCTCGTAACCTTCTTCCGGGTCCATAATATCCAGCCCCCTCCTTTCCGCGTCAGGGGTCCCTTAAAGTAGCCACCGGGGTCCTCTCCTATGTATACTTGCCATTAATGACATCGATAAGGTCATTAAGAATACCAGATTGTCCCTATACGCCGATGATACCAAGTTATACAAGATCATCGAGTCACCACCTGATTCTGCACTGCTGCAATCTGACTTTGCCAGCTTCTCGACTTGGTGTGACAAAAATTGCTCTGTACTTAACATCGCCAAATGTCAATCAATAACCTTTTCCCGGAAGCGTATTCACTCATCCTCACGTTCCTATGCCCTCCATAACCAACCTCTGACCATTGTCCAATATATTACAGATCTTGGGATCATTTGCGACAGGGAGCTTAACTTCCTCTTGCTTGATGAGACAATTCGGAAAGACAATTCTGCGCTCGGATTTGTGAAAAGATGGTCTAAGGAATTCTCCGACCCTTACGTTACTCGATCCTTTTACCTTACTTTCGTCTGCCCACTGCTTGAATATGCTAGCCAGGTTTTGTCTCCTTATCACAAGGTCCATATCTGTAGAATTGAAAGTATCCAACGTCGCTTCCTTCGGTTCGCTCTCCGAGGCCTAGCATGGAAAAACCAGTTAATCCTTCCGCCTTACATTAACCGCCTCAAATTAATCAACCTCAGAAACCTTGAAGAGTGCAGGGTCGTGGCTGACATAATATTAATTCATCGGGTCCTTTCCGGCTCGGTCGAGTACGCCTACCTCCTTAACATAATTCCTCTGAACACTAACCCTCGAAATACGCATAATCCCCGTCTTCTAGGCGAAGCTAAATTACTTTATCAGTGTCAGGAACGTAATACCTGATTTCCAATTGGGATTTAGAGAGCCCACAGGACCACTATGGCTCTCAACATATTTCAAAACCACGTCTGCGTGCGCCTCTTTAATAAGGAAAAGGCTTTTGAGACGACGTGGATCAAAGGTATCGTTTTTAAATTACTGAATACAGGCCTCAGTAGAACGCTGTGTAGTATCATCTACCAGTTCGTTCTAAACAGAACCTTCCAAGCTCTAGTGAATGGGAAGCTTTCCCGAACTTTCAATGTCGCTGCAGGCGTACCATAAGGCTCCATTCTAGACCCCATGTTATTTAATATCTACACCTCAAATATCCCTCGCCCTGTGGACGGCGGAGTAAACCACGTCATCCAAAAGCGCTAAACTCACAACAAATCGACTCAAACGTTACCTGGACGAACTATATCAGTATTACAGTCGATGGAAAATTCGACTTAACCCAGCCAAAACAGTAGCTATAATTCTGAGTAGTAAACACACCCAATCTACTTCTTGATATTCACAGAATATACTAATACAAGTAGGAGGTACCACGATTAGATCACAAGGCAGGATGAAATATCTTGGGGTCATTTATACCCCAAAAATAAATTTCATTAAACATGTGACCCACATTCTTCAAAGAGGCCGCTGTCGGTCTAACCAACTGCACAACATCTTGAAGTGGAGCATAGAGTTGACACCAAAGTTAAGCTTCTCTGCTAATTATAAGCACCTAACCCGACAATTACTTCACTCTCTCTGGTGTAAACTCCACGGGGGATGTAACTAGACTCCGGAAAATACGCATCCCCGGTGCGCTACGGGGAGCGGAAGAAGAACCGACCGACTTGGTCGGTGGGTGGAAAGCGACTCAACCGAGGGTTGGAATCCGACTAATGATTCAACCCCCAGTTCGATGGTGAGTTTGTGGGAAAAGAGAAAATTTCTCTCTATGGTGTGGTAGAAAGGAAATGAAATTTTTCCTCTCTTCCAGTGACCAGTGGAAGGCGATCTCTGGTACGCAGTGGTGCGCGTGTGGTGATCTTAGCAATGTGCTAATGGATCACTGTTTACTCATGCACAGGGTCATGAGAAACGAATTCTGAAACATTGAAAGAACAAAGGGCATCGTGTGTAATGAGGTTCAGCTGAGTAAACGAGCTGTATCTCTTAAGGAAGCATAAGATGCTAAAAGCCATTAGGATACTTTACACAATGGAGATTGTATAACGTATCGCTAGAATGTCTGCGGAAGAACCGAATTCTTTTGTTTACACGTGATGCATGCTGAAGAATTCGGTTTCGGCTATAATGCGCGAGATCCGGTAATTGTTTGTCGATTGGACAAACAGATCGCGGGTCGGTATATTTCAGCTTAATAAACAAGCTGTCCGACGTTGCTTTTTATCGTTAGACACAAGGCTCACCAGTCAATGTGCATGTGGGAACATTGTTCTGCACATGTGAGGCTGGGATCTGCTTGGCAAACAAAAGTGCCGAATGGTTTCTCTAGTTATGGCGGTTACCTGGTACGGTAACCGAATTGTTTTCTTTCAGAAATATGATGCTTGGCCAATAAAGAATTCTTCTCAGGAATTTTTAGGTAATGCATTGGATGCATGAAAGGTAAGAATTCTTTTACAGAGACTTTTAGGTTATGCATTAGATAACCTTAATGCGTGTAGCTTTGCAGGTGCTAATGCAATTGCATTCGCGGGAAACAATGGGGTTTGTAGCTTCAGGGCAGGAAGCTTGGCAGATAATTGGGAAGATAAGTAGTGGCGTTTAGTGGGACCGCCACAACTCCCACCAGTGGGTTGACATTGTGCGAGTCGCAAGTATTCAAAAACAAGTTAACAGGCCCCTCTTGAAATAGCGCTGATGTCCCGTGTATTTTTTTTTTGTTGTAGGCGGATTATCTTCATAGGCTTTTGATTTTAAGTATCCCCATAAAAAATAGTTACTCCGGGCTTTATGAGGGTTGTTCTACAATTCTCAGATTTCACTTGTGGCGGTTCCGCCAAACCCCACGGCCCACTTACCTGAAAAACCCCCATAACTTCAACCCAATCTTATAAGTTCGCTAATGCAATCGCATTAGCGCCTTAAATGCTCCACTCATCAAATTGATCAAGTTTAAGCCCCTAGAAGACAATGCTTACCTTTCATGCATCTCTTCGCATACAAATTCCCCATAAGAATACCTTCCTAACTTATCATAAATTCCCTGAAAGAAAATTCATCGGTTCACATATAATACAACCGCATAAACAAGGAAACTTACCCTTGAGTTGGCTTATCCCAGCCTCAACATGTGTACAACAAAAACTACCTACATACACATTGGCTGGCGACCACATTAACCAACGATAAACAGTCCAACGCAGCTGCATGTAATTAGCACCATAGACGTTGAGACTAATTCCCTAACTCGCATCATGTGCAAACAAAAGAACGCTGTCCTTTAAAGGTTTTCTGGCGATACCATAAACAATCCACATCGTTTGTGGTATCCTAAATGCAATTCTCATTCAATGAGTTCCAGCTTATTTATTTAGCTGACCCTAATCACAGACCGATGCATTAGGTCGCTTCTCCTTTGTTCTTTTTCCCTAGCTGTAGGTTTTGTTTATCCTTGCTGAAATGCATCGATAAACACGGTGATGTGTACGAACATACATACACACCACTGCACCAAAAGATCGCATCTCCTTGGTGGCCACACCCTTAAGAGAAAAATTTTCTTTCTCTCTTTCGTTCCTTAACCCTAACCGAGGATGGAATTCAAGTCAGAGTTCTATCCTCGGGGAGTCCATCGGCACTACAACCGGGAACCGGTCTTGGCCTTATTTAGCAAGTCCTGCGGCTTGTTAAATTTTCCATAATGATTTGTTTTTTCCGGGCAAGGTCATTAGTCTTGCGCTAGAGGCTCCCCGACGGGGAATCGAACCCCGGTCTCCCGCGTGACAGGCGGGTATACTAAATACTGTACTATCGAGGAGCCAATCACTACCCATGCCATTGCAATATCAGATTATTTAAGCAATCTGCAACACAAAAATAATAAAATACACCGAATGGACAAACGAGGTAAGCTAAGTATTCCTATTGTGATTTCCACAACGTGTCCTTTTTGTTTCTTTGAGTGATTTCTAATTTATATTATCACAGTCGTTAGTCAACAATACTCTTCAGATATTTTTCCATTGTCAGTCAGAGATTGGGCTCTAGTACTCTTACACATTAAAAATTAACTACAGAAGAACCATTCATCAGCCGAATCACAAAAAAGGGGAATACTCTCTAGCCTCATGTGTTTCCTAGTCATTACAATCTTCACACATTAAATATCAATGTAAGTTCAAAATCCGCACTTTCCCTCTCGTCCGAGAGGTCTCAGTCTGTGCTTTGTTATTTAAGGATAGCGTAAAATCTCTTTTGTGTGCTTGTATTATAAAAATCACCGACCTCCAAAGCCCACCGAATATTACCATTACTCACAGTTATGATAATGCCCTAAAATAATATTGAAAATAAACACTGAGTGTTGAAGACTTCTTAGTAAAGAAATCAGGGCCATTTTTTTTTGTTCTACATATAGTATGTCAGTGGATGTACAAAAAAAAAACTCTAAAGGTTCAACAATTCTCCTTGGAACTCCAGGGTCAACAATTATCCTTGAAAGTTTTGTTTTTTCATTCATAAATGAATTTTAAAAATGCACCGGTTCGAAATGGTTTCAAGACCTCTTACACGCAATACCACAAATGGAAGTATTATACACTACATATAATTTAAACGTAATAACGGGGCTGTTCCTGAATCACCCACAACTTCAAAGAATCGCCATGGCTTAAATTACCTTTCCTAAATTTTTGTCACCATTTCTGGCATCATAAATACCTGCCCGCCTAAAATTGTCAAGATGACTTTAGACGTTCGAAGGAAGTAGAATATATCAAAGCACATCAAACACAGTAATTCCTCAATACCACGAATCCATCAATAAATCCCGAAAATATTGAGCTCGTTACCTTCTGTGATTTATTTCAAATTGGTCAATTTACTGTTTGTTTAGTTCAGTTTCATATATTTTATGCGATAGATTGAATGCAGAATTATGTCCTTTAGTTAAGTGAACAAAGTTGCTTTATTCACAGGACACAGGGTACGTCGAAGTGACCTCGACGTGGAGGGGGCTGACTTTCGTGCATGACGCCACTTCATATATTTGTTTCACTTCTTTTGATCAGACTATAACGCGAAAAGTAAATTAGTGGCGTCCCGGCGCACTTCTTAGGCATGACACTCATAATATCTCCCATAGAGGCAGAGTGTCGCCTTTCTCATTCAGGATATGAATATGTAGGTGTCCTTCAAAAGGTTATATCCATTAGATATCAAAAGCGCACGTTTTCTACACACAAAACAAATAGCAAGCGGGTTAATAATTTGTGAGGTGAATTCGTGGTGTGGATACAAATTCGAATAGCTAGTAAATTAAATGAATTAAATGTCCTGCTATGAAGGGAAGGTAAATGTTTGGACGGGCGTATGTATTCGTTTGGAATTTGTAGAGTGGAAAGTGATGGGGACGGATACGATGACAGGCCACACTATAAATTAAAGGTTACCAGAGGTTTACATATCGTGGGTGTGTACAACGTTACTATTTGACTAACATGGAATGACGAAAGAGAAATGAAATTTTTATTTATTGAAATCAATCCGACATTAAAGAAAGGCCAAGTTTAAAGGCCATCGTTTGAATTGAACGCAATTGATGCGGACGATCGATTGGATAATTACACGCGCATGAGATTGACGTAACTAAGGGAATTTAAACTAACGTCGACATAGGTGAGAAGCAATAGGTAAACTGTAGGCTCGTTTTGGACAGCAAATGTCAACTAAACTGGCTAGTTGCCGCCATCATCAGGTACAACACTCAGAAACATCGCCCGATTAATACTTGGCGAAAGACTCACTATCAACACTGTAGAGATGGTAACCTTACCGACAAGTAGAACTATCGCGTTTCGTTACCACCAAGCCAATGGCGGGAGACAGAGGAATGAGTCAGTTGCATAGCGCCATCCATACAGAACAGACGTTTGTTATACATACTCTACATTTGTAATAAGACAAATATATATATCCTCGTGTTTTAACCGTTGTTCTTAATTATTGACTTGCCACCCACTTCCAACAATGGTTATGAGCCCAGTGATACGCAAGTAAAGTGAACAGTTACACACGTGTCAATCAATAGACGAATCGTTTTTTTTGGTGATAGTGAGTGAAAGGTTCCAGCGCTTCGTAATACAATCGAAAAGGTATCGAGGAGAATATTATGAGCAAGATGGGAACGGATCAGAAGTCTTCGATCGATAAATTAAATGGATCGAATTATGCCACCTGGTCATATCAGATGCAGATGACACTGATGGAAGCTGATTTATGGTCCGTTATAGAACCAGGAGAAGACTCACCAGCCAGACGAGAAAGTAATCGTGTGCGTGCCGCTTGTGTTTGACCCGCGCAGATATAAAAATAAAGAATTAATAAGTTCATACGAAAATGTTTAATAGTTTACGTGAAAACAAATCAATCCCACAAAAAACAAAAGGACAAACAATAAACAATAAATTTAAATTTCATTAACAGTTTGATTAGCTATGCAATAGTCTCGTTGAGAAAAATAATAATATATCGCATACCTCCGAGATCCCCATTTTTTTCTTTCACTTGATTAAGCATAATCAAGCAAAAACGATAAATTGGTTTCAGTGACATTATAAAGTGCGCTGCTTCACATCAATAATAACAGTCAAAACAAAGTAACAGAACGAAAAGTGAATCAAAAGCAATCGAAAATAATCGAAAATAAACAAAAATAAAAACAAACAAACAAATTAAAGAATAAAAAAAAAAGTGCATAACAAAATCCTTTCAGTGAGGTGCGACAAAGAAACTATCAATTAAAATATATCACCTCGCAAGCGTGAAAATTGAAACAGACAATATATTGCTCATTAAGCAAGTGATTTTTAAGGCAGCATTTGGCGCGAAGGCAGAGTCACTGATTCCTACTCGACGATAGCCAAGTTCGAGTCGGCGTACGGAAGAAATCGAGTTCGTGCTTCGTATTGCGGGTCGCCTTTGTTTTTTTTAAATGAAAACAAATTGGAAAGAACCAGTATGAACACGGAGGACGACAAAAACGCAACAACACACAAAAGAAAAGGTACACAGAAAATCTCCATTGTGACGCGAAGTAAAACCGCGAAATTAACAATGGAGAAAAAAGGCCAGCAAATGGAGGAGGACAGAGGGCGCCCCTCCCCCTACAATTTTAATATGTATGGGGCAAATAATTCGTTCGCTTCTCTTGCATCCTCAGAGTCTGAGGATGAAGAAGAGGAAATAACTGAATTGGAGGCGAAACTTGCGATGGCAAGAGCCCGTCTAGAAGAGAGACGCCGAAAGAAAAAAATAGCGGCACTCGAAAAAGAAAAAGACACGGAACAACAACAAAAGCCGAAGCCAAAAGTCGGCCAACAGCAACAGCAACAGCAACATCAACAGCAACAATCAACACAAAATCGACCACAGCAAGCAACACAACAGCGGCAAAGCAACAATCAGAACCAAAAAATAAAGATGCCACCGATCAACACTATAGATATTGAGTGTAAGGAATTGGTAAGTCTTTGTAAGCTAGCGATAGGTAACAATTTTGTAGTTAAAAGACTGGCTGGTAATGGGCATGCCATTCAAACCTATGCGGTGGCAGACCACGAAAAAATTAAAGAGGTCTTAAAAAGGGCCACCGCGGAATTCTACTCGTTCACGCCGAAGCAAACAAAGAGGGTAACGGTTCTATTAAAGGGTGTCGACCCTGAGGTGGAACCGGAGGCTCTGCTCGAGATCCTTCAAAAGTTGAGGCACGACGATCTCGAGTTTATCTCCGTAAAACCGTTCACTACAACCAAGGCAAGAAGTGAAAACCGCAAGCTACCCTTCTTTTTGGTTCAACTTACGCCCAGCAGCAGAATTGGTGGTCTAAGAAAGATTACAGTCTTGGATCATCAAAGTGTCACATGGGACAAGTTAAAAAAAGGCAGAGACATCCTGCAATGTGTCCGCTGCCAAAGGTTTGGTCACGCGGCGGCGAACTGTGAAATGCAGCACCGTTGCGTGAAATGCGGAAAAGACCATAAGGCAGAAGAGTGCCCTCTGGGAAAAGAAAGGGTAGAAGACAAAGCCCTTCTAAAGTGCGCAGTGTGCCGGAATGAGGGACACCCCGCTAATTATCGAGGATGTCCTAAATTCCGAGAAATAATGGCAAGAAGTGTGATCCGGCAAAAAACCACAGAGCCAGCTCGTACTACAACAATGCCTGTAACATCGCAGCGATCGTACGCACAAGTTGCGTCGGGTGGGAGACCATCAAACCAGGCTACAACATTGGTAGCCACAAATACTCCCACACAGACTGAAACAACATCGCAAGCGGACGTGGTGACGGTTCTGCTTAATCTGCAGAGACAGATGACACAGCTGCAAAACCAAATAAACGAGATCTACTCGTACTTGCCCAATCTAAACAAAAAGCCAATATAAACCCTCTAACCACAACATCAATAAAAGCTCTTGTCGTGAATGTAAATTCACTAATAAGAACTGAGAGAAGAGCCAATCTTTTCAACCTGTTGCAAGTTGAACGGCCTGATGTACTTCTGGCGGGGGAAACAAAGTTAAACCAGAGACACAAGATATGGCATAAAAACTACGATATTATACGAAGAGACCGACCTAACTCCTCTCAAGGGGGGCGGTGTCGCAATCTTTATTAGAAAAGGGATCCCTCATAAAGTTATATATAGTGGAGAAGTGCGCAGGTTCCGGGTGCTGGAAGCCTGTATCGTACGCATACCCCTTCAGCAAGGAAGGGGTTTGTATGCGATTGCGGTCTACGCACCTGAGGAGCACCAACATAATCTATTTATAGCAGAGCTCGAGACTTTCTTCCGATGCTTACAATTGCACCTGGGCAAAAATTACTTTATTCTAGGGGGAGATATGAACGCCAAGCATAGAAATTGGGGAAATTATATATCTAATGCCAGAGGAAATCAGTTGGCTGGCTGGTTAGATCAGTTTCATATTGAATATAGAACTGACCTGCTAGCTACCGAATATCCATCGTTCCCTAGAGGTAGATCGTTCTTAGATATCTTGCTAATCGACTCACGACTGAGAATACTTAACACCAATAGACGAAACACAAACTGTTTACGGACAATTGAATACGACAGCGACCACTGTGCATTCACGGCAGTAATAGAGCTTCCGAACGAGCTCGCAGATCTGGAGGAATTCGTGATCCCGCAACCCTATAACTACGGGGCAATGCGATGGCCGCGGTTCACCAGATCATTAACAAGAGAACTTCGTTCGAATGACTTTAAACTGCCAGTAAACAGAAACCTGACTAATGTCGAAATCGACAAATACATTCAACAAATGGACGAAACCGTAAAACGAACAATGGACAAAACAATTCCCAAAACAACAGTTACAGATCACATTAACATGTACAGAAACGCAACAATAAACGCACTCCACAGGCAAAAGAGCAGACTGCTATCGAAATTAAAACAATTACACAGACAGTTTACAGACAGACAAGACCAGGAGATAATATCACTGAAATCCCGATTAAAAAACCTCCAACAATTACTTAAAGCTAATTATAGATTAGCAACAAATTTGTATTTGAACAACAGAATTCGAGCTATAAAAACTAATAACCCGAATATGTTCCCACAAATAAATAAAATATTCAGGAGAAATAATCAAAATGAGATTCAGTGTCTCCAAATCCCACGTACTCAGGTAAACAAGCAGCTGCTAACCAACATTGGCATAGATGCAGAGAACGCTATCCTCAATGGTGAGCTCTTCGTGATCGAAGATCCATTGGAAAAGGTGAACGCTTTGGGAGCTGTCTTTCAGGAAATGTACAAGGTGAATGAAAGCATTCATCGAAATCACGACCTGGAGGACAGAGTTCTACTCAATCACCTGCACCTCCGGAATGAAATTTCACTTTGGCAATCGGAGAATCCGGGTTTTACCGAATTCAGTGAAGATAATCTGCCAATTGACATTAATGCCAATGGTGTAGTGGCTAATAGCCTTCTAATAACAAGGGAAGGAATCCAGATTATCTTCGACTCATTAAGAAGCAAAAAGTCAGTGGGAATAGATGGAGTACCTAACATAGTACTCAAGAACCTGCCCCCAAAGGCAATAGATATATACACGGTCCTGTTTAACAACGCGTTGAATAATGCATATTATCCCGCGCGTTGGAAAACGGCTATCATTCAGCCCATTCCAAAAAAGGGCAAAGACTGTACAAACCCAATGAACATGCGTTCGATAAGTTTACTCCCAAGCATCAGTAAAGTATTTGAAAAAATCATTAACAAAGCTCTGCTAAAATGGGTAGACGACAATAGCATTATTCCAAACAACCAGTTTGGCTTTAGGGCGGGTCATGAAACCACACATGGCGCAGCTAAACTGGTCTCCGACATACAATGGAATAAATGTAGGAACCAATGCACAGGTGCCTGTCTGATCGACTTGGAAAAAGCCTTTGATACCGTCTGGATCGAAGGGTTGTATTACAAACTGGTCAGACATGGCATACATAAGCCTTTACTATATGTACTTTACGATATGTTAAAGGACAGGAGGTTCGTGGTCAAAAGTGGTAATGTGACCTCTAATAAAACGTATAATATCAAGAATGGCTTGCAACAGGGCGCGGTACTCTCTCCGATTCTTTTTAACATTTATATTAGCGACTTATTAGAAGCACTTCCGCAGGCTATTGCGTACGCAGACGATCTCATAATTTACAGAACAGCTCCGAAAGTTGCGATTATAAATAGGTTAATACAGCGAGACTTCAACAAAGTGCAGCGCTATTGCAATGACTGGAAACTTAAGATCAACTTCCAGAAATGTGAAGCCATCCTATTCAGAACTCCATTATATAAAGCCACGTACGACACAAGGAAAAACTGGCGAAAGCTAGTTATCGTGGGACCGCATGGAGATAAACTGGAAACCAAGAGTTTAGTTAAATACCTGGGCATCTGGCTAGATCAATATCTGTATTTCAACAGACATGTAGAGGCTGCTTTGCTCAAAGCGAGGAAAACTTTTGCTATGACAAGGAGGCTATTTCACAGTAGCCAACTTGACAGCAAGGTAAAAGTCATATGCTACATGACGCTAATCAGGCCAATGCTCATATATGGTTGCCCAGTATGGTTCAACATAGGTCCAAATTTGATGGAAAAGATTCGGGTGTTCGAAAGAAAGTGTCTCAGAAGTTGTCTCAGATTATATCGGACACCGGAATCGGAGTATAAAAAGTATTACTCAAATGAGACTTTATATAATGAAGCCTGCATAAATAGGGTGGATAATTTTATGATTAAATTAATCAGAGGACATATTGCGAGAGCAATAAGCTCGTCCAATGACCTAATTTTCGGGGCCTATTATCCAAACACCTTGTACTATGAGAGCGTGCGTCGCAACGGCTTTGTTCCACCAGAGGCGTTCCTTGACTTGGATATGAAAGGGCTTATACAGGATAGATCCGGAATTCCGCTGATCTATCATGTAAGTAGATCATCTGTAGACGGGCGATTGTGCTACGACCGGGAAGTAGCGCGCACCGAAGAAGAGCTCCTGCGCTTCAGTAGGGCTATCTCCCACAGAGACCGGGACGATAGTATTAGACAGCGTCAACAGTTCTGCTGGTTGAATGGCATATAAAGACCTGGATACCAAAGTCGGTATAGAATCATACTATCATCAGCTAGCTTACATAGACTTAGCTTTTCTAGAACTAGGGTAGTATAAGATTTAAGTTAAGTTAGGTTAAGTGCTTTTACATAAAAATAAAAAAAAAAATAAAAAAAAAAAAATAAAAAAAAAATAAAAAAAAAAAATAAAAAAAAAAAATATATATATATTAGGTAAGTTAAGTAAGTTAAATTTTAAGAAAAAAAAACAAAAAAATTGACAAAGTTTTTCAAATTTTTCTTTGTATTTCAACTAATTATCAGTACTGCCACAAAGTTCTGTCGCCGAAAGGCAAATTATACAAATGTTAAGTAATGTTTAGCTTAGAGCGTCTGCGAAGGACCAGTAAGTTATTATATAAGATAATTAAGCTAGAATTTAAGCATTTTTTGTCTAGCCTTTAATTTAGAAATTAAGAATATAAAAAGAAAAATAAAAAATGTTTTAAAAATGAAAATGAAAAGACTCACCAGCCGACAATGCAACCGAAGCTCAAAAGAAGCAATACGTATCCAGACAGAGCAGGGCTCACGCCAAGATTGCGCTTGCGATTTGCGACGAACAGCAAATGCACATTCGCAACAAAGGATCGGCGAAGGAAGTCTGGGACAAACTGCAGAACCTCTACGCGCCGAGGGACAGCAAGTTTCGTACAGTGCAACTGAGAAGAGAACTCTACAACCACAAGATGAGCGACAGTGGAAACATGGAAAATTACTTGGGACAGATCAACAAAACTATAGGCGATTTGTCTAGTGTTGGAGATGTCATAGACGACAGCGACATCGCGATGATAATACTGTGCGGCTTATCCACCGATTACGACAACGTAGCGTCGAATTTGTGTAATCTTCCCGCAGATGAGTTCAAGAGTGCAACTGTAAAAATGAGGCTACTTGCTGAGGAAGCAAGACGCCGAGAAAGCGGTGCAAATAAAGAAACGGTATTAATGGCCTTTAGCAAAAAGAAACATACGAAGGCAGAACCGAAACACGGGGCCAAGCCTGAGAAGAATAAGGAACCGTTTGATAAGAAGAAAGCCAACCCGAAAACTGTATGTTATGCGTGCCAGAATCCTGGACATATTGCTAGATTCTGTCCAGAACGAAAGAAAAAGGAAAACGAGTTTGCAAACTCGAACATAGTGGTATTAAGAACGTCATGCGGCCCAATGGGGATAGGGCGAGACAGCTGGATCATTGAATCCGGCGCGACGCACCACATGACACTGAACGAGAATTATTTTTCAAAAGTAAGTAAGAGTGACGATGATGAAATCACAATGGCAGACGGGAGTACAACGCCAACTTTGGGTCGAGGAACTGCGAGCATAAGGATAAAGAATGCTCCTACTGAGATCACTGAGTTCGAAGCTAGAAACACAATTTTAGCTCCGGGACTGGACTATGGTGTCCTGTCAGTGAAAAGTCTAATCGAAAATGAGAAGAAAGTCATCTTCGACGAAGACGGATGTTCCATTCTGAGCAAAGAAGGCAAGTCACTGATCAGGGCACGACTACAGGGAAGGCTGTACACAGTGGACACTGAACCAGGACGAAAAAGCGCATCGTTGAATGCCATATCAAAGGAAGTCAACGTGAAAACCTTAGCACTTGACAAATGGCACCGGAGAATGATGCACGTGAGCAAAAACAAAATCCTGGAGATGGCCAAGAAAGAAGTGGTGATCGGTATGAAAGTAAGCAATGAGAATCCGACGCAATGCGATGATTGCTTAGCCGGCAAATCGACCAGACAACCATTCCCGAAACGCAATTTGGCAAGGGACGAAAATGGCAAGACAAACCTCGAACTGGTACATGCAGATTTGATGGGACCAGTGGACGAGGCAAGTTGGGGAGGAAACAGATACATGATGAGCATCATAGACGATGCAAGCAGATACGCATACGTGAGTTTCCTACAATACAAAAGCCAAGCTTTTGTGAAATTCAAGAAGTGGTTAACTGAAGAGGAAAACCAGACGAACAAGAAGTTAAAACGACTTAGAACTGACAATGGACTAGAGTTTTGTTCAAACATTTGGAAACAATATTGTCAGGAAAAGGGTATCATGCATGAGACAACGATGATACATACACCACAGCAAAACGGAGTAGCAGAGAGGCTCAATAGGACGATACTTGACCTATTACGAGCAACGCTACACGACACAGGATTGCCAAAGGCGGCATGGGGTGAACTGGCGGACACAACTGTTTACATAACAAACAGAGTTACAAATTCTCACGACAACCAGAGGACGCCCTACGAAATTTGGACTGGGAAGAAGCCGAACGTGAGTTACTTCTGTGAGATTGGATGTGAGGTATTCGTGCACATACCCAAAGCAAAGAGAAAATCCAAACTCAGCCCCAGAGCGAAGAGAGGAAGACTCATTGGTTACGCTAAGAGAGGACGTGGATACCGCGTGTGGCTAGAAGACGAACAACGGATCGAGGAATCGATAGACTACTTCTTCAAGGAAGCACACTACCACGACGAGTCCAAAGTCGCTAACCCGGATGAGGGAACAAAAGAAAATTGCCCAGAAACAGTCCAAACCGAGGAGCCAAGGGAAAATGAGAGTGAAGGAGAACTCAACGGAGATGAGGAGGACACAGTCGCGGAATCATCTACAACGGAGGTAATACAGCTGATAATGTCGAAAGACAAATTTTCATGCTTTAAGCGTATGCATGTAACTTAGAGAGTCCGCAAGGGACCAGTAAGTTAAGAAATAAGATAACATAAGCTAGAGTTTAATCATTTTTGTCTAGCAAGTAAGTAAATTATAATAATAGGAAGAAATAAAAAATGATATATTTAAAAAAATAAAAAAAAAAAAATAAAAAAAAAATAAAAAAAAAAAGGTAATACAGCTGGACGAAGACTATAATGAACCAGTACCGTCAACACCGAAAGTGATCGAAATCGATATCGAGGGGCGAGCGACACGAACAAGGCGAGGAAAGGTCCCGAATACGAAAAAGAACGAGTATCGCACAAAATGAATTTGAGGCCACGAATAAGGGACCAAGACTATTCAGAAATCGAGATTGCTGATAATGCAGAGGAAACCGTACGCCCAGCATTAGAACTTGATCCGGGAGATTTTCGGAAACAGATAAGGACAAAGCTGAACAGAGAAACCCCAGACTATAAAGCGAACTTATCAACCGTCAACGGAAAGGAGATACCATCGTCTTATCTAGAAGCAATTGAATCTCCAGAATCAGCACACTGGCAGGAAGCGATGAACGGTGAATATGACTCACTGATAAAATACAATACTTGGAAACTCGTGGATCCGCCAAGCGGAGTGACACCGATAAAGTGCAGATGGGTTTACGCAAAGAAAACAATGGGTGACGCACTGAGGTGGAAAGCGAGACTCGTGGCTAAAGGATGTTCGCAAAGAAAAGGCAATTGATTACGATGAAGTATACGCACCCGTATCAAACTTCGAGACAATACGCTTGCTGAGAGCGACTGGAGTTGAAAAGCGCTGGATTATTGACCAATACGACGTAAAGAGCGCTTATCTCCACAGCAAGCTGGACCGAGATGTATACATGTTACAACCAGAGGGCTTCGTCAAAAAGGGTGACGAAAACAAAGTGTGTTGGTTGAAGAAATCAATCTACGGACTGAAACAAAGTGGAAGGTGCTGGAACGAGCACATGAACGAAACACTGATTGAAAAGGGATTCATCAGAAACAGGGTAGACCCGTGCGTTTACGAACTAAAGACTACCAAAGGACGAGCATTGCTGACAGTTTACGTCGACGATATGGTGACAATTGTCGAAAACGAGGCTACCAGGAAACACGTAGGAGACTTGTTAAACAAATGCTTTGATGTCAAACACTTGGGGAAGTTGACAAACCTGTTGGGAGTGGATTTCTACGAAAATCGAGAGGGAAGCATATCACTTTCGCAGGAAAATTACATTGATAAATTAGTAGAGCGGTTTGGACTACAGAACGCCAATGGATTCCAAACACCCATGGAAGTAAGACCAACATTCCTGGAGGAACAGGATGAGGAAAGTGAAAGCGATCGGCCGAACCGAGAATTCATCGGAGGACTTCTGTACATTTCTCAACGAACACGACCGGACGTAGCATTTCGCGTAGCTAAATTGGCTCAGTTTCGTACTCGACACAACGATCAACATTGGAGCGCTGCGATGCGAGTACTGAGATACCTGAAAGAAACCAAAAAGTTGGAATTGATTTACAAAACCACAGGAAAGGAGTTGATGGCGTACAGTGACGCAGATTGGGCCACATCAACATTGGACAGGAAGAGTATCAGTGGATACGTGGTGATATTGGCAGGAGCACCAATACTTTGGAGAAGCACGAAACAAACTTCAGTCGCTTTGAGCACAATGGAGGCAGAATATACGGCTTTAGCGGATTGTGCAAGGGAAGTCATATGGATGAGAAATTTGCTGAACTCAGTTGGACTGAACGAACTCGCCAGGGATCAGACTATCATTCTGAGCGATAGTCAATCTGCGATAGCACACGCAGAGAGTTACATCAGCAAGAGCCGAACGAAACATATTGCAATCAAACACCACTACGTGAGGGAAAATGTTGCAAATGGAAGAATTAAACTGAAATACGTGACTATGGATCAAAATATGGCAGATATTTTGACAAAATCATTCGGAAGGAACCAACATGAGATTCACCGGTCCAAGATGCTTCAAGGGCTATCCATGCGAAAAGATCCAAGCTCGGGAGGAGATCTTTCCGAGGGGGAGATTGTAGAGATAGCGACAAGTAGAAAGGTCGACCTTACCGACAAGTAGAACTATCGCGTTTCGTTTGTTACGTGCGGTTTCCGCCACCAAATCAATTAATTGTATTTAGTATAATTTGTTTTAATGTAGTATGATGGTAAGGTGGTGGATTCGAGTGTGGATCGTGGGCGAGTTCGAATTCGGAGGATGTTTAAATTCGGTTTTTTGGATTCCGTTGTTGACTGTTTTTAAGAATAGAGTTGGAAGATTTTTTTTGAGTAAAGAGTTCGTTAACGACAGTTAAGAAAGGAGAAAAAGGAAGAAAGCGCAGATCAGAGAAGAGTTGTTCCGCATAGTGAAAGAAAGAAAGATTGTAAAAGTAACTTGTTGATTTAAAAATTGATAAAAGGGATCAAATCAAAAAATGGAAGTAAAGTAAAGTGGTGATCAATAAACACGTAAATAAAGTTGTCTTGTTGTATGACATTCGAAAATTCATCCTCAGTTTGGATCAAAGTATATTGGTTGGAGTTATTGGATATAACAGTATTATATACATATTGGATTGACACCGGATCTGGCCTAATTCAGACTTAAGAAAAGGTAACCCCATTTGTATTTAAATCATAATATTTGTGGTTCTTTATATGCCACACGTTACCACCAAGCCAATGGCGGGAGACAGAGGAATGAGTCAGTTGCATAGCACTATCCATACAGAACAGACGTTTGTTATACATACTCTACATTTGTAATAAGACAAATATATATTTCCTCGTGTTTTAACCGTTGTTCTTAATTATTGACTTCCCACCCACTTCCAACAAACACACAGCTTAATTAAGCAGTGTCTTCTGATTATTAACAGCAAGAACCTCAATGACATCGTGTGGTTAACAAGGATGCTACAACAGATGTAAAATTAATTACACCCATGTGATGGATGTCATTCACACTATTATTAGTATTACTATTTATTGGCCTGTAGGAACCCGAGAGTTAATGACCTCACCGACTCGACTCCGCCATTGTTCCCTGTGCGACTGGATTACTCTCACTATTGTAGGTTTGCGGTATAGCTCTTCCAATTCGTGGTTGTGGAGTTTCGTCCATTGTCCTGACTCCTCGCCATTTTTACCGCCAAATGCATTTGCCTATTCGATTATCTTTCGATTATCTTCACTATTTGCTTGTGTATTGTGTGTGTATCTGTTAGAAATACCACAGGTCTACTTCCATCGGTTCTGGGTGTTGAGGTATCTGATAATGCGGTTGTTGATTCTGGAAACGATGTTTATAATTGTTTTTGGGAGCGTTGCTGGTAATGGTTCTTTCTTGTATGCCAATTCTGCTGTTTGTACGTGAAGTTCCGGTTCAGACGACTGTACTGTGTATCATGTTGTATTGTTAAAGTGATTCCGTAAGCTTCCGACACTGTACTTGATTTTTGGGCATATAATATCTGACGTGCCATTTGGTTATTTAGCCCGCTAGAGAATATGCGTGCAGCTTCATATTCCGCCTCTATTATGAATGCTTTGTGTGTACCCGTCTGTTTGTGTTCTACTTGGATTTTGGGCGTTAACGAGCCCATCTCGCGTATGCTATGACATGCCAACTCTTTCCCCACCTCCTTTGATTTCAAGCTCTCCACTCCTGCCCTCAAACGACGTCTCAGAATAAACCCGTCCTAACCCCACCCGCCTCAATTTCAAATCTCTCCCCCAGCTCTCCAGCACCGCCCCTTACCACTGTGTAGACGTACCCCCCACACCTCAAGCCCTCTTCTCCTTTTTTTTTTTTTCTTCTTTTGTTTTTTTTTATTGGATATATATATATATATATATTTTGTTTATTTTTTTTTTTTTGCAACTACTCGTACTACTTTAGTTTGTAAGTTAGTCTGTAAGTTGTTATACTATTTTAGCTTAAGTTGCTTGGATTAAGCCTAAATAAATAAATATGCTATGATTGAATTCTGCGCTTTATTAATATCATCGTAGTATTGAGCCAGCGATTTCGATCCATGTTTTAGTATGGACATTTCGGCTCTCAGCACATATAGGGGTCTTGTACGTAAAATCTGATTTGTCGATGATTGCATTAAAATTGAATTTGGTGTTGTTATTCACGAGGATTAATGCTGCATCTCCGGTTACTTTATTTTTTAGGATGCTTAGGGCTTCGGAGTATCTCACATGATTTTTATGAGGTGCTATTGCGCCCATTGTTGTGATTACTGTGTTGCGCTGTGCTGTATACTCTTTCCGTATCCTGGTCTGGGATTTTGCTATTTCATATCCTGATATTCTTCAAGTTTCACTGTGCTTGTTGGTTTAAATTTGGATATTTCGCCTGCTTGTTGCGCCGTGATGCTTGCCACGGCTTGGAGTTGCTGTGTTAAATTTGTTATTTGAGCTTGTAGTTCTGTTCCTGTTGCCATCTTATAGCGCTTGGGATAATAGTGAAGAACGTGTGATTCGAACTGACGCTATGACAGTTATTATCACCAAAAACTGAATCAAAGCGCAACCCATCAGGGTACTGGCCGTGTTTATAATTCGATTTTGAAACTCAAGTATATTCAACTGATGCGAATTGTTATGTTATCGCTATGGTATACGGCTCTGATCCATTTTCTTATTCGATTTTCATTCGGTGACCTTCACTATTTGTTTGTGTATTGTGTGTGTATCTGTTAGAGACGCTACAATCTTATTTGATGTGTTTGTTTCGTCGTCACTATCACTGAATTCCTTTTTATTATTACCTTTATAGAATGATACTCAGGGCTTTTTCTCCTTTGGTGTTTTCATAAATGGTCACTTTGGTTGCAATTATTATGATATATCTTACACTCTACTCACCGCTATTTTATGGGGTACTTTGTACTGGTTTCCTATAATTCCTTTGGTACTGCTCCGCGTCTTCTTGGATGAGCGTTGATTGGTCACGTCCAATGGTGTTTTTTTTTTTTATTCAATATATTTGAATGCGCCGATACTAGTTGCTCGACAACTTGCACTACGACTTTTTGTGTTTTTCCGAATTACTACGTTGAATTGTAATACAACGAGTGGCAGGATCGCCAGTTAACGTTTACCGTTTACTTTTAGAAAATATTATTTTCTTCGCTGAGACTAGATCCTTTCCTTATGGAATCTACCCTAAGACTGTCTTTATGTTTCATGTTTACTTAAGATCTAATATTTTTATACAAAACTAAGTGTGCCTCAGGTAGTTATAAAATATCTACCTGTGTATCTCTTAATAGGTAATTAAGAGAAAAGTATTTAAAATATAATTACACTGTAGCATATGCATGTCAGGTTTTATCGATTGATCTAAAAGCCGAGATGCATTGATTATGTTATGTTTAGGTGATGATGATGAGTCAGGCGTTAACTCGCGCGGTGAAAAACATTGAACAGGAAAATATTCCATAGCAAACACCCAATATTCTCATATGTAAGTCATATCCTGGACAACAAAGACAGCTGGTTGACAAGTCAATCTGAGACTCTTTTGTGGTTAGTATATGAGGCATTGCTGTTTATAAATGTTAGTGAACGGCATTTCCAATCGAGTTAGTGAGACAGAGTCCTCTAATATTACAAAATATGAGGGTGGGCTGAAAAGTTTCCGACCTAACAAAGATACAAGACATTTTTTCTTAAAATTTATTTTTATTATACTACATAGTCTCGTTGCACCTCTACTCCCAGCGATGCTCCCATCTCTCTAACCCGTCCAAATAGTAATCGGGATTTTTCTCGGCAAAATAACTGTTCACGAAGGTGATTGCCTCCTCATTTAACGAAAATCTCTGTCCTCCGAGCGCAATTTTTAGATTCTGGGGGAGTAAGGCAGATGGTCAAGCAGTTCAACCGCAATTCGTGGATTTTCGCCACGGCAACCGCTGAGGTGTGAGACGGCGCGTTGTCTTGGTTAAACAGGATTTTCTTTTTCTGAAAATGTGGCCGTTTTTCAACAATTTCTGCTTTCAGTTGGTTAAGTAATGATGCGTAGTATGCTCCTGTAATGGTTTTTCCTTTTTGAAGATAATCGATTAAGATAACTCTATAACTATCCCAAAAAATAGTCGCTATCACTTTCCCTGCCGAAAAAACAGCTCTTGCTTTTTTTTGAGCCGATTCCCCCTTGTATTCTACTGTTTTGGGTATATTTTTGCTTCGGGCTTATAATGGTGTATCTAAGTTTCATCAACAGTAATTAATCGGCCACGTTTAAATTTATTTACACCGTGGAAAATGATGGCGCAGAGTCCCCATACATAGAGTCCAACTCATCTTTAATTTGCGTAGGCGTATTGCCTTTCAAAAACAACAATTTAATGACAGCTCGATACTCAATTTTATCCATTTTCACAAAAACACTCACATCGACTCACTCAAACGACTGTCAAATAAAAACTACGCATCCAAAATGGCTGAAATGTTGGTGAGTACTGTCAAAAGATGCACAACTACACTCACTAGCTTTTATTGACTTTTCAGGCCACCCTCGTACCTTTAATGTTGACACAGTTTCACATTCGATTCCGCAGAGAGGACCACTTTTTTTATTTGGTTTAGTATAATTTGCATATTGCTCGCCCTGAGGTAGTCCTCCGGAGATTTGAATGGCGGACTATTTTACCTCCAAAATTCTTTGTCTCAATGACTAACATCATTTCAATTTACCAGCTATTTGCAAAGCCCGAATCGTCGTCAAAAATATCCCCCGGTTATATCGCGAAACATATAGTGTGATGGAGTGAAAGCTCATTCGGGGTTAGAATTGAAGCCGATCGAGATGCCGCCAAATAACTGTTGCAGTTCTTTTTCACCAGTTGCAGGTTGCAACGCTCAGGAAATACTCACGTGGAGAGGGAATTCACAGCTTTCCCGCTCTTTCCGTCGGGAGATGAATCGCAAATTGGTACAATTCATCCGATTGTCATGTGAATCGCATATAAACCCAATTGCGTGGAACAATACCACGAATCTCCGAAGAACAGTACCCGTGATAATATCTGTAAAACAGACAGAGGTCAACTACGCGCCTTCGATGTCGTAGCGACTGTAGTCCCGATGTCAGCCCCGTGTCCCCGATCAGGCGGATCGCTCTCGTCTGTAGGCTTTCAACTAGGCCGAAGATATGCTTAGAAGCAGAGCTTCAAACATTAGAGCAATATTCGAGTGCGGATCTAACTTGGGATTTATACAGGAGAAGACGTATGGTCGGACTAATATATTTCTTGGCTCTGAAAAAATAACTCAGTTTTCCTGAGGCGAACCTGGGGATGTTCGACACGTGTTTATGCCACGATACATTCCCACAGACCGTGACGCCAAACAATCTCAAACTTTCACCAGATTCAAGGGTCTGGTCATTCATTATCAGCTGTGGAGCCAATAATCCACTTTTCTTTGTAAATATGGTATATTGTGTCTTCGCTGCATTGCAGTCGACGAAATTTGTCTTTCTCCATTGAAGGACCTTATCCAGAACCTGATTCAGAGAGTCAATCCCACTACATCTCAGCTGGTGCGAGGTTGATGCACTAATCGGTCGATCACTCGAAAAGAAGAAAACAAGCGTACTATCATCCGCAAAACTGAACACTTTGTTATCTGTTGTCTCCAACAAATCATTTATGTGAAGCAAAAACAAGATTGGAGCCAAAATAGAATCCTGGGGTACCCCCGAATTAACGAAATACAGATCCGAACACTTGCCGTCCACAACAACCCGGATCGATCGATTCTTAAGGAAGTTCCTCGTACAGTCGCAAAGCTGTTGGGAAAGTCCATATGAACAAAGTTTTCTCAGCAATGCCCCGTGCCAGATGTGGTCGAAAGCCTTGGAGATATCCAATGCGACCGCCCTTGACTCACCATGCCGCTCAATCGCAGATGTCCATATATCGGTTATAAGTGTCAGAAGATCTCCCGTGGACCGCCTGCCACGGAATCCGTATTGACGATCTCTGTTGCACTCCAAATACTTAACTAACTCATTATTGATGACTTTTTCCATCACCTTAGATAAAATAGGTAGTAATGCTATCGGACGGAAATTTTGTGGGAGACATTTTTTTCCCGTCTTTGGGATTGGGTGAACTCGAGCGATTTTCCAGCAGGCAGGAAAGGTCCTCTGTGCATAAGATAAGCGGAAGAGTCTGCCAAGAACCGGCGATAGTTCTGGAGCACAGTCTTGAGGACTATTGCTGGTATTCCATCCGGGCCGGTTGCCTTCCTACAATCCAATTCACGTAGAATGCGCGGACAAAATCGCACATCCCGCATGGAAGACCGAACCGGCGCGATCACAGGTGGCTCCAAAAGGCCGAGATCGAGGTTTGAATTCGCGGAAAATAAATTCGCGAACACATTAGCTTTATCCTTTGAATTCGTGACTAACGTCCCGCTGTCTGTCACCAACGGAGGGAAAGGGGAGGATGTGAAGTTACTGCTGACAGCTTTTGCCATTGACCAGAAGGAGCGCGAACCAGTTGGACACCGAAAGAGTTTATTGATCACCCTGTCGTTGTGAGCTTTCTTCGCGGTATCAATCGCCTGGTTGCATGCGTTTCTGATTCTAACAAAATTCGTTCTGTTAACATCGGTGGGATTGGAGCGCTCGCATTTTTTATCAAACCTTGGTTTATCAGACGAACTTCGTTTGATGGAATGTGGGTATATTCTAAATTCCTACTCACTGGACCAAAATTGTTAATATTAATTAAAGATATTAAATACTTATAAGTTATTCATATCCTCTGTTTCCATTGACACTTGATTGTGACAATTGGCCTAAAATTATACCACTATCCGGAATGATTATTTTACGTGAGTGAGCGGGTTGGTTGAATCGAATTTCACAGATTATAATTGGAAAAGTAACGTTGCTTCTTTCAACTACCGTCGTCCGCTTGTTCTACCATTGGGAACAGACTATTGCCTAAATTTGACTGGTATGAAAAACGATTGGTACATGGGCTCTGATGTGTTATCAACATGGTACGTCCGTGGTTATAAAAAGGTGCTGAAACTTATCCGGTTTACATTTGATCAACTCCAAAACATCTTCGTGGTCATTTTCTTCGAATGGCATTCACGAGAAACATATCTAAAGCAGCGTATTCATAATTTGACAGTAATGCACCAATGGAACGTAGTTTAGCAGAATATTTTCACTTATAACTTGAGAATGCTTAAACACTGTTGGGCCTATTCATCATCATCATCGGCACTACAACCGGGATCCGGTCTTGGCCGTATTTAACAAACCTCTCCATCGGTCCCGATTTCGAGCCGATGTCATCCAGTTTAGCTCTCCCAGCCTCTGGGCGTCCTGGTCTACGCCATCCCTCCATCGCAGACAAGGTCTGTCGCGCTGTCTCCTTCCATACATCCTGCCACAAAGGACTTTCCGGGCAGGCTCCTCTTCGCTCATTCGAGGTAGGTGTCCCGCCCACCGGAGTCTAACGAGCTTGATTTTTCTTACAATATGAGCTTCAAGGTAGATTGCGTACAACTCATGGTTGTAGCGTCTCCGGAATCATCCTCCCTCACATACGAGGCCAACAATTCTCCTTAAGACCTTTCTCTCGAACGCGGCCAAGAGTTCAGAGTGCCTTTTATTAAGCACCCAGGTCTCGGATCCATACATGAGTACTGGTAAGACCATGGTCTTGTACAGTAGTAGCTTGGATGTTCTGGATAAATTTCGGGATTTAAAGAATTGATAGACCATAGTAGGCTTTGTTGGATTTAATCAGCCGTTCGCGTATTTCTTCTTCCATATTGTTATCGGCTGATACTATTGACCCAAGGTAGTTAAAGGATTGCACTACTTCAAATTCGTGCTCCACTACCCTGATAGTTTGACCAACGGTAGGTCTTCTCTTCGCAGAAGTTGCCACCATGTACTTGGTTTTTCCCTCATTAATGTGCAGTTCCAGTTTTTGTGCCGTCTGCTCGATTTGGGTGAAGGATTCCTGTACCGCCGAGTCGGTTCTACCGATGATGTCGATGTCATCTGCGTAGGCAAGTATCTGGCTGGACTTGGTGACAATAGTCCCTCTTGTTGTAACGCCAGAGTCACGGATTGCTTTTTCCAACGCCAGGTTGAAGAGGAGGCAGGCCAGACCGTCCCCTTGTCGGAGTCCATTATATATGTTTATTGGTTTGGACAGCAATCCCGCTACTTTTACTTGACTAGTTACGTTGGTCATGGTCAACCTACAAAGTCGTATCAATTTGTTTGGAATGCCGAATTCTCTCATGGCATTATATAGTTCTACCCTGGCTATGCTGTCGTAGGCGGCCTTGAAGTCTATAAACAGATGATATAGTGGAATCTTAAATTCCAGACATTTTTCCATCGCCTGCCTAAGGGTGAATATCTGATCAACTGCTGATTTGCCTGGGATGAAGCCACACTGATATTGACCAATGATGGCTTTAGCGTATGGGGATATCCGGTCTTGTAGGATAGTGGAGAGTATCTTACAGGCGGTACTCAGCTATGTTATACCCCTATAGTTGCTGCACAGTGTGATATCTCCTTTCTTATGTATGGGGCGAATTATACCGCGACACCAATATTCCGGCATCCCCTCTTGCTCCCATACGTGCACCACGATCTTGTGAATTGCGTGATGTAATGCTGTCCCTCCTTGTTTGATCAGCTCAGCTGGTATGCCATCAGCTCCAGGGGCTTTATTTGATTTTAGCTGTCTAATGGCTTTTAATGTTTCCTCAATGCTTGGTGGCGGCAGCATTTGGTCTTGGTCTTGCATTGGTGGAGCCTCCAATTCTTCTGTGAGCTGACCATTTAGCAATTCATTGAAGTGCACTTCCCATCGCTCCAGAATGTCTTCAGGATCGGTGATCAGATTACCCTCTTTATCCTTGCAGTAAGTACAGCGTGGTGTGTACCGCGTCATATTGCGGATTATTTGGTACCTCGCTCTCTACTTTTCTCTATTTCACAGACAAGTTTTTTTTCCCAGGCACTTTTCTTTTGTCTGTGAAGTCTTTTTTCAGATCTTCTGAGCTCTTTGTATTTCTCCTCGCGTACCCGCGTCCTATGAGACTGCTGCATTGCCCGGTATGTAGCATTCTTACGTTCAGTCGCTAGTTTGCACTCATCATCAAACCAGTCGTTCCGATCTCTACGACTACTGCCTAAGATGGAGTTGGCAGTACTAATGACAGTATTCTTAAGGCGTTCCATTTCTCTTTTACGCCCGGCATTCTGGCCCCAGGACTTACTCTCCCTCCATCGAGCTCTTCGGGGGCGAGTCTTAACGCATGACCAAAGGTGTTGCTGGTATTCTCATTGCGTAAGGCAGCCGTGTTGATTCGAACCTGATCCGCGGATGCAATACGTCTCCGTAAGGCAATCCGCGCTCGGAAAACTGTACCAACAAGATAGTGATCCGAGTCGACGTTGGCACCTCGGTACGTTCGTACCGTCATCAGGCTCGAAGAGTTGCGGCGATCTATCAGCACGTGGTCAATTTGGTTGCGAGTGGCTCCATCAGGTGATACCCAGGTGGCTTTGTGGATATCTTTACGCGGAAACCTTGTACTCGCAACGACCAGTTGGGCCTATTGATCCCCTCTTATTATCGAACATATAGTTCAAATTAAATGAGAAGTAATACAATCACAACAATAATTTTTGTCGCAAGATTACTAGACCATCGCTAAAAATAGCATGCTGCGACAACTGTTAAGTTGGTCGGGCGCTGTATATCAGTTTTCAGTCTCTCAAGGGTATTTTCAGGCAATAGAAATTATTTTCCGTGATGACTATAATGAGAAAAATTGGCAATAGGCAGAGGTACGAATTGTCTTCATTTAATATTCCCCAACGTTAGTCCTTCTCTCTTCCTCCGTCCTCCCTTTGCACCCGCAAATTAAGCAAACATTTTCTTTTCTGATAAACAGTAGTAAAATCAAATATTCTCGAATACACAATCATGGGATTGTCCGAATTACTTCCAATATGAATATTCATAGCACCCCCAAAAGAAATTCCAAATCAAATGCAAGAACCCTCGGTCCTCCATGAAATCACTAAGGACATAAAATATTTCCAAAATTAAACAAGCTGTACCGATTAAAACAAGGTAACTTGAAAGCAGTAGGATTCCAATCACGCGACGACTACCCAACGACTTTGACCTTAGTTTACCTTCTCGTCCTCAAGTTGACGCCTTCAACAAATTATAACGGATTTTCCATTTACTCTTACAGGATAGGGAGTGCGGATACCTTGGAAATAATCGCAAGTAAATCAACGGGCAGCGAGCCAACAACCCCAGACGACAATGTTAATGTGGTGGTGCGTGTTAGGCCGTTAAATAAAAAGGAGAGACGTGGAAGTCACGATATGATCCTTCAGTTTCCCGGAAATGGGCAAATAATGGTGAGAATTGTTTGTTTACTTCCTACAATTACAGTAATAGATGAAATCCTTGCTATGTCTTCTCTTCGTTCATATTTAAAGATTGAGGGTCAAGGTTCTGGTTCAAAGGCATCCAAAAATCGAGAAAGCATTAAAGTGTTTACATACAATGTGGTGTTTGAGCCTGGTGCTACCCAAGAGGATTTACTAGATTATTCTGGTGTCAAACGCTTGATCGAAATGGCAATTGAGGGATTTAGTTGCACGGCTTTTTGTTATGGGCAGACTGGTTCTGGCAAAACACATACTTTAACAGGACCTCCAGAACTGGTTAGTATAAACCTTATTTGTGCTCATTCCGAATTATACGACATTAAATTGCCCTTAGTTTGCAGGAAAACCCAACCTCTCAGACAGCCGCCATGGACTCATCTTCCGAGCCTTTGTATATCTTTTCAAATTAATCAAAGATCGCAAGGACTTCAATTTCATCCTGAAAGCCTCATTTTTGGAGATTTATAATGAAAAGGTAAGTAGAAAAACAGGTTTCCTCTTGGTCTTTGATTTCTCCAATTGTTACTGGATGTTTGAGGGTTATCGATAGGTGATGGTAACGTAACAAGTAGTTTGCTGCAGTGTGTTTGATGTATGGTTTTTTAGAACACACCTTCAATCGGTAATAGTTTGATATAAAAAATTGTGCGTACCAGATGTTCTTGACTCTCAACTATGATTTAAAAAAAAAGTTGTCTTTTTCACGCGACCACGCACACAAAAGAACTTTTGAGGTACGTTTACATGTCAAAGGACAATGGGGTCGGAAGAAAGAGACGAGAGAGAGGATAAGGAAAAGAGGCTTCAATATTCATTGGCAACAAGATCGGATCATTACATACTTATAGTAACTTAAGTGACACTGTTTTTACACTATTGAAAACAATGGACGAACTCTTCGGTTGGCTTTCATCGGCCACTCTCCATTCAGCTGACTACCGATTTGATTCTGGGATGAAATGGTGAATCCGTGCTTCATCCATTGTCACATAACGAAAACAAATAAAGGAGTTGGTGTTTTTGTTCCAAACAGTTTTAAAAATTGCGTCACTTAAATTACTATAACTCAGTGTGTTATGGTCCGGATTGTCATTAAATTTTCACACATATCGTTTGAAGGTTAGTTGTTCCTAAAAGTCATGAAGATTTTCCATTACAGGACAAAACAATGACTGGACACATGTTTACATGATTTTGCAACAATAGTCTTGTTTTTCCAGTCTTCACAGCGTTGGTTCGAATCAGGTTCTTCACTGCCATTAGGCACGATTCCCTGATTGTTTTGCTCTGAGTATCGTTATTCATGAATCAGTTAACCCATCAATAGGAATGAGTGCCAAATGTCCCGTCTTTTGAGATAACCAATGCGATAACCTTGTTTTCACCAAAGTATGGGGTGACTCCACTTTTCAGAAAGGAAATTCTCCTGTAGACCTGTCGATACGAAACCCACAATGGCCGCCATTATTGAGGTAATTTGATTTTAGATATTTCGAAAGTTGACGGTTAATTAGTGACTCTGTGGGGGGTTTTTTAATTTGGTATCGTTAAGGATACGGGTTCAATAAAAACTCCACAGTTGCCAAAACACAAGTACACTAACTGCACTGGTGAAGACGGTAGCAGTAAACACGGCTGGAAGTCCTTTGTTGTCGATACTCCACTATCGACACGTCCGAAATTCCTTCGTGGTGCGCGCAGTCGTCCCACTGCTAGCAGCAGCCTTTCGCCAAAAAGAAGCAAAGAATAAAACGCTTGGCATTGGTGTTGAGCTCCTCTATACTATAGTGGTTAGTATACCCGCCTGTCACGCGAGAGACCGGGGTTCGATTCCCCGTCGGGGAGCCTCTGGCGCAAGACTACACTTTGCCCGCAAAAATCCTTATGGAAAATTAGACAAGCCTCAGGACTTGCTAAATAAAGCCAAGACCGGTTCCCGGTTGTAGTGCCGATGATGATGATGATTGGTGTTGAGCACTGTTTTTTTTATTGTTCGAATTTTTCTTTCTGTTTTAAAGTTAAGAATGTTAATTGTGATTAAATGCACATATTTTTATTAAAGAAGAGTCAAAGCACTTTTTAAAGTCGAATTGGACTAATCGCGACACTGTTCATTTCTTAATTACCCGTTCAATTCGCCGTACAATCAACAGAGCAAGAATTGACAAAAAAAAAAAGGATTCCACTGATACTGACGATTTATTGGACTCAAGCTGAGACTTTACCGGAACGGGTAGCGCACTCCACGGAGGATGAATTTTGACTCTCTGATGTAATCGACATCCGTCAGATGCCACGGTGGTGGATCACATTGATGTAGGAGGAGCAAAACCGATTAACTTAGCAGCAGCCAATGATGATTGAGAAAGGGGTTAAATGGGAGGATTCCCCATGTGTCCGTATAGGACAAGTACGATGCCCCATAGCCTGCATATCGACAACGAACGGTACCACACCTGTTCAAACAAGTGGACGAGCAACAAGGGGCTGCATGCATTGTGTTTATGTAATGCCGTTGTAGACGATACATTCTTCGGTGACGATAAGTCGACTGAAGATTTGGGGTTTGTTTGATTCAGCCGTATGGCTCTGGTGCTCTAGAAAGGAAGATATTTTGTTGGCAATAAGTCAACAGAAATCTTTCCGACGGTGGCAAAGGGTCAGGCTGGATGTTATCTTATTTGGGTTAATATGCTGGTATATGGATATGGTGGTGAGGAAATTGACACCCATTGGAACCATGGACCAGCGTTGGTAAGCAAAACAAACACGGTGCGGTACTGTGTGTTTACTTTGATTTACAGAAGGGTCGTCATATGGCATGAACGTGGATATGATTGCTAAAACAACAGTCATATTCATGCCCGAATCCCATGATCGGTTGATAGCTGATAATGGGAAATTGGTTGCAGCTATTGCGAACCTAAAGATATGGGGCAACATTTAATTACCGAATGGTAGGGAAACTATGGCTGCAGCTGAATCTGGTGAGAATGGAGGCAGTGTTTGTTTACACTTTTGCCATGGTGTGAGCGTCATTTCGATTCTACTCGAAATGTAACGTCTCATAGGTCGATGGATCGAGTGTGTTTACTTTAAATAACACTCGATCGCTTGTGGGTAGCCAGCGATGGCTATGCTGTATATTGTCGATAGGACAATCGGCCGATGGGTCTGCCGATAAGGCAAGGGTAAGCATGGCATGCCGAATATGGGGAAAATGCTCCTCAGCCATGCGTATTGACATGTTCGGATGTTTATGTCGGTTACACGATGTGAAAACCGAATTGGTTTTTAGGACATGATGGTTTGTATGCAAGCATGCTTCGGGGAGAAAATTTGATACCACGGTAAGATGGTAATCTTACCGTGGGCTTATGTTTTCAGGTGGAAGGTGATGCAGAGTAGCTTACGATGCTCATTTGCAGCTAAGTAGAAGGCAGGTAATTTATGGAAATGGGTGGTTCTTTGGAAGTGGGTTAAAGAACCCCCACAACTCCATAACCGTCGACAGGAGAGAAATGCTATGAGTCCATTGCGATGGCATTTAATAAAGGTATAAGGATCTGTCAGGTTCGGTAACCATGTAACGGTATGATCGAAGAAAGGATAACTATCTAAAAGCTAACTTTCCCATTGTTGCTGTACAAAGTGCAGGCCGTTGAAAGTTTATGGCGAAGTCGCCGCAGTTATGAATCAAAAGCAAAGGTTTGTCTTTGATTAATTTTATTAACAAATTGTCGGTGTATTTATACTCTCGATCATTCATTCAAATATTTACAAATTCTTACTCATTCATTCAAAAATGCAATTCTGCTTATTGCGCTATTCTTACTTCTAGCACCAGCTTAGCGTATAGTGTAAAAACAATGACACGAGTTGACCTATTTAACAATGAATCAGTACCAGCACCGAGTGCATGTAATGTGACACTTCCAAACCGAAACTGGAGCAATTCATTTCTGTGACTCAATGAAAAGAGTCGACCTTGAATTATTGCCGGCACCGAATGCAAGTTACATGACACTTGCAAATCGTGACTGGGGCAATTAGGAGAAACGCCATCGGTATCGGGAAATTGTACAAGTTCTAAAATAAAAGTGGTTCATGATATGAGAGTTGTTCATTAAGTCCTTAGAATACCCAAAAAATGGCGCTCATGGCATCGAAAATGATTTGTTTTTGGTAAGTATCATTATTCACTAGACAGCTGCATGAAAAGTTGGGTGTAAACAAAATCTCTGCAAGAGATTCTTTTGAGGAATAAATAAAGGAACAATAATAACTGGAGAGTATTATGTGTCGTTCTGGCGCAAGACTAATGACCTTGCCCAGAAAAAACAAATCATTATGGAAAATTTAACAAGCCTCAGGACTTGCTAAATAAGGCCAAGACCGGTCCCCGGTTGTAGTGCCGATGATGATGATGATTATGTGTCGTTATTGCACCGTTTAAGCCGAGAAATTAAGAAAACCTCCTCATCTGAAAATTGTTTGACCTATTTAACGACCCGCGTATGTTGCTTGCGCCCAAATTGAAGAGAAGTTGAGTTGCCTGAGATATTCGTTCTTTGCTGGTCTATTATCTCTCTCTCTCTCTACCGGTCTGTATTTGTACCAGAGTCAGTGTGAAGTAGCGAATAACGTCGTTTTTCTTTAAAACCCTAATTCGCGTACCGCTTGCTCACCAAACTTTAACAGTAAGAATTACCGCCAATAAAACGAAGAGTATTAAATAAGTTTGCATTTTGGACTTTGTCTAGAATCTTCCTTGGACAGTAATTATTAATGTCTTCCAACTGGATCCCTGGCTCCTACTGCGTCTGGGAATTTATTAAAAATGTTCGATTAAGTCTTGAGAGCGCATCTTATGTAGCACGATCCTTAGAGATATATCGCTTACAGAATTTTTTCTACTCTGGGAAAGACACTGTAGCGATTCCAACAATCTACATATACATCCATAGTGAAGATCACAACGACAAAAGATAATCGAAAAAATCATCAACGCCTTATATGCATTAACACTACTCTCATCCAATCTCCCATTATTACATCAGAAACCAATGACCCATACCCCAATATCATACGCATATCCATAACCCTAATCAATCATCATCGGCACTACAACCGGGATCCGGTCTTGGCCTTATTTAGCAAGTCTCTCCACCGGTATCCCGTCCATATCCGAGATTTGTTAAATTGTCCATAACAATTTGTTTTTTCGGGCAAGGTTATTAGTCTTGGGCCAACCTTTCTCAGGATGAACCCTTGTTATGATATAACTTTTATCCACACCACCCACTTTGCACACCACACACACACTTTATGTGAATTGAAACACACTTTTTCTTTTTGTACTAAATTTATTTGCAATAATGTTTTAACGTCTTTTTAACTTAACTTAATTGTAGTAATGTTCTAATTCACTTTACTTTAACATGTTTGTAATAATGTTCTAACGTCACTTTAACTTAACTTGTTCGTAATGATGTTCTAACGTCACTTCAATTTAACTTGTTTAGAATAATGTTCTAACATCACTTTAACTTAACTTATTTGTAATAATGTTCTAAATTCACTTTACTTTAACATGTTTGTAATAATGATCTGACTTCAATTTAACTTAACTTGTTTGTAATAATGTTCTATGGTCACTTTAACTTAACTTGTTCGTAATGATGTTCTAACGTTACTTCAATTTAACTTGTTTAGAATAATGTTCTAACATCACTTTAACTTAGCTTATTTGTAATAATGTTCTAAATTCACTTTACTTTAACATGATTGTAATAATGATCTGACTTCAATTTAGCTTAACTTGTTTGTAATAATGTTCCAACGTCACTTTAGCTTAACTTGCTTGGAATAATGTTCTAACATCACTTTAACTTAACATATTTGTAATAATCCCTACGTTTCCAAGTCGCTCTATATAGCCTTTGTCTGCCCCCTTCTTGAATATGCTAGTCAGGTTTAGTCTCCTCACTACTCGTCCTAAATTCGCAGGGTCGAAAGCGTGCAACGTCGTTTTTTGTTTTTGCCCTCCGAGGATTGAATAGGGAAAATCCTCTGATTCTACCCCCATACACGAGCTGTCTTCACCTAATTAACCTTAACACACTTGAAGAGTGCAGAATTCGTGCAGACATCCTCTTCATCCACAGTCTACTGTCAAGCTCAATCAACTGCCCAAGCCTGGTCTCCTCCATCATATTTTCCACTAATCTCCGAAATCTGCGAAACCCTCGTATTTTCTATATGCCCGCCCATCACACGTCTTACGGCTCTAAGGTACCCATTTCGCGAATGCAGTGGTGGGCAAGCTCTCACACCGCGTTCTTTAAGTTCAATCTCAGCTCTCCCGCTCTCAAACGTCGTCTCCTCTCTTACCCCTCTTGAACCTACTCCTCTCACCGTCTACACTCTCCCGCACTCATACTCACACCCCTAGCATCCGGCGCATATTCGCCCTTCCCTGCCCTACTACTTAGACTATTATTCTATCCATATTTGTTTAGTTCCCCATTCCATTTTTAAGTTACTTTAAAAATAGTCCACCACCCCCAACCCGCATGCGTTAGTTTTTAAGGCAGTTCTTAAGTCTATTTATAAGTTTATATGTTTATACGACTTGTACTAAGCGAAATAAACTGAGGGTTCTGCCCTCTATTCATTCAGTCATTAATCCCACCTCCTTTAATTTCAACCTCTCCACTCCCACTCTGAAACGCCGTCTCTTAACATACCCCCCCTTAAAATACTACACTCTCCCACAGGTAGTGGAAACATCTGGGCGTTTGTGAATAATATTCAAAACTTTGTTTCCTCATCCATTCCTTCGCTAATAGTCGATGACAGACTAGTCATCAGTGCAAAAGAGAAAGCGAATCTACTTGTTACACATTTTGCAACTAACTCAACCCTGCCTGATACCACATCAGTTCCACCTCAACTTGAGCATAAGGAGCACACCATGAGCCAGATTCGCTTTCGAACGCGTACTGTTGCCCGGGCAC
Organism: Microdon myrmicae; assembly: GCA_963931805.1. Classification (NCBI taxonomy): domain Eukaryota; kingdom Metazoa; phylum Arthropoda; class Insecta; order Diptera; family Syrphidae; genus Microdon; species Microdon myrmicae. The sequence continues at coordinate 253,479,724 of OZ007497.1, forward strand.
TCAAGGATCTATACGCACACAAATCCGCTGGTCCTGATAGAATCCCTCCAATTCTCTTGAAGAAATGTTCCTCTTCACTCTCTTCCGTCTTATTCTACTGGCCGTTTCCCAAATAGATGGAAGTCAGCCAATTCCCAAAAAGGTCGACTTTTCTCTCGAAGGTAATGGTTCACAGATTAACCGTCAACTTTCGAAATACACCCATACCTCGCTTTACGGCCTGGATACGTTCCACGAAACTTGGCCGCAAAGCGAAAAGCCGTATAAGGAATCAATTATTGTAATACAAATTCATACAAATTCAATGGGGTCGGTTCCAAATTTGTTAAATATGTAACATAGTTTTCAAAATGCATTTTAACTTTTTATTTCATTTAAATCAAAAATACATACATAACAAGTTAATACATATGTACATAAAATAATAACAGATTCCAAAAACCAGCAATAATTTATAAACAAAAATGAAACTACTTCATGTTACATAAAATATGTTTATGTATACATACATAATTTTTTTTAAAATGGGTTTAATTTGAAGACGATGAAGAAATGGTAACCTGCAGATCTGGTAACAATGGGCCTGGCTTAAAAAAATTGTCCAACGTTGTTTGTCTTGCTTTCTTGTCTATTTCGCTCTTCAGTGATTTATAACAGCTAATGGCTGAGTTAATTCCTCGAGAAACTTTAGCGCTACGTTCGGCGTCAGGATCGTTTTCAAGGAGGATGTTTATTCCTTGTTCGAAATAGGAAAAAGTTTTCGACAAAATTTTTGATGTTAGCTGTTTGGATACAACAGGCTCTGTCTCTTCATCAAATGCCGGTTCTGCTTGCAACTGAATGAGTTCCTCATATGAAAGGGGTCCCCTATCAGCTTCAAGTAGATCAAACAGATCACGTTCGTTCAAACTTTCAAAGCCGAGATCATGTGCTAGATCCAAAATGCTTTGCCTAATTTCAGGAAGGCAATCAACTTCTGCATCAGTACTTTTTACACATCCTGGCCATATTTTTTTCCAAACATGGTTCATTGTTGTTATTTTTAATTCCTTCCATGATTCACTGATGTTGTCAACAGCATCCTGGATGTTATAGTTTTTCCAAAATGTTTTAATTGAAGATTTACCATCGGTTTCCCTTATAAGTTGTCGGAAAGTTCAGCGTATGTAATATGCCTTAAAAGTGGCTATTGCATCCTGATCCATTGGTTGGATCAGAGCTGTTGTATTTTTCGGAAGGCACTCAATCATGACATCTTCAGATAGTTCGGATAAATTAGTGGTAAAGCCTTGTTGCTTAAGTTATTGTCTTGCAAATATTTTTTTCACTTCTGTACAAAAGTGATTTTTGAACCAATCCTCAAAAGTAGCTTTAGTCATCCAAGCTTTCTTGTTGGATCTCCATATGAGGGGTAATTGATTTTTATTTAGTCCTTTAAGAGGCCTTGGATTTTCGGACAAATATATTAAAAGTGGTTTTAGCTTAAAATCACCCGCGGCATTTGCACCAAGTAGCAAAGTTAATCGTTCTTTAGACACCTTATAACCAGGCGCAGATTTTTCGGTTTTTGAAATGTACGTGCGATCAGGCATTCGCTTCCAATAAAGCCCTGTTTCGTCTACGTTAAACACTTGTTCAGGTTTATGAACACCTCTTTCAATAATTTCCTTTAAAATGTTGTGATATTCCTTAGATGCAAATTATGCAAATTAAATCTATTTTTACATTTTTCAAACCATCCTCGGCTTGCTTGGAATGTGACATCTTCAGCAGATTCATCCATTCTTCAAATTTTCGAAAATACTTAAAGCTTTTTCCTGGATAGTCATTTGACTCATTGGCATTCTCTGTTTGTTATTGTCCTCAATCCATGTAATCAATAGTTTTTCCATTTTTTTTTCATAATCCAGTTTCTTTGACTTGTTAATCTCGAGACATTTAAAGGTGCAGCAGATTGCAAATATGCTTTAATGTCTTCATTTTTATCGCGAATAGTTTGAATGGTAGATTTCGCAAGTCCCCTTGGCCTTGCAAATTTGCTGACATTTGTTATAGATTCGTTTTGGACTGCATTCAGTTGCGAATTCGAAATTTATAATTTGTACATACATACATATGTACTCACGTACCAAAAATGTCCCTAATTGTTTCCAATTTTTTCAGTTAATGTGTAACAATCAGTAATAAATATGTACATAAGACACTCACAAACAAGTCTAAACCAGCCGAGCACACACTGAATAACGCTCGTAAACAAGAGGAAATAGAAAAGAGTGTGTATCGAAATTGCGCTGGCACAAGATTGGCATCATGTAGATATATCGACATCGAAAAAAAAATTTTTTTGCGTTATAGCGAAACATTTTAGGCCGTAAATCGAAAACGTGCCTTAATTGAAGAGGGCCGTTATAGCGAAATGCCGTATAAAGAGCGGCCGTATAGCGAGGTATGCACGTATCTGGAATCAAATGACCTCCCAAATCCAACGGGTCCACAGGAGATTTGATGGCGTCCATTACCAACAAGTAGTGCAATCCTTTAACTAGCTTGGGTCAATAGTATTAGCCGATAACAATATGGAAGAAGAAATACGCCAACGGCTGATCAAATCCAACAAAGTCTATTATGGTCTATCAAGGCTCTTTGAATTCCGAAATTTATCCAGAACATCCAAAGCCATGGTCTTACCAGTACTCATGTATGGATCCGAGACCTGGGTGCTCAATAAAAGGCATTCTGAACTCTTAGCCGCGTTCGAGAGGAAGGTCTTAAGGAGAATTGTTGGCCCCGTATGTGATGGAGAACGATTCCGGACACGCTACAACCATGTGTTGTACGCGACCTAGCTTGAAGCTAATGTTGTAAGAAAAATCAAGCTCGGTAGACTCGGGTGGGTGGGACACCTAGCTGGAATGAGCGAAGAGGAGCGTGTGGTAGGGTTTATCAGTATGGTGTGTCGGCAAGGACAGGAATTCACTGATATTCCACCGATATTGCTTTCGAATAAATAAAAGTCAAATCTCCATTCAAAGTTCATATAAGTTTTATTACACTACACTGAATTTTTGTCAAATTTTTATTCAAATTTTTGCACATATGTCTGAATTTTGTTAAATTACTTTAAACTGGTCACAAGAAAATATCATATCAAAAAAAGAAGAGAGTTGAAACAACTTATTTTTTTCCGTTTCTTACTATTTCTTCACTGTTTCTATCCATCACATTAATTCAATAAAATGCTATTTGCGAAATTTAACATACGAACTTTTCTTAGGAATACCGAATTTTGCAACTAAAATTAACTTTCCACTCGCGAATTTATCGACGCACATCTTAACTCTCAGCTGACCAGATTAAGACTTCCTGGTGACGTCCCTCTGCTCGGTAGCTAAAATCTGACTGGCTTCCATTCGCCGCCATCAGAATGACATCGCAAAGAAAAACTATAAAAGGGGAGGAGCTACACGATCAACTCGAGGCAGTCAATCGTGATTGGACCGGGAAATATGGCATACATTTCGCATGTATGTGTATGCGTCGCATACGATCGTCCGGTGAACGGGGATGGATGCGAGCGTCGTAATTGCATCTCCTGGTAATGGGTATGCAAACAATGCATGGGCCTGCGGTTGTGTACACAATTGATTGTGTAATGCTTGTCGGCAACCGAACCTTCTGGTGTAAAAACAAAACAAACCGAAGATCTGGTCACCCTAGGAGAGGCCATAAATCAACATTTGGTTGATGGGCATGCAATTTCCAGGTCCGCCGACGGTTGGCGGTCGTTAATAGGGAATTGATATACCATAAACAATCCGGCAGATGTGAATGCGATGTTTAGGTATTGCAAACGAATATAGGGTGCAGCCATTGCCAGTTGTTAAAAGTAAACACTTGATGGCCACATCCAATTCGTTGCTTGTTTGCGGTCCATGATCAGTGGAAACCGATAATAGAAAACCAGCTATTGCTGGTAATGCGGGGAATGTTTGCTTTGCGTCGGCCGAAACCTTGTCGACGGTGGCAAACTGATGAGACCTGGTAGCCGCACGCTTAGGGGTGACATGGACAAACAAAAAACGAGTAAATTTGGAACTCCGTGTTGATTTTGTTTCCATGGCATAAGGTAATGGGGACGTGATGCACTGGGTGCAATGCATGCCCGAGGGTGAAATTTTCGATGCCACGGCTAGGTGATAATCCTTGCCGTGGACTTAATGTTTTCAGGAATGGATCGTGGAAAAAGGGGGTTGGGAAAACCCCCCAAAGAAAGGTAAGCTGCCTAAAAGGTATTTATGTCAGTTATTCTTTGGGATAACTGAATTAATTCCAGCAATTTGGTTGGCGGTTAAGGCCGTAGCAAGGTTGTATTATCTTGCTGAAGATTCGACTTCCAGGTAAGTCGCAATACTGGGAATGGTGAGGATCGAGCGATGCGTGGCTCCTCGGGCCCTGAAAAGCCCCACAAGCGTGCCCGGAAAGTTCTTTGTGGCAGGACGTATGGAAGGAGACAGCGCGGCAGACCTTGTCTGCGATGTAGGGATGGCGTAGACCAGGACGCCCAGACCTTGGGAGTGCCAAACTGAATGACATCGGCTCGAAATCGAGACCGCTGAAGAGATTTGTTAAATAAGACCAAGACCAGTTCCCGGTTGTAGTGCCGATGATGATGATGAAGTTAAACTTAAGCAGAGTTCCTGTTTTTTTTCCGACTTTTTCCAGGAAAATTAAAAATTACAAATATTTAAATCCCATTAAATCCTAAGCACATATAAAAAAACTGTTTGGAAAATGTTAACAACTAAGATGTAAACAATTATTATATAACCAATCTATCATAAGTTAACTGCATTACTTATTGTAACTCTTAATTTTCGGTCAAATAAATGCAGTAAATAAAAAAAATGGATTCAGGATCAATTAACCTCCGAAGGCCGAATCTATGATTGAAACTACGCCCCCTAACCAGGCAGTTGGCGTCCTGTATGAACTCGCCACTGTTATATATTTTTAATATAACTATTCATAGAGGGGAATGTTATATTCTCATTCTGAGCTTGGTAACCCAAAAAAGTACTCACAGCAGTTTGTCGTGGATATAAATCCTGTCCGCAGCGCCAATTTGTTATATATTTTTTAATATAACTATTATTCTTATTATTATTATTTACTGGCCCGTAGCAACCCGGAAGTTCATGACCTCACCGACTCGGCCCCGCCATTGTTCCCTGTCCTGTGCGCTCTCCTTCCACGTTCGATCATCCGATCCGATCTCCTCGAGGCCCAATCTAACATTGTCCTCCCATCTTCATCGCAGCCGTCCTGTCGGTCTCTTCCCCGTTAGTTTACCGTCAAGAATTCTATGCACGATCCTCTCGTTGCCCATTCTTGTCACTGTGAGTAGGGCGTTAGAATATACTCACAGCTAGTCCGGCTTGTCGTAAGAGGGGACTAAAGGCCGAGTGATAGCCGGGGTCCCAACGCCCTGTGCGCCCGGTGAAATACCACCCCATCAAGCTTTAGGCTCCGTGAAATGGTCGGGAGAAATCCCCGGCCATCTTTTGGAGCTTGTCTGATGGACCGGTTCGAGAAAAGGTTGGTTAGGTGGTAGTCGGTCCCAAGGTGAGACACTACCCCGTCAGCTGTGCATTTCGCGATGTCGCCGAGAGAAATATTCGACTGTCTTTCGGATGTGTGGCTGATGGCCCGGACTGACACGGGGATAAGTCATGATGGTGCCTTCTAATATAAAGAATTCCGGAGGTAAACTAGTCTCCCATTCGGATCTCCAGGGGGGACTATGTCAGGGGGAACATCATGCAGATATCATGATAAATAATGGAACTTTGAGAGGTTCGTCATCGCATAACCGGGCTCGCTCTCGAGGCTCGGCCCACGCTCGACTGGTGACAGTATTTTGTAACATCAGCGGCATCGGTTTCACCAATACGAATGTAAACGCCGTTCACCAATATTTGCAAGCAACGAAACCTGATATCCTTGCCCTAACTCAGACCCAGGTCGATTCGTCAACTGATTCGACATATCTTCGTTGCTCCGGATACGACTTACATTCGAGATTCCGTTTTAAGGGCGGAGTCTGCGTCTTCGCACGTTCCGATCTGGCTTGCCAGAGGATGGAGGCGTTGGAACCCAATAATATGGACATCCTATGGTTGAGGGTCGTGCTGAGGAATTCCGTTAAATTTCTTTATTGTCTTTACCGCTCCCCGAATGACGATCGACCGGCGACATTTTTCGAACATCTTTCACATATCGTCGACTGGATACCTATCATCGCCCATTCGCGCTACGTGTCCGGCCCATCTTAGTCTTCGCGACTTGATCACTCTCACTATTGTAGGTTTGCGGTATAGCTCTTCCAATTCGTGGTTGTGGAGTTTCCACCATTGTCCTGACTCCTCGTCATATTTACCACCAAATATATCCCTTAAAACTTTATTCTCGAATATGCGGAATTTATTTTCTTCCTTTTTATTTCGTTGGCCATAGGTTCGGCCTCTGGACTCTTACTGATCACGAAATACCGTCCTTTTATAAATTTTCTAGTTGAGAATTGTCAACTATTTAATGGTCAAAATTCCCAGAAACACACATAAGAGTTTGCGTGTTTTAATTTGGGTTGTGTTCTGGGAATTTGTTAGAAGTTTAGTTGGATGGGTTCTGGGAATGAAAATCATGAAATGCGTTTTGAATTTAGCATTTCATGATGTCAATGTTTTTAGGAATTGAGTCAATGTATGATGAATTAACTTTTGGTTAAATTCGTTGTACATGTGACTCAGTATGGAATTTGAAATGAAGCAATGGAAAATTTGGGATTTGGGTTTATTATGTGGAATTGAATCAATGAGCGATAAATTAGCTGTGGGTTAATTTATTGCTCATATGATTCAATATGAAATTAGGAAATTTAGGCTTTGGATTATGATTTAATACTATTGGGGATTTGGATAGGAGTAGCGATTTAGGATTAATTTCCTTTGACGAAATATCTTGCCCCTGACGTTTATATGTGTTCTCTGAGGTCCACCTGCTCTCGTCGTAATCATGTATTTCGTTTTGTCTTCGTTTATTTCTAGGCCCACCTCTTCTGCTGCTTGCATGATGATTTCACAGTTTTTACTTATAGTTTCGATATTATCGCCCAGAACGGCGATGTCATCCGCATACGCGAGCACTTGTGTGACCCCGTTCAGGGACGATCCGGCCGTGTTGTCGTCTTGTACCTTTCTGATAACATACTCGAGCACAAGGTTAAAAAGGCATGGTGAGAGGCCATCCCCTTGTTTTAGTCCGTCCCGGATTTCAAATGGTTCTGAGAGGTGGTTTTCTATTCTAACTCGCCCTTTGTTTTCGTTCATGCAGATTTGAATGAGGGTGGCATATTTTTTCGGGATCCCCAGCTCAACCACAATATGGTAGAGTCTTTGCCTTGCGTCTGAGCCGTAGGCTCGAACAGTTGGTGAACCGTCTCTCCGTATTCCCACTTCTTTTCCAGCAGTTGTCTTATTGTGAACATTTGGTCGCTTGTTGACCGGTCCTACGGAATCCACATTGGTAGTCTTCCAGTATCTCTTCTGCGTACGGTGTGATTCTTGCCAGTATGACATTTAATAATATTTTGTATGTGATTGGGAGCAATGATATTCCTCTGTAATTTTCGCAGTCAGATCTGTCACCCTTTTTGAAAATGGGGATGACTATTGAGGTTTTCCATTCTTCCGGAATGACTTCCTTGTCCCATATTATTTTAACCAGTTGGTGGATCTTTCGAGCGGTTGCCCCTCCTCCATGCTTTACAAGCTCTGCCGGTATGCAATCGATTCCGGGGGCCTTGTTCTTTTTCAGTCGATTTATCGCGTCTACAACTTCGTCGAAAGAGGGCTCTGGGATCTGGGGCTCGGCTGTATGTACGTCTGGTGCGTTTATTTGTGGTTGATGGGTGCGCTCATTGAGCAGGTTTTCAAAGTGCTGCTTCGATCTTGTCACGATATTTTTTGTTTCTGTCACCAGACAGCCGTTTGTGTCTCGGATCAATTTGGCTCTCCCTCGGTAGCCACCTCTAATTGAATTTATGCCGGCATACATACCTCTGCTGTTCTTTGCTCTGGCAATTTTCTATGATTTTTTCGATCCGAGTATTCTCCCATTGGCGTTTTTTGCGTTTGAAAAGTCTAGTTGTTTCTTTCCGAATTGTCGCGTATCTTACTGCGTTGACTTCATCATATGCTCCTAAGTGGATCATTCTGAGGCGTTTACGTTCTTCGATCTTTACCCTGCACTCATCGTCAAACCAAGGTTTGAACTTAGTTGTTTTCTTAAATCCTAATACCTCTTGGGCTGTTTGTTTGATTGTGTCTCTGATCGATGCCCATTTAGTGTCCACACTATTGGCTTCCTTTTCCTCACTACTGTCATTCTCTAGGATGCTAAATGTATTCATTAGTTCGTCTTGATATTCCGCCCTTTTACGTAGGTCTTTTAGTTTATCAATCTCGAACTTTTTGCTCGTCTCCCGTGACTGTCCATGTGGGTTTGCTGCAAGCCGACTTCTAATTTTGCCCATCACTAGAAGGTGAGCGGAGTCGCAATCTGCTCCTCTATATGATCTTACGTCAAGGATATTCGAGTGGTGTCTTTTGTCTATGAGGAAGTGGATTATTTGGTTACGCGTTACGCCGTCGGGTGATATCCATGTGGCTTTATGGATTTGCTTGTGCTTGAACATCGTGCTTTTCACTACCAGATCTTTTGACGCCGCGAACGTGATAATTCGAATACTATTATCATTTGAAACGTCATGTAGGCTTTCTCTACCTATTGTTGGTTGGAAGATATCTTCCTTTCCAATTTTCGCATTGAGGTCGCCGAGGAGGATTTTAACATCGAATGATGAGATCCCATCAAATACTTCCTCCAGGGTCTCGTAGAATGTGTCCTTCATTTCTTCGTCGGTAGATTCTGTTGGGGCGTGTACGTTTATAAATACATAATTGTACCATGGGCCCTGTATTTTTAGCACCGAGATTCGGTCATTAAAAAATTGCACATCTTTTACATGGGACGTAATCTTCTTGCCTATGATGAAACCAGTTCCGAGGTTATGTGTATCGGTACCTCCACACACCAGTGTAAACCCTTTGGTTTCGATTACTTGATGTGGGAGTCGAACTTCCTGAACCGCGACGATGTCCATTTTATATTGTTTCGCGTTTTCTACGACCGTCTGTAGCGCGCCTGGTTTATATAACGTTCGAACATTCCACGTGCCGACGCGTATATCTCGCTTTTTCAGTTTTTCCCTACGGCTTCTTTTTGCCGAGTCGGTGTTTTCTTGATGATTTCTTCCCTTATGGTAGTGTCGGCTCATCACACCTACGCCTACCGGGTTTTTCGTGGTATTGTTTTTTGTATATTGGTTATTCAATTTTGATCCCACGAGACTTGTGGTTTCAAATACTCCTCCACATCAGAGCCCGGTTTTGATGTGGTAAGGTCTGCTTACTGCTCTGATTCGACCCGGTGTCAGAGAGGCGCCGTTATAATACAGCCGGCATACCTCTGGCTGCAAACCATCCAATGGGCACAGTGACGCGTAACGCCCTGGTGGTAGATCTTTGTGTGTTACTCCTCGCTAGCCTGTCTGACATGGGTAACCCTACTGGAAGCATATGCTTCCGTCAGCATAGCCTGAGTGATTCATTGTACTTTAAGCCCCCGCACCACGTCAAGGTTTCTACCAAGCGGGGGTTAATATAACTATATATATATATATATATATATATATATATATATATATATATGTCCGCAGGATCAGTTCTGTTATAGTTTTATACAGTTGGTTATAGTTGCAACAGTTTGCCTTAGTATCTCCTGATATTTGTGCATATATATATATATATATATATATATATATATATATATATATATACATAGATATCTACCAAATGTTCTATGTTTTGTACCATGATTCTCTGTATGTGGGTTTGATATTTGGGATGTTACTATTGTGGTGTGTTCTGTTATATTGTATTTCTTTAATACCTATATATATATTTGTCATTGTTCATCAGATAGGTGAAGTGCCGATTTAAGAATGTTAAGATGCTATGTGTTACTAAACACTGAATTTTACATATACTATTCCAATTATATCTTGGTAATTACATTCATAGAGAGGAATGTTATATTCCCATTCTGAGATTGGTAACCCAAAAAAGTAGTCCCAGCAGTTTGCATTGGATATAAATGTTGTCCGCAGCGCCAATTTTAGTAATGCCTTACGTGGCAAATACATTATCAATATATTGCACGTCCTCTCAGGAACTCCGCAGTTATCCGATGCTCTTATTCGCATGGCCTCAGAACCAAACCGCCATCTCCTCCACTGATGGATCACAGTCAGTAAAAAAGGGCACTGTCCTCCTGTTTTCGAGCGCCAGTCGTTGCCCGTTGTTGCAAATTATAAGTCTCGTCTCCGCTAGCTAATGCTCTTGCTTCTTTAGTGGTGTTGTTATGTACCGCAGCAGCGGTAGATGATACGGGGGCAAACTCTACCGCCCGAACCAGTTATCTCGCCTCAGTTGCAGATAGAAACTATTTAGTGAATTTTAAACGGGCTTACCGGTACTCTCCCCTTCTATGCGTACTGGATTCCCTCCAGTTCCATGTTACGACAAGAATCAACTTCCGCCAGTGCAACGGAACCTCTCGACATCAGCGGCCAGACACCAAAACGATCTTCGACAGCAAAACACCAAACAAACCAACTTTTCGTACAACAGTCCTTCATGGACAACTTTCCACTTTATTTTACACTGGTAATTTACACTAAACTAGTTTCACAAACAATACTTTTACAAAAGGAAATTATTGTAAGTCCTCCATAGACGGGTTCTTCAGTTCATCTTTTTTAATCTCTTGTTCACGAACAAAGAACAGACAATTAACTGCCAAAAAGAAAACTACTCTCTCTCTCTCCCTCTCTCAACCACTCTGAAAGGAAACCCCACCTAACCGACCCTTTGCAATCAACACGCTGTCGGTAATGGGGATTCAAGAATACAATTGCTGAGCAATATGAATTAAACTAATGTATAATTTATAAATAAATACTATAATATATATACCATAATAATTGATTGCAAATAAATACTATACTAACCAATTGCAAAACCATAATAAGGTAGTTATTAAGCATCAAAATGAAGTTATAAGCAAAGGCTATTATGCAACACTACTGATACAACCATTACACGGCCGAAATCCCGGTCTGTGACAGACAAGAGCGCACGATCCTGCCTTAATAAAAATGTTATTAATCCACGCGGGGCCCGGGGGCAATAGATTACTCTCTAAGGTAATTCACAATAAAGTAACCTAAATAGACTTAATATAATTTACTAATTGAGACATCATGTGGCGCAACTGATCTTGGTTATAACCTTTTCAGCTTTGGGTTCAATTCACGTTCTTCACCATTTCATAAAACGTTCCAATACCAATAAAGCAAAACATTACTGTTACTTTCCCCGCAATGGATCACACCCTCGCCGAATTAATAACAAGTTACAAAACTTATCACAATATTATTAAAATGTATTCTTCTCATTCGTTCAAATATCACTTAAATCGAATCATAGGTGAGCATACCTCAGTTGGCCAATCTACTGTTTCTCACTGAAAGATAATCAGGCGATATAGGTTTTAAGTCCAAAGTCACGGAGGTATCCATGGTGAACACCAACGACTGATTTCCTTCAATAATTCCCGCTACTCTTTTGAGTGTTATTGCCTCTAGAATTCTCTGTCCAGATGTCATAAATTATTTCACTGGTTTCCGAGGTTTTGTCTTCCTAACTCCTCCCACCCAACACTTATCATACGCGCTGGATGGTTTGGTCACCGAATACTGAACCGAATAACTAAGTGCATCGTATTGTTCATGAAACCAATTTCACACAAGCACCTACTCGAACAACCTCTTGGGTGGATAACAACAGTCCGGTAAACGATTTGCGTGACTTATTTTCCTCTTTTTATTTGTCAATGTTTACTCGACTCACTCACGTTGTGAACACCCACGACTGATTGTGCTAAGGGTCGTGGACTTAGACACAAGTTCACAAATCAAATGCACCTTATATTATGTCTTAATTACAGGTCATAGATTTACTCAACCCCGGGTCAGCTAGGAAGCCACTTGCGGTCAGGTGGTCAAAAAAATCAGGCGGATTTTTCGTGGAGAACCTCTTCACAGTTGATTGCGAGGAGCTCGACGATTTATTGGCGGTTTTAGAGGAGGGTAAGTAACAATCAGAACGACAATGCAGGAGTTTCATACACTGGATTTCATATCAAAGATTTTACACGTTTCACACATAAATTGTTAACCTTCTAGAAATGAAATCTAATGACGATATGTTTCAGGAATGCGAAATCGAGCTGTCGGTTGCCATCAAATGAATGAGCATTCTTCAAGGTCCCACACCATTCTCACGGTGCATATTGTCTCTGAACAGCAGGCTGATGGCAATGTTTTCATTTCAAAACAGGGAAAAATCAACTTTGTCGATCTCGCTGGAAGTGAACTGACAAAGAAAACTCTTAGCGAGGGAAAGACTTTAGAGGAAGCCAACAATATTAACAAGAGCCTCATGGTACTAGGTAAGTCTAAATACCATGTGTTTGATAATCCTGCCTGTAATCGTCTATTCCTGATCTAAAGGCTACTGTATAGCATCTTTGAGCGACTCACGGAAACGCAGTGGACACATCCCCTATCGAGACAGCCAATTAACCAAACTCTTAGCTGACAGTTTAGCCGGAAACGGCGTAACACTAATGATAGCTTGTGTTTCTCCCTCTCACTATAATTACGCAGAGACTATAAACACTTTGCGATACGCTTCTAGAGCCAAACTAATTCGAACAAAGCCCGTAATCATTATGGATCCCCGGGAAGCTTTAATCCTTAGCCTTAAACGTGACATCCACGCCTTAGAAATGGAAAATGAACATTTGAAAGCTGCGCTCAATCTTCATCATGAGACGGCCTTGGCATCTGGGGTTGTAGATATTAAAATGCCGAACGTTGACCTAGAACGACTTGCTGAACTAGACGGCTCAGAATTGGCGGAACTGGTGCGGCTTTACATGCAGGAAAATGAGACTCTACGGCACGAAAATTCACACCTCTACACAATACGACAAATCGTCTTGCGAGACCAAGAAATCGTCTGCAGGGAGAACGAACGCCTCCTTAAAAAGTTAGAGGACGTTAACAAGTAGGTTTTTACTTTAAGACCATCCGGAAACTAGTCAACCAACACGCACAATCCACAATTCAAATGTGAAAAACCTTTTAACAGAAAATAATACATTGAACAATTTTTAAAAATACTAAATTGAAAATTATTATTTTGCGATAATTGAGGAACTGTTGTAGCAGTGGCTGTTGCTTTAAATGACGTACTTGTACATGTTTTGCAGAGTCTGTGTCCGGTCACCGTTGATTCCGGTTCGGCCAGCGCTACCGTCCACTTCGGGTAGCGAGTGCAGCACTGAGATTTGGACAAACCCTAGGGACATTGAAACAGTTTCGGTAAGTAAAACCAGATCTAATATACGCCAGAGGTTTATCCGATAAATACACAGGACAACTCCAATCTTGCGGGGAGGATTTCAGAAAATAAGGATAGACTCTCGGAGGAGGCCCAAAGAGAAATCGACAAACGGCGAATTGGGAAGAATATCCTTGAGGTTGCAGACAACCTGCGGATGATGGAACGTAAAAAGAAGTATAACGATGAAGGCTACATGGCCGAGTAAGTTGAAGAGGAGAGACTGGTCCTAATAATAAAATTGCAATTTGTCTTTGTTCCAGTATGTTGGTGTGATGAGGGCTACTCAAGGAAAGAGCTCTCTTTTCTTGTTTATTAAATTTCAAGTTTCAGAATCTTAATAAATATACAAAAAATAAATTATGCGACGTGTTGAGTACCTTACTATTGATTTATGTTTTCCACTAAAACAGTAGGCACTATGTTCCTTGATCGCTTATCGAAATTTGTAAAATATTTCTTAGGATGCACGACTGATGTTACCACTTGGTTATGAGTGTGGTGTAAAGGAGACTTGTGGTAGTTTCTATTAGTGCGTCAGCACGGACGCGGATTCAACAAAAAACACCACCGCTGTTGCACTAAGCGAATCCAACCGGAGACACAGAAAAGTAAATCCGACAAAGAAAAACACTGGGATCGTTAGATTGATAAGTTGTTCTTTTATTGCATTTATTGGAATCGATCCTTAATTCAAAACAGTGAATGGAATTCTAAATCAATTTGAAAAACACAACATATTCTATTTAAATTAATTCTACACGGCAAACGCGAATTTGCACTTTTTACTGCTTTGTAATTAAATAATATAGGTTCTGCACTATAGGATCGCAGAGTGGAGAAATATTGTTTTATCTTTAATACTTTATCATACTTGCACTTATTGAACCGATTAAAGAATGTTATTTAAGTCACGAAATTTTCGAGTTCTACTTTTAAATTATTAAACATACGCTTGTCGCGCCTTTATTGGATCACACAATATCTGACTCCGACTTCCGCACAGCTTGGTAGCTAAAATCTGACTCCAAGTGGAATGTCTCTTTACAGACATCCGAAGAAAACCAAAAAAAAAACTAAAGGATTCGCCGCCAATGGCGAAGGTCCAAACGAAAAGGAAAAGAGAAAAACTCATGTAGCAGATCGAATCCACTGCTACATGTTTGGGCAAGATAAACTGCCGCCATCCGCAAGGGATAGATTCTTGATTGACGTGAGTCAATAAAACCCTTGCCGAAGGCAGAAATCTATCTTGGAAAAATGTATCGAACATTGGGCATGGCCGTTGTTAGATCATCTAGCATAAACAAATTTCGGTCTGGTGATTCGATGCATGTTATGTTAGGGATGTGTTAATCCCGTTGAAAGGCACTGTCAGGCGAAAGTATCCGCTTGAATGTTTACTTTGTGTAAACTAAAATTGGTGGCCATGACCGATGCTGGTGATAGTTCCAAGAAACGGCAACGGATCATAAAATCGGTCATGCTTAGATCCAAGCAAAATATGCGCGCCTGAAAGGCCAATGTTTGATTTGATCTTCTTTACTTAAGGAAAGATAGATCGTAGACATGCCGTTGGAAATCTGGCTTGCAGCTGTGCAAGCAACCCGAAATAATGCTAGGTCAATGAATGGGTACAAAAATAACACACGGAAAGATCAGCGTGTGTTGGTGGATATGTGTCATCCATTGTTCGGTCGCGGAAGCTCGGTTGATGGGTTGATGTCATGGCAAGATGATAATCTTGCAGTGAATTATGCTTTTAGGAATGACCGTGGGGAAGAGGTTTGGAAAAGCACCCAAAAAAGGTAAGCTGCCTAATATATATTTATGTCGGTTATCCTTGGGGATAACCGAATTAATTCCAGCGAATTGGTTGGCGGTTAATGCCGTAGCAAGGTTGCGTAACCTTGCTGAAGATTCGACTTCAAGGTAAGTCGCATCGCTGGGAATGGTGGGGATCGAGCGATGCATGGCTCTTCGGGCCCTGAAAAGCCCCACCCCACTCCCTCCCCAGTGACGTAGTCACGAAACAGGTAAGGCAGATTAGGAGGAGGTTAGTTGGGTATGGGCGCGCGCATGAGCGCGAGTACGGGGAGGTTGTGCTGGTGGAGTAGGAGTGGTGTCAGTAGATGGAGGTGATTCTGGAGCGGAAGCTTCCAGAAAACAGGGCTTAAGCCTTTCGACGCTGACCGTGGATCGCTTGCCTCTAATATCGATCTCGAAGACGCGGTCACTGATGCGGCGGAAGAATTTGAATGGGCCATCATAAGGTGGGTCGAGGGGTTTTTTGACCTTATCCACCCTGACAAAGACGTGCGTGCAGCTGTGCAGTTCAGGGTGGACGAAAAGTTTTTTGGAGCCGTGCCTGGTTACAGGGTTTACCCTAATCTTACGTAGCAGGTCACGAAGATGTCCCAATTCACGAAGTTGGTCACGCGGTGTTTCGCCATTCAGGAAAAGTTCTCCTGGAAGAAGGAGGTTGGTACCGTAGGTAAGCTCTGCTGCCGAAGCACCCAGGTCCTCCTTAATACTTGTCCTCAGGCCGAGGAGGACGGTTGGAAGGGCGTCAAACCATTGTGTGTCATTATGACACATGAGTGAGGCTTTAAGAGATCTGTGCCAGCGCTCTATCATCCCATTTGATTGCGGGTGGTAGGCGGTGGTACGACTCCTTTGGCAGCCGAGAAGATTTGTTAGCTGCCTAAAAATCGTCGCCTCAAATTGTGGACCTCGGTCCGAAGTTATGGTGGTTGGTACACCGAAACGTGTGACCCAAGTTGAGTAAAAGGCCTTGGCGACTGATTCGGCAGTAACTGCCCGGAGAGGTGTCGCCTCTGGCCATCGCGTGCAGCGATCCATCATAGTGAGGATATAAGAAAATCCTCTTGATGGAGTAAGCGGTCCCACTATGTCTATGTGGACATGGGCGAAGCGTGCCGTGGGAAGCTTGAATTGCGCTGGCTCCAGTACATTATGTCGCGCTACCTTGCAGCGTTGGCACTGGAGACAAGCACGGTCCCAACCGGTGAGATCTTTGTTCATCCGGGGCAAATGAATTTGCGACGGACAGCAGCGGCTGTTGCTCGGCCGCTGGGGTGGGCAGGGTTGTGGTAAACCTGGAACACGCCCTTACGAAGTTTCTCGGGAATGTAGGGTCTAGCGGTTCCAGTGGAGACATCACACGAGATTTCGCCCAACGGGTCGCGAAGGGTAATTTTCTTAAGCTCTAGTGCCGTATCGGCAGTTAGGAGGGACTTGAGCTGTTCGTCCTCCTCTTGAGCTAGGGCAAGATCAGCGTTATTCAAGGCGGAACGCAAGTGAATCGTATCGATTCGAGAAAGGGCGTCCGCCGTGACATTCTGTTTACCGGAGATATGCCTGATCTCCGTAGAATATTGCCCAATGAGGTCTAATTGACGCTCTTGTCGGGGGGAGGCATTTCCCGACTTCTTCCGGAACGCATAGACCAATGGCTTGTGGTCTGTTAAAATAGAGAGCGAACGTCCTTCTATCATATGACGGAAGTACTTAACAGCGCTGTAGATCGCGAGCAATTCACGGTCGTAGGCGCTGTAACGTCGCTCAGTGGGACTCAGTTTCCTTGAAAAGAAACCAAGTGGTTCCGGTCGGCCTTCAATGTCCTGTTCAAGGACGGCTCCGATTGCGGTATCCGATGCGTCGCATTGGATAGAAAGTGCCGCTCCCTCGAGAGGGTATCGGAGTAAGGTGGCATTTGCCAATTGTTCTTTGGACAGTTGGAATGCTCTATCAGAGTCTTCTGTCCAATTAATGGGGCGCTTATCGTTGCGCTTGGCTCCTTTTAAAAACTCATTTAGGGGAGCTTGAACTTGGGCAGCGTTCTTCAGTGTTGGGCGGTAAAAGTTAAGCATGCCCAAAAATCGACGAAGCTCACTCACGTTAGTAGGTCGGGGATACTTCATGAGGGCCTCCACACGGTCTGGTAGTGGGCGAATGCCCTGGTTGTCAACGACATAACCCAGATAGGTGATTTGCTCCTTGGCGTATTGACACTTATCTGGGTTGATGACAAGACCGAATTCACGGAGGCGCTCTAGGACCTGACGTAAGTGGCGTTTATGTTCGGCGTGGTCTTTGGAGGCGATGAGAATGTCATCAAGATAAGCATGGCAGCAATTAAGACCACGTAAAGCCGTGTCGATATAACGTTGGAATGTCTGTGCGGCATTCCTGAGGCCGAAAGTCATCACTTTGAACTCGAAGAGTCCGAAAGGTGTAATGACTGCGGTCTTGGGGATGTCTTCTTGTGCCACCGGAATTTGATGGTATGCCCTGGTGAGATCCAGGGTAGTGAAGACATTGCACCCTCGTAACTTGTACGAAAAATCGTAGAGGTGTGCAATTGGGTATCTGTCCGGGACAGTTGCTGCGTTCAACAGCCTGTAATCGCCACATGGGCGCCACTCACCAGAACGTTTCTTCACTAAGTGGAGTGGGCTTGCCCAGGGACTGTCCGACGGTTGGCAGATACCTAGTTCGATCATATGCTCGAACTCCGCGCGCGCCGCACGTAATTTTTCCGGAGCCAGTCGACGTGGACGCTGGCTCACCGGGGGACCACGTGTTTCTATATGATGAAACACCGTGGCTTTATGTCGGCGTTGGTTAGGTAGAGGAATTGTCGTACTAACAAATTCTTGTACCATAACCTGAAATGGGTCTATGCACTCTGTGGCCCCTAAAGTTGCCGCTGGTGATGCCGTCATGGGCAAGGGGGGTGCGGTTGGAGCCACTAGTCTGTTATGGGTCGAATCGACCAACAGATTATGTGCACCTAATAGGTCGGAACCTATCAGAGGTTCATTTACGTCCGCAATGACGAAACGCCAAGTGATCGGACGACAAAGACCCAATTGAAGTGTCAGCTTTTTACGTCCGTACGTAAGTATCGGCGTATTATTTGCAGCTGACAATTTAAGTGCGGCTGGCACGCGGTTACGCGGAGCAAACGATCGCGGGAGGACTGAAATATCGGCGCCGGTATCGACAGTAAAAGCGATATTCAGTTTTGAATCCCGGATGGTTAGGCGACTTATAGCAGGGGTGCCGGCCGGTTGCGCGTGGGTATCGGTCGGCAAAATTATTTCTAAAGGTCGTCCCTGATTGGTGGCTGGTTGCGTGCAACCACAGGGCGCCTTGCAATTAAATGTGCGATCACCGTATCATTGGTGATTGGTGCACAAAGGGAGAGAGGCGGCGTTGTTGGGAGTATTTTGCCTCTGAATGTTGCCGTTTTGTGAAGGCCGAGGTAGTGCTCGGCGAAAGTTGGCCCACTGAGGGGCATTTTGGCAAGGTTGTTGCCGATCCAAGGGACGATTAGATACGGCACGATTCTGAGCGCCTCGTTGGTTGCTTCTCGCCTCCGCGCGAATTTGATTTAGTTCGCGGAGGACTGAGGTCTGTATGGCACGAAGGTCAGAAATGGTGACCTGAGCAGGAAAACTTCTCGGGCGGAATTCGTTGGGCCTGTCCTCTTGGGTCCGCTGTGTGACATTGGTTGAGGCAGGCCTTCTGGGATGTGGTGACGGAGAAGGTTGACGCACCGGAGCCGTCGTTGGGGCTGTTAGTGGCGGAAAAGGATGCCGTGTAGGCTGAGCGACGTGTTGAGAAACCGCCGCTACTTGATACGCTGGAGGCTCAGACTGCTGGTCTGAGCTTTCCATAATTGCGTCCGCAATTTTAGCTAAATAGCCCAAGCTCTGATTGGGTTGGGCTACGAGTGCCGAACGAGCATGGTGCGGGAGACATCTTAAAAAGTGAGGCCGTATTAGGTCGTCCGAGAACCTGGTCCCCGCTATAGAGCGTAAATGGGTCAGGAAAAGGGACGGTCTCATCCCCGAAAGGTTCGTTTCGGCCGCCAAGCGTTGTTGCCGCGAACTTCCGGGCTCGTCCAGAGCGTCGAGGTGAGTCTCAGCAAACCAGAGTTCAGGGTCCTCCTCGTCAAAAGGGGGGAGATTAATGTTGGCAGGGTTGGGTCGGTTAACGACACTGGGGGCATCGTGAAATGCCAGGGGAGCGGGTAGTGCTGTCGCTTCGTGGTCGGTAGTGACTTGTGTATCAGGGAAGTCGGCGCTGGAGGCGTCGTAAAACTCGAGGGACTCGAGTTGTTCTTGATCCTCTTGGGGTGGGGCGTTCCAAGTACGGGCCATCGTGTAATGCGTGAGATAGAATTGGGAGGAAAGAGTTAAATCGGGTCTAAATAGCTACGTAGGACGTAGAAATTGATCGCAAGAGGACGCGAGGAGTTGGGCGGAGTCAAATGGAGCCACGGGGAGTCGAAGTTGGTGTAAGGGTTGAGAAAAAAAAAAAAGGCGAAAAGAATCGAAAATGAGTTCGGTGTACTTGAAAAAGAGTTGAGCGAGTTGTAAGGAGTCGTGTGCGTGCGGAAAGGTTGTGCGCTACTTAATACCCTGAAGGGGTTTACAATATTATCAAATTAGTTGTAATAATTAAGTAATTAATGGAAACATACCATGACATATTTACGGCAATAAAAAAAAAATATCATTAAACTTAAAGAATTCCAATAGGTAAATTGTGCTGTCTTTTTAATAACCCACTAATCTATCATTTATATCGTACGTTTTAAGCATCACAAGTATCAGGTTATTTACGTATGACAAAATATGATATGTGTTATATATATCGTTTTTTTTTTTAGTGCAATACTTCTTAAAATTTTTATTAATAGTTTCAAATATTGTGGGAGGTTTTGTTATTTGAATTCCTACTATAACAGTATATATATATTTACGTTTATTACTTTCTGATGATAATGACAGTTGTCTTTCTGAAACATCTTCGTATATTTCAAGATATATTTGGGAATAATTTTAGTTCTTATGATTTGAGAAGAAATAGATAGTCGTTAATATACTACAAAAAAAAAGAAAAAGAAACGCACTCATACAAATGCACATATTTCCGGACATATGTGCATCCATATAAATATCATTTCTTTCATAAATACGTTACGAATTTTGATTATTGACGAAAATGTTTCAGAATTTGTATTGGAATTAACAACTTTTAACTAGATAAGCCAGTTATACTCTTTTCTTACACTGGTAGAATAGTTGCCTCGAACCAGCTGTCTACGTTTACAATAGAAGATTGTTTTGACAAATGAGAACTGTGTGTGAATATTTGCACTTAAAACCGTTAATTAATTTCTGCTTAAAACACAACCTTAATAATTAATTCTATGATTCCATACGTATATTATTTATATCAGCGTATTATTATTTCATTATGTTTCCTTCTTTTTTAACAATATGATTGTTACGTGCCACAGAAAAAATATTTAGAGTATTTTTTATCTTAGAAGGAACAAAAAATATAGAACAATTCAAGGTAATAATGTATACGTAAAAGGCACTTTGTTAATATTAGATGTTCTTGTCTCTTTTAACATGGTTAAGTGGTCTAAGAATTAATTGTATGTACAAATATTTAAGTATTTGAAGGAAAATGAAGAGACTTTAAATTTCGCTCAGAAGGAGCTTACACCAGAGAACAAAAAATAAAAAAATAAAAAATAAACATTTTTTTTTGAAAAATACCTGGTTATGTTGTTGTTTGGTGCTGTTGATGCTGGTCCGGAGATGGTGTTGTTCCTGTTCCGGTAGTCCTCGGCAGCTTCCGGTGATGTTAGCACTCGTCACTTTCACTGGTTGCTAGTTAGCGCTGCGAACTGATGTGGTGGGGCTCTTCTTGCCCTTAAAATGTCTTTAAGTGTTCCTTAGGTGTTAGTGTTAGAGTCACCACTGTTCTGCAGGTTTTGTGTTTTTGCCGCGCTTCACTACTTTTACCGAACCGTCAAATTGTTTAAGAAGGTAAGTGTTCTTCACCCTTAGGTCACCAATGTGGTAGTTTCTATTAGTGCGTCAGCACGGACGCGGATTCAACAAAAAACACCACCGCTGTTGCACTAAGCGAATCCAACCGGAGACACAGAAAAGTAAATCCGACAAAGAAAAACACTGGGATCGTTAGATTGATAAGTTGTTCTTTTATTGCATTTATTGGAATCGATCCTTAATTCAAAACAGTGAATGGAATTCTAAATCAATTTGAAAAACACAACATAACCGATTAAAGAATGTTATTTAAGTCACGAAATTTTCGAGTTCTACTTTTAAATTATTAAACATACGCTTGTCGCGCCTTTATTGGATCACACAATATCTGACTCCGACTTCCGCACAGCTTGGTAGCTAAAATCTGACTCCAAGTGGAATGTCTCTTTACAGACATCCGAAGAAAACCAAAAAAAAAACTAAAGGATTCGCCGCCAATGGCGAAGGTCCAAACGAAAAGGAAAAGAGAAAAACTCATGTAGCAGATCGAATCCACTGCTACATGTTTGGGCAAGATAAACTGCCGCCATCCGCGAGGGATAGATTCTTGATTGACGTGAGTCAATAAAACCCTTGCCGAAGGCAGAAATCTATCTTGGAAAAATGTATCGAACATTGGGCATGGCCGTTGTTAGATCATCTAGCATAAACAAATTTCGGTCTGGTGATTCGATGCATGTTATGTTAGGGATGTGTTAATCCCGTTGAAAGGCACTGTCAGGCGAAAGTATCCGCTTGAATGTTTACTTTGTGTAAACTAAAATTGGTGGCCATGACCGATGCTGGTGATAGTTCCAAGAAACGGCAACGGATCATAAAATCGGTCATGCTTAGATCCAAGCAAAATATGCGCGCCTGAAAGGCCAATGTTTGATTTGATCTTCTTTACTTAAGGAAAGATAGATCGTAGACATGCCGTTGGAAATCTGGCTTGCAGCTGTGCAAGCAACCCGAAATAATGCTAGGTCAATGAATGGGTACAAAAATAACACACGGAAAGATCAGCGTGTGTTGGTGGATATGTGTCATCCATTGTTCGGTCGCGGAAGCTCGGTTGATGGGTTGATGTCATGGCAAGATGATAATCTTGCAGTGAATTATGCTTTTAGGAATGACCGTGGGGAAGAGGTTTGGAAAAGCACCCAAAAAAGGTAAGCTGCCTAATATATATTTATGTCGGTTATCCTTGGGGATAACCGAATTAATTCCAGCGAATTGGTTGGCGGTTAATGCCGTAGCAAGGTTGCGTAACCTTGCTGAAGATTCGACTTCAAGGTAAGTCGCATCGCTGGGAATGGTGGGGATCGAGCGATGCATGGCTCTTCGGGCCCTGAAAAGCCCCACAGACTCACTTCTCTATAGTTGACTTCGTTTAGAGTGTCTTCTTTTTAGATAGTAAGAGCGCATACTGCAAACGCCAATTTATCATACATAATTTGTTCCGTGTAAGTCAGGGCGATAAACTCATGTACGGTCTCTATCTCTGCTGCTGCTGATGGAATTTAAATGTTTAATTATTTCGAAATTGATAACTGTTCCTATCGCCTTCAATGAGGGTACTGAGGCCATTTGTCGGCAGTTAAGGGAAAACACTTTCCGTAAGAGGACCTGGCTTATTTGTTGTCCGATAATCCGCGTTTCTTACTTATCCGTATGAATCAACCATTTCCCTTTTTTTCAACATTTCTTATTCCCGTTTTTTCTTAGATTCTAAATTACAGGCTAGACAAAAATGCTTAAATTCGAGCTTAATTATCTTGTTATAACCTACTGGTCCTACGCAGACGCTCTAAGCTAAACTTTACGTGTCTATTGTACAATTTGCCTTTCGACAACAGAACTTTGTTGGTTTTTTAATCATGTTTATTTTAATAACAAAGAAAAACTAAATAAAACTTTGGGTCAATTTTCTTTTTTTTTTAACTTAAAACTAGCTTACATCTATATATGTATATAGTTTTTTTTTAATTGCTTGAGAACCTAATTTAATATAACTTAAATCTTACTCATCATATGGTTGAGGGTCGTACTGAGGAATTCTGTTAAATTTCTCTGTTGTCTTTACCGCTTTCCGAATGACGATCGACCAGCGACATTTTTCGAACATCTTTCACATACCGTCGACTGGATACAGATCAACCACCCAGCTTCTGAAATTGTTGTTCTTGGCGATTTTAATGTGCACAATTCCGGCGGTTGGTACATTCTAACAGAACCGACCAGGCTGGGAGGCTGGCGGAGATGCTTGCTGTAAGCCACAACTAGACCCAACTTGTGGAGAAACCAACGCGAGTGTCGGATGCCCGAGACGATTATGCGAACATCCTGGATCGATTTGCGAAATTTCTCCCATCCTTTCCATGGTCGGAGGTGTGATTCGGAGACTCTGATGTTAACGCTTGCGCGGAGTCGGAGATGTATATTCCACATTCCATCAAACGAAGTTCGTCTGATAAACCATGGTTTGATAAAAAATGCGAGCTGATTACAGCGGCAAAAAATAGAGCTTTTAAGCAATGGCGCTCCAATCCCACCGATATTAACAGAACGAATTTTGTTAGAATCAGAAACGCGTGCAACCAAGCGTTTGACACCGCGAAGAAAGCTCACAACGATAGGGTGATCAATGAGCTCCTTCGGTGCACAACTGGTTCGCGCTCCTTCTGGCCAATGGCAAAAGCTGTCAGCAGTAACTTCGCATCCTCCTCTTTCGCCCCGTTGGTGACAGACAGCGGGACGTTAGTTACGAATTCAAAGGATAAAGCTAATGTGTTAGCGAATTTATTTTCCGCGAATTCGAATCCCGATCCCGGCCTTTTGGAGCCACCTGTGTTCGCGCCAACTCAAGTCAAATAAAGCACCAGGAGCTGATGGCATACCAGCTGATCTGATCAAACAAGGAGGGACAGCGTTACATCATACGATTCATGAGATCGTGGTGCACGTATGGGGGCAAGATGAGATGCTGGAAGATTTGTGATGTAATGATGGGAGTAACGCCATTCAGTTGGTTATTGCATTCGCCATGCAATATGTATGTTGTAATATTTGTTTGTTTTATTGTCTGGCCATGTAATGTATGGCAAGTAATATTCAGTCTGAATTTTATCAGTCTGAAGTATTTATACTCCCAATCAATCACTCAATTATTTACAAATTTCTTAATCCACAATTTTGCTAAACAAGCTATTTCATTCATAATTGAAAATTCACTCATATAATTCTGCTTACTGTGCTACTTAATTTCCTATCACCAGCTTAGCGCATAGTGTAAGAACAATGACACAATTTGACCCAATTAATTTGTGAATCACTTGCTAGCAGCAAGCTCGCAACCGAGTATCATATGATTCTTTCAAATCGTAACTACAGCAATTCGTTTCTTTTACTCAATGGAAAGAATCGACCTTGAATTATTGTCGGCAACGAATGCTGGTTACGTGAAACTTGCTAATTGTGACAAGGGCAATTGATTTATTTGATATGAATCTTCATGGTCATTTCGTGGGTATGTTGTTACACTACAGATTGGCGTCGTGGTATAATTTGTCCCATACATAAGAAAGGAGATATCACACTGTGCAGCAACTATAGGGCTATAACATTGCTGAGTACCGCTTTTAAGATACTCTCCACTATCCTACAAGATCGGATAGCCCCATACGCTAAAGCCATCATTGGTTTTATCAATTTTTATTATATCAGTGTGGCTTCATCCCAGGAAAATCAGCGATTGATCAGAAATTCACCCTTAGGCAGGCGATGGAAAAAGTCAGGAATTAAAGATTCCATTATATCATCTATTTATAAACTTTAAGGCCGCCTACGACAGTATAGCCAGGGTAGAACTATGTATGTTCGGCATCCCATACAAATTGATACGACTTTGTAGGTTGACCATGATCAACGTAACTAGTCAAGAAAAAATAGCGGGATTGCTGTCCAAATCAATAAACATCTTGAATGGACTACGACAAGGGGGCGGTCTGACCTGCCTGCTCTTCAACCTTGCGTTGGAGAAAGCAATCCGTGACTCTGGCGTTACAACAAGAGGTACTATTGTCACCAAGTCCAGCCAGATACTTGCCTACGCAGATGACATCGACATCATCGGTAGAACCGAATCGGCTGTACAGGAATCCTTCACCCAGATCGAGCAGGCGACATGTACATGGTGGCAACTTCCACGAAGAGAAGACCTAACGTTGGTCAAACTATCAGGGTAGTGGAGCACGAATTTGAAGTAGTGCAATCGTTTAACTACCTTGGGTCAATAGTATCAGCCGATAACAATATGGAAGAAGAAATACGCGAACGGCTGATCAAATCCAACAAAGCCTACTATGATCTATCAAGGCTCTTTAAATCCCTAAATTTATCCAGAATATCCAAGCGACTACTGTACAAGGCCATGGCCTTACCAGTACTCATGTATGGATCCGAGACTTGGTGCTCAATAAAAGGCACTCTGAACTCCTAGCCGCGTTCGAAAGGAAGGTCTTAAGGAGAATTGTTGGACTCGTATGTGAGGAAGGACTATTCCGGAGACGCTACGACCATGAGTTGTACGTAATCTACCTTGAAGCTTACAACATTAGAAAAATCAAGCCCGGTAGACTCCGGTGGCCGGGACACCTAGCTCGAATGAGCGAAGAGGAGCCTGTCCGCAAAGTACTTTGTGGCAGGATGTATGGAAGGAGACAGCGCGACAGACCTCGTCTGCGATGGAGGGATGGCGTAGACCAGGACGCCCAGAGCCTGGGAGTACCAAACTGGATGACATGGGCTCGAAATCGCGACCGGTGGAGAGATTTGTTAAATAAGGCCAAGACCGGATCCCGGTTGTAGTGCCGATGACGTTGATGATGTGATCGCGCCGGTACGATCGGACGGAATACCAGCAATAGTCCTCAAGAACTGTGCTCCAGAACTATCGCCGGTTCTTGGCAGACTCTTTCGCTTATCTTATGCAAGGAGGACCTTACCTGGCTGCTGGAAAATCGCTCGAGTTCAGCCAATCCCAAAGACAGGAAAAAAGTGTCTCCCACAAAATTACCGTCCGATAGCATTACTGTCTATTTTATCTAAGGTGATGGAAAAGTCATCAATACTGAGTTAGTTAAGTATTTGGGGTGCAACGGACTTCTGAATGATAGTCAATACGGATTCCGTACCAGACGGTCCACGGGAGACCTTTTGACACTTATAACTGATATATGGACATCTGCGATTGAGCGGCATGGTGAGTCAAGGGCGATCGTATTGGATATCTCCAAGGCTTTTGACCGCGTGTGGCACGGGGCATTGCCGTGCAAACTTCGTTCATATGGACTTTCCCAACAGCTTTGCGGCTGGACGAGGCGCCTCCTTGAGGATCGATCGATCCGCGTTGTTGTGGACGGTGAGTGTTCGGATCTGTATGCTGTTAATTCGGGGGTGCCCCAAGGTTCTATTTTGGCTCCAACCTTGTTCTTGCTTCACATAAATGATTTGTTGGAGACAACGGATAACAAAGTGTTCAGTTTTGCGGATGATAGTACGCTTGTTTCATCCTTTTCGAGTGTTCGACCGATTGGTGCATATGCGTCGCATCAGCTGAGATGTAGACAGATTGACTCTTTGAATCAGGATCTAGATAAGATCCTGCAGTGGGAAAGGTCCAATCTCGTCGACTCCAATAATAGAACATTTACAAAGAAAAGTGGATCATCGGTTCCACAGCTGATGATGAGTGGCCGGGCCCTCGAAGTTGGGGAAAGCTTGAACTGTTCGGCGTCACGGTGTGTGGGAATGTATCATGGTGTAAACACGAGTATCGCCAGGTCAGCCTCAGGAAAGCTGAGCTATCTTTGTAGAGCCAAGAAATATTTTACTCCGGCCCAACTTCTTCTCCTATATAAATCCCAAATTAGACCCGCGCTCGAATATTGCTCTCATGTTTGGAGCTCGGCTCCTAAACATACCATCGACCTACTTGAGAGCATACAGAGACGAGCGATCAGTCTGATCGGGGACTCGGCGCTGACGTCGGGACTACAACCGCTATCACATCGAAGGCGCGTAGCTGACCTCTGTCTGTTTTACAGATATTATCACAGGTACTGTTCTTCGAAGATTCGTGGTATTGTTCCATGCAATTCGGCTTATATGCGCTCCGCGAGACAATCCGACAGATCGCGCCAGTTTGTGGTTCATTTCCCGACGGCGCGAACATCCTTGCATCAGAACTCATTCCGTTACAGAGCGGGAAAGCCCTAAAAACAAGTGCCATACAAGACATTTGACACGGTCAGCATCTTCAAAAGCGGTTGGAGACGCTTTAATTGAGCGTCGATCAAATGCTGAGATCTGCGAAATATCAGACACAGCGACGAAATCGATCGATGGATACAGTGACAAAGAGCAACGTACTTTAATTGGTTCGGTAAATGCAGCAATCAATTAAGTAATTGCTTAAGCTAATGCCGCTGCAAGTGGAAATGATAATTGGGAAATGCGAATGACTTGTGCCAGGCATTGGACTCAATATGTCATGCGTATTGGTTGAGGTAAACGCATCGTTTGCACTTCCACACCCAATTTTGGGGCATTTAAAGGGTGGTTGTAAATGGTCGATGAGCGGAATAAAAAGTAAGGTGTAGTGTGTACAATTGATTAAGCTTTGAATATATAATAAAAGCCCAGTTTAAACAAAAGGAAGTGTGTTTAAATTCGAAAAATAGATAGCAGTATTACGTACGAGCAGGGGGGTGGGAGCGAACATACAGGGCAAAGTCGCTGATCGCTTTCAACCCGGCGAAGCCCAAGACAATCCTCATCCCTGTTCAATCCAAATTAACACACAGTCTCCATGACACCTGGATATATACTTTAGCACTCGCCAAGTAGTTAACCAATATATGCAGCGACATCCTGAGAAAGGTCGGCGCAGGCTAATAACGATTCCCGTAAAAACGAATTATTATGGCAAATTTAACAAGCCTCAGATATGGACCGGATACACGACGACGACCACGAACGTCCGCTCACTATACAGAGCTCGAGTTGCACAGCAGCTAGCCGATCATCATCATCATCATCATCATCGGCACTACAACCGGGAACAGGTCTTGGCCTTATTTAGCAAGTCCTGAGGCTTGTTAAATTTTCCATAATGATTTGTTTTTTTTTTTTTTTTTTTTTTTTCGGGCAAGGTCATTAGTCTTGTGCCAGGCAGCTAGCCGATGCCCTGTGCAAATATAAGGCTGACATAACAGCATTACAAGAAATAATATGGACGGAGGGTGGTGTTATTCAAAGAAACGAGTATGAGATTTATTACAGCTGTCATTCAAAACTATATAAACATAAGGCTATGCACTCTTCGCGTGCGAAGCAAGTTAAAGAACATAAGCCTCATAAACGTTCACGGGCCTACAGAGGAGTCCCCTGACGACGAAAAAGAAGAATACTACGAAAACGTCGAATGGCCCATCAATGCCTGCCGAAGATACGATGTGAAAATCGTTCTTGGTAATTTGAATCCGAAAAATGGTCGAGAGCCGATTTTCAGTCACTACGCAGGTTCCCATAGTTTGCATGAGAACACAATGGACTACGAGTCATCGAACTGGCAGCATCGAAAAACTTAGTCGTTGCAAGTACGAGGTTTCCGCGTAAAGATATCCACAAAGCCACCTGGGTATCACCTGATGGAGCCACTCGCAACCAAATTGACCACGTGTTAATAGATCGCTGCCACGCCTCGAGCCTGGTGACGGTACAAACGTGCCGAGGTGCCAACGTCGACTCGGATCTCTATTTTGTTGGTACAGTTTTCCGAGCGAATCAACACGGCTGCCTTACGCAATTAGAATACCAGTAGCACCTTTGGTCATGCGCTAAGACTCGCCGAAGTGCTCGACGGAGGGAGAGTAAGTCCTGGGGCCAGAATGCCGGACTTAGAAAACAAATGGACACGCCTTAAGAATACTGTCATTAGTACTGCCAACTCCATCTTAGGCAGTAGTCGTAGAGGTCGGAACGACTGGTTTGATGATGAGTGGAAACTAGCGACTGAACGTAAGAATACTGCATACCAATGCAATGCAGCAATCTCATAGGACACTTGTACGCGAGGAGAAATATAAAGAGCTCAGAAGATCTGAAAAAAGGCTTCACAGACAAAAGAAAAGTGCCTGGTAAGAAAACCTTGTCTGTGAAATAAAGAAAAGTAGAGAGCGAGGTCCGCACCAGGCGCGGAAGTTCTACCAAATAATCCGCAGTCCCAAAGGAGAATTCCCCGGCCAATATCCAAGCCGGAAGCCGTCCCAACGGAGAAGTCTCCAGCCAATATCCAAGCCGGAGGCGTGCAAAAGGAGGAGACCCCGACCAACGTCCCTCGGCTGAGGAAGGCAGTACGCACCCTCGCCTAACCTCTGTCGCTCCTCCAACAGGGACAAAACACCTATGGGCAGAAAAGCCGGAAGCCACCACCCCACGGACGCAAAGTCGGAAGCTGCACTACTCACGGGCTCTAACAGCCGGAAGCCGGCAACTTCCCCTTTTCGTAACGGGGAAGAAGTCTTTTCAGCTCCAGTATAGATTTAGCGGCGTAAAGTATAGATGTGCTTGATGACGTATCCCCAATACCTTCGATGATAAACTCGAGTAATTCTGCCTCGTCGATGTCTGTATGCGAGGCGAGTTCCTGCATGGATGGACATAACGTAGCAGAGACTCCTCTTTTAGTGGTAGACTTCTCGGCGGGTCATTTTTTGGTCGAATTCTGCCAGCAATATCTCCTTAAGAGAATCCCAGCAATCAACACGAACTCTTCTCAAAAGTACCTTGGCAGTTCCTGTCAAAAGTCGACGTGCACAGAGGTATTTGGTGCGATCATCGCAACAAAGTGACTGGGCCACATCCTCGTAATCTGCTAATTGTCGTCGCCGGAGAACAAAGGGACTGCATTCTCAATGTCGTTGAAGTCCACCTTTTTTGTGGTCACTGGAACCGGCTCCATATCTTGCAGCTCCTGAAGCGTTTCCTTCTCTCCAGTCGAGTGAGTTCTCGTTCCTCAGCATCATCAGAAATGGTCCCAGAAGTTGATTGTCCGCCAGCCATCTGCTGAGCAGCTAGGTCAGAAATCGGTACACCGTCGGAAGCGAGCGCTTTGCCAGAAGAGAGTGCTCCGCCAGATGTTGTGAACACACCTGAAGTTTCGAAAGTTTCTTCACCTGTATTTTCAAGCTTAGAATGACCAAACGCTTCCTTGTATATTGTTCGGATCCGCCCAATCGCGGCTGTGGTCGGGACATCTATCCTTACCTCGTGCAGGGCTTCCGTCATCTCGTTCTTCCCGGGTCTATCGGGCATCATTTTGATCGGTGATTAATCCGATTATGTTTGATGCTCCGCTGAAAATTTATTACTTACTTTGTGGTAAACCCCACACCTGATGTTTTAGTACTTTTATTTATATTTAAAGTATCGGCATTCGCAATTTTAATTTCTTTCTTACGTGCACCTGCCGTGGCTCCCGGAGTCGACTGCATACCGGCAGAGCTTGTGAAGCATGGAGGAGAGGCAACCGCTCGAAAGATCCACCAGCTCATCCAAACAATATGGGATAAGGAAGTCACTCCGGAAGAATGGAAAACCTCAATAGTCATCCCCATTTTCAAAAAAGGCGACAGATCTGACTGTGAAAACTACAGAGGAATATCATTGCTCCCAACCGCATACAAAATATTAACAAATGTCATTCTGGCGAGAATCACACCTTACGCAGAAGAGATACTGGGAGACTACCAATGCGGATTCCGTAGGAACCGGTCAACAAGCGACCAAATGTTCACAATAAGACAACTGCTGGAAAAGAAGTGGGAATACGGAGAGACGGTTCACCAACTGTTCGTTGACTTCAAAAAAGCTTACGACTCAGTCGCAAGGCAGAGACTCTACCATATTCTAGTTGAGCTGGGAGTCCCAAAAAAATATGCCGCGCTCATTCAAATTTGCATGAACGAAAACAAAGGGCGAGTTAGAATAGAAAACCACCTCTCAGAACCATTTGAAATCCGGGACGGACTAAAGCAGGGAGATGGTCTATCACCGTGTCTCTTTAACCTTGTGCTCGAGTATGTCATCAGAAAGGTACAAGACGACAACATGGCCGGATCATCCCTGAACGGGGTCACACAAGTGCTCGCATATGCGGATGACATCGCCGTTCTGGGCGATAATCTAGAGACTGTTAGTAAAAACTGTGAAATCATCATGCAAGCGGCAGAAGAGGTGGGCCTAGAAATAAATGAAGACAAAACAAAATACATGATTACGGCGAGAGCAGGTGGGTCTCAGAGAGCACATATAAACGTCAGAGGTAAGATCTTTGAAAAAGTTAAAGAATTTAAATATCTGGGAACGATACTGACGGCCAGTAACGAAATGTCGAAGGAAATTAACAAGAGACTGCATTCCGGCAACGCGAGTTGGCACGCAGTCAGTAAACTGCTGAAATCCAGACTGCTATCACGTAACATAAAGCTCCGTGTCTATAGAACCATAATCATGCCAATTGTTCTATATGGATGCGAAACATGGGCTCTCACAAAACGGGAAGAAAACAAATTCCGTCTATTCGAGAATAAAGTTTTGAGAGGCATCTTTGGAGGTAAATATGACGAGGAGGCAGGACAATGGAGGAGACTCCATAACCACGAATTGGAAGAACTATATCGCAAACCTACAATAGTGAGAGTAATCAAGTCGCGAAGATTAAGATGGGCCGGACACGTGGCGCGAATGGGGAACGATAGGACCGTGCATAGAATTCTTGACGGTAGACCAACGGGAAAGAGACCGGTAGGACGGCCGCGACGGAGATGGGAGGACAATGTTAGGTTTGACCTTGAGGAGATCGGATCGAATGGTCAAGCGTGGAAGGAGAGTGCCCAGGACAGGGAAGGATGGCGAAGCCGAGTCGGTGAGGTCATGAACTTCCGGGTTCCTACAGGCCAATAAATAATAATAATAAGTGCACCTGCCGTGACTGCTCGAACAAGAAGAAAGCAAGGTACCGGAAGTCCATCCATTATCGTCCTATTGTACTAGATCAGTCACAATGGGTTTACATTAATAATGGGCTTACAGTATAATTTATATGTGTACAATTTTTGTTTTTTTACTACATTTAAAAACTTATATACGAGTAGGTCGCTTATAGTATGCCTCTTGTAGCTCAAACGATTAAGCGAAATATTCATCTGTGTTGGTGTTTTTAAATATTGTTTTTAAATAGACAATAACCAGTAACAATTGAAATTATAAGGTCGTCTTAACTATGATTATTAGAAAAAAGCTTATTCGATTTTCAAAAAGAAAACAAATATGGTAGCGATAACAAATAATATTCTTTGAATTACTTCATCTAGAAATTGGGCTCCATTGAATGTATGACTATAAATATAGAAATATCTTACTAGAATTACCACTATTTCATTTTTTCCAAAAGTGAATTTATAGAACATTCAAAAATATTGGCTACATAAAGGTATTGATAAAAATTGAAGACCGACATTGCAGTGGCTTTTTCAATACTCGAGGAGGGGCATTTACGAGTGAACCAGCGGGATTAAGAGTGTTTTTGTTTTTTTTTTGGTTTCGGTAAGAAGGTGGAAATCTTAAAAAGATACCTCTAGACCGATCCAGAGGCATGCCGGGTTTTTACCGACTAAAACCACCTCCCGACAGGATCATATTCCCGTTGATCCCCGCGGAACTTTCTTTTAGATATCCCATCGCAGCGCCGGACGGAGTTTACCTGTTACTCCGCTCGTCACGTCGCTACTGCTGCATCATTTCACATAGAACATCATTTGCTACGGACCATGCCTGTTTTGAACTCAGCATGTATTCTATTACTCCTCCCGTAGTAACTGTCCGTCTCATATGTCTCTCCAAAATCGTTCGTGCGGTCTCGAATCTCACGCACTCTGTGAGTACGTGTTCCACATTTTCTATTTTGCGTTCGCAATACAAGCGGGTGGTTTACATGCTTATACTTGTGCAAGTATTGCCGAAAGCATCCATGTCCTGATATTAGCTGAGTCAAGTAGTAATTCAGCTCGCCATGTTTTCTTTTCACCCATGTTTCTATATCAGGTATCAGTTGTGGGTCCATCTTCCTTTGATGGAAGAATCCCACCTTCGTTGCCATTCTCTTAGGCTTGAGAGCTCTAACTGTGGCCGCATTATCCGACGATTCTCTTGAGAGACCTTATGCAATGCAGCGTTTTCTTTAGCTGCAATGCCAAGTGGTGCCCTCTCGGCCAAAATATTTATGGGATCTTCGGATACCGTTCGAAATGCACAGCATACTCTTAGTGATGCCAGTCTATGCGCTGAGTTCACTCCACTTATATACGACTTATACTGTGCGGCTCCTGTCCATATGTGAGCTGCATACATTATAGTGGAGGTGTTGACACTGGTTATGAGTTTCCTTATGTAGGGCCGGGATCTTCCAACATTGGGTAGAAGTCTTGCCAAAACTTTGCATACTCTCTATTTTTTCACTCGTTTTCTTCAGGTGTTCCTTGAAGCTCAACCTGCTGTCGAGTATAACACCAAGATATTTAATATAGGGACTGGATCTGATTATTTGTCCTTCTATTTGCAAATCAATGTGTTCAACTTTCTTGCGGTTGCTTATTAAAACTGCCTCCGTCTTATGACTAGCTAGTTTCAGTCCGGCCATATCTAGCCAGCATTTAATGCTCTGGATTGCCAGGGAGCAAATATTTCCAGGCCATCTAGATGTTTAGCTACGGCTACTATTGCCAAATCATCTGCGTAC
This sequence comes from Microdon myrmicae, assembly GCA_963931805.1. Lineage (NCBI taxonomy): Eukaryota > Metazoa > Arthropoda > Insecta > Diptera > Syrphidae > Microdon > Microdon myrmicae. The sequence goes on from OZ007497.1 coordinate 253,514,112, forward strand.
CCAATGATTCTAACCCCTTCTGGTACATTGACTCTGAGCACACCATCATACATGATATTCCATAACAGTGGGCCTAATACAGATCCCTGAGCTACACAATTGGTGACTGCGACGTGATCTGTACACACAGCACACACTTTCCCGTAGTAAACAGAACTTCACACACGATCATGACTTCCGCATAGAGCACCAGGCACACTCGCCTGTTCCGACGTTCTCTCGTTCGCTCCGTCGTTTGCACACGAAGCTGATCGTAACGAAGTTACCGAGGAGGGAGTAGTGTAGCGTCTCTAACAGATACACACACAATGCACAAGCAAATAGTGAAGAACACCGAACGAAAAGCGAATAAGAGAATACATCAGAGCCGTATACCATAGCAATAACATAACAATTCCACATCAGTTGAATGTACTTGAGTTTAAAAATCTAATTCTAAACACGGTCAGTAGTTGATGGGTTGCGCTTTGGTTCAATTTTTGGTGATTCTAACTGGCATAGGGGTCAGTTCGAATCACACGTTCTTCACTATTATCACAAACGCTATACACCCACTGTTATTTTATATTCCTGTGGTCCCTCATCTGTGTCATAGAGCATAGAGATAGTTTGCTAATATAAGCACCAAGTAGGGGGAGACTTGTAGATCGCCCAACGCTTCTAGAACCCGATTCCAATTTACCGAGTTAAAAGCATTTTTAACATCAAGCGTCACCACCGCACAATATTTTTTGGTACCACCTAGCCATCGTGCTCCAGCTATCGCTTTCCGAGCGATGTCGCACCGCACAGATAGTGCCTTTCCGATTGGTCTACCTTTGGGAAACCCATACTGCGATTCAGAGAGCCCCGATGTTCCCTCAGTGAATTCTTCCAGGCGAGTGGCAATTACGCGCACAAGCAGTTTTCCTGTCGTGTCCAACATGCACAACGGGCGATAAGACGACGGCTCTTCTGGATTCTTGACACCTTTTGGTATAAGCACAAGCCGCTGTTTTTTCCATCGTTTAGGAAATTGTCCGGTTTGAAGGCAGGTTGTGAAGAGACTGCTGAAGGCTTTCGGCTTTTTTGTTAGAGCAGCGTTAGGATACCATCCAGTCCCGGGATCTTGTTTTTTTTGTTGACAACTCTTGCAGCCAAGAGTACCTCTTCGGTGATTACGGGAGGTATCTCTCCTTCAGTGATCATCCACTCCTCATGCACTCTCAATACCTCATCACACTGCGGGAAGAGGACAGCAACAATTCTGGCCATGTCACTTTTACTTTTTTGCATTTGACTGCTGTTGTTCTGTAGTCTTTTCATGACAATCCTGTTGGAGCCCCATGGGTTGTTATTTAATTCATCCCTTAGAGAGCAGAACGCGTCATATTTACTTTTGCGGATTACAATCCTCAACTCTTTCCCTTTCTTGACGAATTCCGCATGCAACTGTGGGTAGGTGTTGCGGTTTCTTGCTCTTTGTTGCAAGCGTCGTAACCTGTTGCACTCCGATCGCACATGGGTGATTTCTAAGGCCCACCAATATACTGGTTTGATAGCCCCTGCTGGTTGTCTTTTTCGTGGCATAGAAGCATCACATGCGGTAGTTAGCCACTTCATGACTTTTCCAGCCTACCTGTTCGAATCGGCCTCTGCGTCAAACTGTGCGATTTGGTCTTCCAGTATATAATCGAGCAATTCCGCATCTAGGTCCTTCTCTTTCCACCCATTTTTTTTTTTTTTTTTTTTGGGCTTTCTTCGCCAATTTGCCAGTGATGAATCCCCTGTGCGGTAATATTTCACTATGGGTGTAGGTGTCCAAAACTCGCCACTCCACACGTCTTGCCAACATGGAGCTGGCAAATGTGATGCCGATTTTGGACCGGCCTCTCTCGTTTATGAAGGTGTCATCGATACCTTCATTAAATAACACCACATCTAGGACTGCGAAGGCTTCAAGTAGTGCCCGGCCTCTACTGTTGGTCATTGTGCTTCCCCATTCTACTGCCCAAGCGTTGAAATCTCTAGCAACTATAAGAGGGCTCTTATCTCTAGCTTCTTGTGTTATTCTGTCCAAAAAGCATTTGAAATATTGTATTTCTCATCTTGGCGGAGTATTGCGACTGTCTCGTCTGATGTATACTATAAGACATCGTTAATTCCTAACATGGACGTTAACTTGCCATCAAAATCACTTCTATTCTCAAATGACTTTTCGTCTAATTATCTGAGAGTATTTCTTTCATACCCCGAAAGGATCTTAAAGACATTTTTAACCGATTTCGTTACTCCCGAAGCCAGGGGTTTATAAGATATATAATTGATTTGTTTTAATAAGAATTTCCGTGATTTATTAAGAAATGTACAATGATTTCTCGTAACGATAATTTATATATATCTAATTTGAATAATTAATTCAAATCGAAAGATCATCACAGTTTTAATTTTGAGATGTCAACTAATTAAAAGTTATATAACAATAGCGTTTTATTATTTATTCGCCGCTAAACACGGCTCTTTTCTTTTAATTAATTCTCGGTCCGATTTAAAGATGTCGTTGTAGAAGAAGGAGTGCCAACCAAAAAAGCAAACATTTCGTTGAGTTTGCGTGCACACACCGGTAAATCGGTCGAAAATATCTGATTTATGCACTAGTGGTCCCGCTTAGGCATTGCTTCGTTCTTTTTTTCTAATGCTCATCTAAATCAGTGTGTGCGGAAATTTACAAGTTTTCCTAGAAGTCCCTGCGTAGTTTTGAATCGTGCGGTTTCAGGCATTCATTGGTAATTAGTTCCAATCTAATTATCTGTCACCAATAAATTATTATACAACGTGAGTACGAATAACGTTATATGTTTTGTTGAATTGTAGACAAAATTCCCCATTGAAAGCCAACTGGGACCCGTCGACCAGCGGACACGAGAGCGTCCTTTGACGTAGAGTTGTGCAAATGCTGGTGATGCAGATCGTATATCGAAAAGCCACATGCCAATTGAAAGAATAATTGTATCAATTGATAATTCTCGACGTTTCTGTGTCATAATCTATTTATTGTTTTTGTACTGAGAATTGGTTGCATTCGTGAAAAGAAAAAAGGAGGTAGGCGATTAATTCAAAGAGGGAAAAGGAAAGTAAGAGGAACGCAACGCTTCGAGTGTGACACGGAGGAGCGAGTAAGGTAGAAGAACATTGATTCAAAACCGCTCCTGGTGCCGCCCGATGTCTAGTGTTGGATTAACCGATAATTCTGTTGAGCCCCCAGCCGCCAAAAAGCGGAAGTTGCTTGCTAGTAAGCAAGTGAACGCCACCGCGTCAGAAGCTGCAGAGGAGGAGAGCACAACAAATTCCGCGAAGAGCATTGACAATAACTCAGAGAAATCAACAAAAAATAGTTCAGCCTTTGTCGAAGGTATAGTAAAGCATATTTGAAATATATATGAGTGCAGCTGTTGGTTGTATTGTATAATATCGTTGTCCCTTTCTATTTCGTTAAATTCTTTATCGAAAGTAGCAAAATCATCTTTGCCTCCACCGACATCTTCGGCCATTTCGAGTACCAACAGTAATATTAACAGCGGCAGCAAAGGAAATAGTTGTGAAGGGAATATTTCATCGTCAACTACGTCAAAAGGTGGAAAGAATTCAATGAACCCTGGTGAAGGAGTATCAATGGCAAAGATGAACGACATTGATGAAGCACTTTACTCGCGCCAACTGTACGTTCTTGGTCATGATGGTATGCGTCGAATGAGCACCTCTGAGGTCCTTATAATAGGAATGAATGGCCTCGGTGTGGAGATTGCGAAAAATGTTATTCTGAGTGGTGTAAAATCGGTCACCCTGCATGATAGCAATCGCTGTACGGTAAGTAATAATATTTAATTACTAAGTGATTTATATAAATGATCCGTGTGTGTTTGTGAATAATTGCATGTTGATGATTCACCGGGGAGAGAGGAGTACCGAAAAAATTAATAGTCATAGAAGTGAGGTTGTGTCCGAACGCGGTAATAAATCGATAAATTTTCAGTTCACTTGATTAAGGACACACAACACGTCAGTATCGGTCAGGTAGTTTGTGCTCATTTCAATGAAATTTGTTTGTTTATATTTAATGCATTAGACTGTGGAGCGCTGCATTCATTCAATATTTATTGTTTTGTTATCCCGATTATCGATTTTCTCCATGACGCACGATATGCTAAGCGCGCCTGTGAGAAACTTTGTTTACATGACTCGAGCGAATTGAAGAATTAATTTATTTCTAAGGGTTAATTACAGACACCCTAATAATGTGTGTCCTTCATACAGAACGAAAATATTCTACCTAATTTTGGAGTTGTTGGTACTGCAGATGGCGTAAAACATAGGTTTCGATAAACAAATAAAAGCCCAGAACTTTTTCTTTGTTAGGTCGTTTGCATTTCTTTGTATGAGTGTTACCAGGTGATTGTTGCAATTTATTGCGGTGCGAAAAGTCGGAAATAATATAAAAAGCTTTGATATCGTTTTTTAAGGGCATAAGCATTGTCCATTTTCATCTTCTTCAAAGGTACCTCTAATTCATATTAATGAATAATACAGGATCCTGATGCCTGCCTTGTTTTTTTGGCCTGTTTGTCTATCTTGAAAAGTGGCACCAATCTTGAAAAAAAAAAACATTTTTTTTTTTTTTTCTCGGGTCACTTTTCAGTAAGTTTTACAAATACGGGATACATGAAGTTATATAAAAAGGGGTATTTATGCTTATTGCCCGGAAAAACAAAATATTATGGAAAGTTAACAAGCCTCAGAGTTGTTAAACAATGCCAAGACCGGATCCCGGTTGTAGTGCCGATGATGACGATTTATGCTTATAAAGTTCCTCTATCTCCTGCAATCGGATAGTTTGTGAAATAAGCCTTGCAGTTGGCATATGTTAGATATTGCTGGTCTGATCGTCGACCAACTTATATATTTTTCTGCTCGCAGAATAAAACACAAAAACCAATCATAACCCTTTTCAGATCACAAAAGTACTTCTTGTCAAAACTAGAAGTCTTTAATAAAATAAGTTTTAAGAGAATCAAGCTTCACAATGTTTTTAAAGTACGATCCATGAGCATGTATATCAGAAATAGCGCGTCGTCTGAATGCTTTATTTTGCTGGCACTCTTCTAAACGTAACCCAAGTGTTTGGAAGAACCTAATTTGATTCTAAAGATAACTCGCCAAGTACGTAAACTTGACAATAGGATGTTGGTCGTGCACAGCACGTGATCCAATGCACCAATACGGATTAAAAAAATAATAACCACCTTGTTGTGCTTATTTATCAACACTATACTATTTAATGTCCGGCGCAAGACTAATGTTCTTGCCCGAAAACAAAAAACAAATCATTATGGAAAATTTATCAAGCCTCAGGGCTTGCTAAATAAGGTCAAGACCGGTTCCCGGTTGTTGTGCCGATGATGATGATGATAGACGCCGTTGCGTAAATGTAAAAAGTGATTCTTAGGTATGATAATAAAGATTAACAGACAAAAGCATTTTTTAGTAAAACTTATTGGGGACCCAACCGTAAGTCGACCAATGCCGTCGTTAAAACATAGGCACAACGTATCATCCCTGGCTCCTATCTACAGGCATTACCACGGTCGTTGCTCAATTGAACTTGCTGAATGTGTTCCGCCGCTTCAGACATTTTCCCGCCATACTCGTTAATACTATTTAATGGCCTATAGGAACCCGGAATTCCATGACCTCGCCGACTCGACTCTGCCATCGTTCCCTGTCCTGTGCACTCTCCTTCCATGCTTGACCATCTGATCCGATCTCCTCAAGGTCAAACCTTACATTGTCCTTCCATCTGCGTCACGGCCGTCCTACCGGTCTCTTTTTCGTTGGTCTGCCGTCAGAAATTCTACGCACGATCCTCTCGTTGCCCATTCTTGTCACTGTGAGTAGGGCGTTAGAATATACTCACAGCTAGTCCGGCTTGTCGTAAGAGGGGACTAAAGGCCGAGTGATAGCCGGGGTCCCAACGCCCTGTGCGCCCGGTGAAATACCACCCCATCAAGCTTTAGGCTCCGTGAAATGGTCGGGAGAAATCCCCGGCCATCTTTTGGAGCTTGTCTGATGGACCGGTTCGAGAAAAGGTTGGTTAGGTGGTAGTCGGTCCCAAGGTGAGATACTACCCCGTCAGCTGTGCATTTCGCGATGTCGCCGAGAGAAATATTCGACTGTCTTTCGGATGTGTGGCTGATGGCCCGGACTGACACGGGGATAAGTCATGATGGTGCCTTCTAATATAAAGAATTCCGGAGGTAAACTAGTCTCCCATTCGGATCTCCGGGGGGGACTATGTCAGGGGGAACATCATGCAGATATGATAAATAATGGAACTTTGAGAGGTTCGTCATCGCATAACCGGGCTCGCTCTCGAGGCTCGGCCCACGCTCGACTGGTGACGGCATTTTGTAACATCAGGGGCATCGGTTTCACCAATACGAATGTAAACGCCGTTCACCAATATTCGCAAGCAACGAAACCTGATATCCTTGCCCTAACTCAGACCCAGGTCGATTCGTCAACTGATTCGACATATCTTCGTTGCTCCGGATACGACTTACATTCGAGATTCCGTTTTAAGGGCGGAGTCTGTGTCTTCGCGCGGTCTGATCTGGCTTGCCAGAGGATGGAGGCGTTGGAACCCAATAATATGGACATCCTATGGTTGAGGGTGGTGCTGAGGAATTCCGTTAAATTTCTTTATTGTCTTTACCGCTCCGCGAATGACAATCGACCGGCGACATTTTTCGAACATCTTTCACATACTGTCGACTGGATACAGATCAACCACCCAGCTTCTGAAATTGTTGTCCTTGGCGATTTTAATGTGCACAATTCCGACTGGTTGTTACATTCTAACAGAACCGACGAGGCTGGGAGGCTGGCGGAGATGTTTGCTGTAAGCCACAACTTGAATCAACTCGTGAAGGAACCAATGCGAGTGCCGGATGCCCGAGGTGATTATGCGAACACCCTGGATCCGTTTTTGACATCCGAACCGAGTATTTATACCGTAGAGGTTTCTGCGCCACTGGGAAACTCACATCACTGCTTGGTGTCTGTCGCGCAAGCACTCGCATATCAAGCGAATAACCGGCCTAGGCAGCTTCGCCATGTATGGAAGTATGGGGCTGCTAACTGGGACGATTTGCGAGATTTCTTCGCATCCTTTCCATGGCCCGAGGTGTGCTTCGCAAACTCCGATGTTAACGCTTGCGCGGAGTCGGTATCAGAGATTATTGTTGTGGGGATGGAGAGGTATATTCCACATTCCATCAAACGAAGTTCGTCTGATAAACCTTGGTTTGATAAATAATGCGAGCAGATTAGAGCGGCAAAAAATAGAGTTTTTAAGCAATGGCGCTCCAATCCCACCGATGTTAACAGAACGAATTTTGTTAGAATCAGTAACGCATGCAACCAGGCGATTGATACCGCGAAGAAAGCTCACAACGACGGTGATCAATAAGCTCCTTCGGTGCCCAACTGATTCGCGCTCCTTCTGGTCAATGGCAAAAGCCGTCAGCGGTAAGTTCGCATCCTCCCCTTTCCCTCCGTTGGTGACAGACAGCGGGACGTTAGTCACGAATCCAAAGGATAAAGCTAATGTGTTCGCGAATTCAAACCTCGATCCCGGCCTTTTGAAGCCACCTGTGATCGCGCCGGTACGGTCTTCCATGCGGGATGCGAGATTTCGTCCTCGCACTATTCAACGCATTCTACGTGAACTGGATTGTAGGAAGGCAACCGGCCCGGACGGAATACCAGCAATAGTCCTTAAGAACTGTGCTCCAGAACTATTGCCGGTTCTTGGCAGACTCCTTCGCTTATCTTATGCACGGAGGAGCTTTTCCTGCCTTTTGCCGGCTAAAACCATCTCTCGCCAGGCTCATATTCCCGTTGATCCCCGCGAAACTTTCTTTTAGATATTCCATCGTGGGGCGGAACGGAGTTTACCTGTTACTTCGCTCGTCACGTCGCAACTGCTGCATCATTTCACCGAGAATACCATTTGTTACGGACCATGCCTGTTTTGAACTCAGCATGTATTCTATTACTCCAGCCGGAGTAACTGTCCGCATCATGTGTCTCTCTAAAATCGTTCGTGCGGTCTCGAATCTCACGCACTCTGTGAGTACGTGTTCTGCATTTTCTATTTTGCCTTCGCAATACAAGCAGTATGGGTGATTCACATGCTTATACTTGTGCAAGTATTACCGAAAGCATCCATGTCCTGATATTAGCTGAGTCAAGTGTTAATTCAGCTCGCCATGTTTTCTTTTCACCCATGTTTCTATATCAGGTATCATGGTGTGGGTCCATCTTCCTTTGATGGAAGAATCCCACCTTCGTTGCCATTCTCTTAGGCTTGAGAGCTCTAACTGTGGCCGCATTCTCCGACGATTCTCTTGGGAGACCTTATGCAATGCAGCGTTTTCTTTAGCTGCAATGTCAAGTGGTGTCCTCCCGGCCAAAATATTTATGGGATCTTCGGATACCGTTCGATATGCACAGCATACTCTTAGTGATGCCAGTCTATGTGCTGAGTTCACTCCCCTCATGTACGACTTATACTGTGCGGCTCCTGCCCATATGTGAGCTGCATACATTATAGTGGAGGTGTTGACACTGGTTATGAGTTTCCTTATGTGGGGCCGGGGTCCTCCAACATTGGGTAGGAGTCTCACCAAAACTTTGCATACTCTTGCCGTTTTTTCACTAGTTTTTCTCAGGTGTTCCTTGAAGCTCAACCTGCTGTCGAGTATCATCATCATCATCGGCACTACAACCGGGAACCGGTCTTGGCCTTATTTAGCAAGTCCTGAGGCTTGTTAAATTTTCCATAATGATTTGTTTTTTCCGGGCAAGGTCATTATTAAAACTGCCTCCGACTTATGTCCAGCTAGTTTCAGTCCGGCCATATCTATCCACCATTTAATGCTATGGATTGCTTGGGAGCAAATATTCTCCAGGTCATCTAGATGTTTGACGACGGCTACTATTGCTAAATCATCTGCGTACCCAATGATTCTAACCCCTTCTGGTACATTGACTCTGAGCACACCATCATACATGATATTCCATAACAGCGGACCTAATACAGATCCCTGGGGTACACCCGCTGTTATTTTATATTCCTGTGGTCCCTCATCTATGTCATAGAGCAGTCTTCTAACCGCGAGATAGTTTACTAATATACGCACCAAGTAGGGGGAGACTTGTAGATCGCCCAACGTTTCTAGAATCCGATTCCAATTCACCGAGTTAAAAGCATTTTTAACATCAAGCGTCACTTTCGCGCAATATTTTTTGGTACCGCCAAATCACATCGTGCTCCAGCTATCGCATTGCGAGCGATGTCGCACACCACAGATAGTGCCTTTCCGGTTGCTCTCACTGTGGGTGTGCGGATTTGTTCAGTTTTCTCGTGTATTTGTGTACGTTGATTCGTACACACTAATTTATATAATGTATTTCACGAGCTTGTGTGGATGTCGAGGTTGTTTAGTGCGTAGAGGCATTCTCATCATCCAGCGCCTTGATTGAGTTAGTATTATCACTGGTTGTGGTTGGTTGTGCAAGCATTCTGACGAGTATTGTACATGCTGTATTCAGTTTATTGGCATATCTGTTTTCAATATGTTCAAGGTCGGTTAATAGTTGACCACTGTGGACAGCAGATGCCGAATCAATCTTTCGGCTTCTCCGATGAGACTAGCTTTTGGGTAGTGTAGCCTCTCAGTGGCATCCTTTGTTTTTGCACTAGTTCGATGAACAGCTCGCTGAACTTAAGTCCCCGACTCCCGATAACATTATCGAAGAGTAGATGGAGAGATTGTGGTGAATCGAAGAATCATCAAACAAAAAGGAAATGACAGCTGCGGAAACAGACTCTGGATCACATTTTCCCTAGAAAAGACGGTCGTTTCTTGGTGACTTCCCCTCAAAAATACCGCTATTAGCCTAGGAGAGTTTAAAGTTATTGCCCTGCAAAAGTTATCTGCTCTTGAATGTCTGTCTATATGGAGGACGTCAAGAAACAATGCGAACATTACAATGTAAAAACAGCAGGGTTTTTCCACTGATACCTATTTGCGATGGTGGTAATGAAGGAATTCCTAACCTGAACAGAAGATACACTGAACCGAGTGCTTGTACTCGTTCAATGTACCGATCCACCCACCTTAGTAGTGTGCATTGTTGCAGCCTAACTAATTACCATGGATGAGGTAGTTTTTTATTATACCTTATCCTAAACCTCCTACCTCTATTAACCTCCTTCCTTCACCATAATCAGCCCCTATAGGAATAAGCCCTCTGATTTTACATAGGTCTTGAGGTACTACTATATATTGTTTGATTTGCACAACCTGCAGTTTAATTGCTTAAGTTTAGTAGCCTCTAAGCACTCGAAATCGAACCTTATGCGATTTGGTTTCATACTATTAATTTTGTATGGAATAAAGGATGACACACCAAGTTAGACCATACCTGCGCGATACCTGTGGCGTTATTGAAGGAGAATAACTTCCAAAAAAGTCGTTTTGATCATTTCTGGCCGCTTTCTCACAGGTTAACTATTGAAAGAAGTACTCTTCGCTTACCTGGACTGGACTGTCGCACTCAGTGTCCCTTGGTTCGAAAGGCGACTGATAAGCCGGGTGACATGTTGATGTGGGCAGGCAGAAGATCTGGACGAGGAACCATCGATTTGAATGTTAGAGCCCGTGTGCATCATTGATAAGTCTCTGGTGACTGTACTGCTCGTGGAATGTGGCGTTCACATCACTCATATTCATGTTAGAGAATTAAATCGAACAACAACCACCAACAAACCAAATCTTTTGCGTATAACAAAACTACTTAGTAGCGGGGCTGGTAAAAGGCGGAACTCTAAGCGGATGCGACTGTCCGCTGCGGTAATAGGAATCTGACTCTTCGGTGTTCGTCGAGATCAACTTCCACCAGGCGTCATCTAGATGGATTCTTCATGTTTCCGTACAGGTCAATGTACGATGCCCCATTCGCACGATGTATCGACAACGAACGATACTGCACCTGACTAAATAAAGGAACGAACATAAGGGACTGCGGCAATGTGGTCATAAATCCTCGATGACCCGCGCCTGAGAACGGAATAGGTTTTTGCTAAAAGGTAAACAAAAACGCTATTTCACAGGTCCAATGATGGGATGCACAATGTTCATCATGTGCCTATGTTGCGAAGGGTCGTCATTGTATTTACTTAAGATTCCAGGGAAATGCTGTTGTAGGCGATATCTGCTGGTGACGATAGTTCCACCAGAGATTGGGAATCTATTTGCTTTAGCCGAATGGCTCTATAGCAGAATAGGGAAAATTGTTCATGGACGTTACGTCCACAGAAAACTCAGCGACGGTAGCTATGGGTTATTTGTTTGGGTTAGATGATGGGTCTTCATGGGGCATGAACGTGGGTAAACAAATGATCGTGTTCATGCCTAAATCAAATGCTCGGTTGGATAGGGATTAGGAAATTGGTCGCAACTCAGCGAACCTTAGGGGATAGATAAGGTATACAATTATGTATGGTAGAAGGGAATATCGGTTGCAGCTGTGTCCGCAATACGCTGGCCAGCGTTTGTTTATCGTTAATTGATGACAAGCTGAGCCGATAGGAGATGTAAACTGGTTCATAGAGTATGAACCAGAAAAGTTCGGAATTATGTATGTCTTCGAAGAGATTTCCTTTCAGGTATGAAAAATGCTGCTGGGAGCTTACGCTGCCCAAAATTGCAGGTAGGTATGGTGTCTCGTGGGTGAGGGAAAAGCCAGGTTAAGTTGAGGAAGTGGGTGGTTCTTGGAGAAAACTAAAGAACCACCACAGATCCACTAATTCTTCACTGTCTTACTGAGGCTGAACAACTATTTCACTAGCAGGTTATTTAAGATGTTATTCTCGCCGATAGGAACTGTGCCACAATCAGATTCCATAACAAAATTCGGCGTTACAATACTTTCAAATACTCAATGTCGGACACGTCCTCCTCGAATCGCAGTTGACTGCCCTATCCTCGAAACGACACAACGGCACCAAGTCCCAAGTCGTTCGTTCATGACCGGGTACCCACCGTGCTAAGATCTCAAAATATTTATATTGAGTGTGGGGCCCGAGGATCAAACGTCTGCAGGTGGTTTGAAGTGACGAGGCGATGCGACCAGTTGACGACGGTCGAATTCGGTTGTCAGCATCAGCATCGGATTGTAATACGGCTGGGATGCTCGATAACATGATTTCGTGGGTACTCTGCCTGTTGCACACAATATCAACACGTTTATGTTTTCTTACGAGGCAGGAGATCGAGTCGAATCATGGTACGAGTCGATACTGTATTGGTAGACATTACGTAAGGTTGGTGGAGGAACCGGGAATCGTCTCTGACTGTTAAGCACACATAATGATGGTTCAGACATGTTTTCCATTTTTGTTTATCCTTTATCGAATTTGCATGTTTTATCCGTGATTATTTGATGGGTTTTTTTGAGGCTGGTGGTGTTCTTAGTCATGATGATTGTAATTGTTTTTATGGGAGTGTGGTGAGATAGGAAGGGACTGATGAAGGTTTCGATTGATGAATGTGTTGGAAATCAGGGGATGAATTATGGTTAAGTTGAGGCAGGTGTGATTTTTGGTTTTCGTTTGTTGAAAATTCGCCATGGCATGTCAGGATTTCGGTCATTGTAGATTTGTCGCGTATTTGGTGCCTGTGGTTATGATGTTCGGGGAGGAGAGTGATTTTAGGCATTGCTTTTTACATTAACATCGTGTCAATAGAGTTAGTTAGACCATCAAATTCATTAAGGATGCGTTTCTATCCAACTTTTAGTTTCTGGACAGAAAATAATATCCTTACGAATATGAACTTTTATCCACGATTAGTTAAATTCTGGGTTGGTACGGAAATTATATTATGGCAGAGAAGTTCGTACGGAATTTCATTTCATAGCAGTATGTATTATGTGGTTGAGTTACGATGTGGGGAGAATAGATGCTCTAAGATGTAACCTTGCACTCGGAACTGGTTCCAAAAAGTTATATTCCATAATTCCTAACTACCTATACTCCATAATTCCTAACTACTTATACTCCATAATTCCTAACTATCTATACTCCATAATTCCTAACTACCTATACTCCATAATTCCTAGCTACCTATACTCCATAATTCCTAACTACCTATACTCCATAATTCCTAACTACCTATACTCCATAATTCCTAACTACCTATACTCCATAATTCCTAACTACCTATAAAAGTCAATAACCCCTACCTTGTGGTTTGGTTTGTTCATTGGCGAATCTTTTTTTTTTTTTTTTTTTTTTTTTTTGCCAGACATGTCTATTTGGGCGGATATGACCTTACGGCGGCTGGGTTATGACAATAAAGTGGCCAACAGAAGATTAAGTTGATCATTAATCGGTTGGCCAACCCACTCCGTCGTGTATGCATAACATTTGAGTTTGGAAAACATATGACATGTTCACCCTCGCCTTTGCTTAGTTATGTTGTGATGGGGTTGTATGTGGTTATTATTTTTTTTTTGTTTTTATTATGATACAGAACCAAAGCATCAAGCAATTTAAGAAATCTTTTCAAATAGTTTTGCCAATGGAATCAATTTTGTTAGCTCGTCGCTTATTCCTCTTAAAAAAGAGTAACCCTACCAGGCGATTCTATATAAATTGTATTACCAATAGTCTTCTAAGTTGATTTCTTTTTAACCTATTGTCTCTATCTTCTCCCACAGATCAATGACTTGTCGTCTCAATTTTATCTGACCGAAGCTGATATTGGCAAGAATCGAGCAGAAGTTTCCCGTGAGCGACTTGCAGAGTTGAACAATTACGTGAACACCAAGTGTCACATTGGAAAGATCGTTGATGATGAATTCATTTCCAACTTCGGTATTATTGTGATAGCCGATTGCCAAGTCGACGAGCAAAAGGCAATTGCCAAAATTGCTCATGAAAATAAAATCGGTGTTATCATAGCAGAGACCCGTGGATTATTCGCGAAGGTCTTTTGTGATTTTGGCGAAAATTTTGTGGTATACGACCAAGATGGGGTTGAGCCCTTAACAGCAATGATAGCTGGTATCACATGTGACGAACAGGGTGTTGTAACATGTTTAGATGAGACACGTCACGGACTGAATGATGGAGACTACGTTACATTTTCTGAAGTTCAAGGCATGACAGGCTTAAATTCAGGCGCTGAACTTAAGATACACGTGCTTGGACCATATACTTTCAGTATCGGAGATACTAGGAAATACGGCGAATACATTCGTGGAGGCATCGTTAAACAAGTAAAAATGGCTCGCAAAATGAACTTTAAATCTTTGGCTGAAGCTGAAAAAGAGCCGGAATTTTTAATAACAGACTACAGCAAAATGGACCATCCACAGACGTTGCATGTAGCATTCCAAGCCTTGCATCATTTTATCTCAGAAATTAAAAGATTTCCGAGACCGTGGAACGAGGAAGATGCACGTAAACTTTCCAAAATAGCCACTGATATAAAGCCCGACATCAACGTAAAGCTGGTCGAGACATTTGCAAAAGTTTGCGCTGGAGATTGCTGTCCTGTGAATGCGGCCATTGGCGGTATTGTAGCCCAAGAAGTCCTTAAGTATTGTACTCAGAAATTTACGCCCATAAACCAGTTTTTGTATTACGACGCTATCGAGTGTCTCCCTGATCATGATATAACTGAAGAAGATGCACAGCCAATTGGCAGTCGATATGACGCACAAATTGCTATATTCGGAAAGGAATTCCAGAGACGATTGGCTGATCTTAAGTAAGATTATTCGAACTTGATGGAAAAGTATTGCTCATTTAATTCCGATTTCAGGTACTTTATCGTTGGTGCTGGAGCAATAGGTTGCGAATTGTTGAAAAATTTCGCTATGGTTGGTGTCGGATCTGGTAAAGGTGAAATCGTAATAACCGACATGGATCTCATTGAAAAGTCGAATTTAAACAGGCAATTCCTGTTTCGTCCGCGCGACGTTCAGAAATCAAAATCCTTAACAGCTGCCGAAGCTATAAAACGAATGAACAATCAGGTCAAAGTGACTGCTTATGAACTGCGTGTGGGAACCGAAACGGAAAAGGTATTCTCAGAAGACTTCTTTGGTCAATTAGACGGTGTAGCTAATGCATTGGACAATGTTGACGCCCGCATTTACATGGACCGTAAGTGTGTGTTCAACCGAATCCCCTTGGTTGATTCAGGCACTTTGGGCACAATGGGAAACGTCCAAGTGATTGTACCGTTCCAAACCGAATCGTACAGTTCCTCACAGGATCCTCCAGAGAAGAGTATACCAATCTGTACCCTCAAGAACTTCCCGAACGCCATCGAACACACTCTGCAGTGGGCTCGAGATGCCTTTGAAGGTGTGTTCAAACAGGCTGCTGAGAATGCTTCTCAATACATTTCCGACCCGCATTTCATTGATCGAGTTTTGAAGATGCCTGGTATTCAGCCCTTGGAAATTTTGGACTCTGTTAAGGTGAGTGCTTAAGCAACTATTTATTTAACCGTATTGTTTTTAACTGAAACAGGAACGATTTAGGTTGCTCTCATAGACGATAAGCCGCAAGATTTTAAGGATTGTGTAAAGTGGGCTCGTTTGCACTTCGAGGAACAGTATTCAAACCAGATAAAACAGCTTTTATACAACTTCCCTCCAAACCAGATCACCTCTAGTGGTCAACCATTTTGGTCAGGTCCAAAACGTTGCCCCGAACCGTTGGTTTTCAGTACAGACAATCCTTTGCATTTGGATTACATTTACGCAGCTGCTAACCTTCGTGCTCAGGTTTATGGAATTTCACAAGTTCGGTGCCGAGCCGTTATTGCTGCAATTGTAGCTGGTGTACAGGTAGGACACATTGATCTTTCTGAATAACATGATTACCAATTTGATGTCCTCAACACAGGTGCCTGAGTTCAAACCTCGTTCGGGTGTGAAAATTGAAGTCAACGAAAATGCAGCTGCTAACAGTCAGTTCGAAAATGACAATGAGGTCGACCAGGATCGAGTAAATAAGATACTCACAGAATTGACCGCGTTAGGAGAGAAGGTGTGTAAGATCACACCCTTAGAATTTGAGAAAGATGATGACACCAATTTGCATATGGATTTCATTGTTGCATCATCGAATCTCCGCGCAGCAAATTACAATATACCACCAGCGGACAGGCACAAGTCCAAGCTGATTGCCGGGAAGATTATTCCCGCAATTGCCACAACGACATCTGTCGTTTCTGGTTTTGTAGTTTTGGAAGTAATAAAGTTGATACACGGGTAAGCTTCTTTAACGCAACTGGCAAAGATCCTCTGTTACAATAATCGTTTCCCTTCACAGACATTTACCAGTGTCCAAATTCAAAAATGGTTTCATTAACTTGGCTCTGCCGTTTATCGCATTTTCGGAACCATTGCCAGCAGAAAAGAATACTTACTATGGAAAAGAATGGACATTATGGGATCGATTTGAAGTTCGTGGCGATATAACCCTGCAAGAGTTCCTTGACTACTTCGAAGAGAAGGAGAAATTGAAGATCACGATGCTTTCACAGGGCGTTTCTATGCTGTACTCGTTCTTCATGCCCAAGGCAAAATGCGCCGAACGTATGCCGCTACTTATGACTGAAGTTGTACGTAGAGTTTCGAAAAGACGAATCGAAAGCCACGAGAATTCACTGGTATTCGAAATATGCTGCAATGATGAGGATGGGAACGACATTGAAGTTCCTTACGTGCGGTACATCCTACCATAAATATCCAGCTTAAGAGGATCTGAATTTCCTCCTCTCAACAATTTCTCTGTCGTATGTTATACTTTTCAACTTGAAGCATATGTAAAACATTAAATAATAACGAGAGATATCAATATTGTTATAGGTTTTATTTTAAACGAACTTAGGGTTCTGCCTATCTTGTGGCTTTGGATATGTATACATATTTATTTTTTTATTTTGATCTATCAAATATAACCATTTTTGTAGACACTTCAGATAAATCATTCGTAATAAAATTACTTTATTAACTTTTTTAGTCAGGCTTCGATCTCGGCACTATGCATAGTTTTGTAGATAGTGTTGGTAAATTCCGGGCTTCGTGTTAAACATTTCTCCGGTGAAAATGAACTTTAGAGCTGCTGTAATGTGCAACAAAAATTCTGTCTCGTTTATTTTCATTAACCTAAACTTAAAATAATCGTTACCTTTCGATGTAAGTAACGTATCGCTCGTAACGATCTTTTGTCGAAGTTTGTAAGTGTTCTTTCTTTTCTTGGCTAAATTTAATTACAGTGAAGGAGAATACCAGATTTTGTCCTGGCCACTAGTGAAATCGAAATAAATTTAAAAGCTTAATTTCAGTTCACGCAATTTGTGTAGGGAGTGCCTAGAATTTTTTATGTTAAAGAATGGTTACAGATATTGTCACTATTTCTGTGACTGGCATCACTGTAATTAGTCGGACAAACTGTCATCCAATGTTTTGACAGTTGCTGTTTTCGTTGGTTAAATATTTGCAATTATTTTTAATGATCTAAAACTGATCCAAAGCGCTTTTCTCGAAGCTGTACTTTTAGCTTGGACACCAGGAAAGAATTACCAAGTAACATGTGAGTATTTAGTTTAGTTGTGTTAATCCTGTGTTGTGGCGTGCTGTTAGTGTCCTGTATTTTACTCCAAGGTGGAGTTGCAAGCGCGAACGCAGTGTTCAATTCAGTATAATCACGAGGCTTTGGAATTGCTTGATGTTATAAATGAAATGCGGAGTAATTGTTTTTCCTTTAACAAGTCTATAATTCAATGATTCCTTACTTTATAAATAAGTAAATGTTAATTAAATCAACAATGTTGGCACTCAATCATTGATGTGTAATGTATTAGTTGTGAAATGTTGGGCGGTGTGGTGTGCCGTGGAACTGCAGGACACGGTATGGACGTCATGGAGGCGGTAAGGTTGCATCGGCTGTGGGTGTTGGTAGATATCAAGGAAACGGCGGTTCCTTACGCTGGGGCACTCCCTTCGCTGGAGTAGTTGGTTCTGGATCTATAGGCAACGGCAGGTTATAGGTTTCTGCTTCTTGTCGTGTGGCGATATTCATTTTGTTTTCAATTGTGATCGTCCAACGTTTCAACGTTGTTTAGTGCGATTTGTTGACTGTTTTAGAAATTCTAGGCTGACTTCGCACAAAGAAGGTCCTCAACGGATCTAGCATACTTTAAAGGATCAGTTCTCCGCTTGATGTGACGGGAACGACGTTGATTGGTATATGTTAAAGGTATGACGGCCATCCTTTCACCAGAAATGAACTTTATATGTTTTTTATTGCCACCAACATCGTCAGTCGAGTTGATTGTGGTCTGTTTTATGCTTTTGACTGGTATTGAAACAGTAGTTGGAATGATTATATCTTTGTTTGTTGTATCATCATCTTGGTGAATGTCATTATCGTCGAAGAGATTATTTAAGGATGTCGCCCGTCGCATTGTGTCCATGGACACATGTCGTCCATTCATAGACTGAAGCAGGGCCAAGTTCAAGGAGCAACAACGTAATTTGAATACAATGCCGGAACCATCTGTGGGGGTACGAAGTATGGTGCCGAACATGCGCACGGATTCACTTCACCCGCCAACACTTACGTAGTTAAAAAATTACAGCACCAAAAGGAAAGAAATGAAATGCACTGGTGTTGATTTGATATTAATGTTTTCTTTATTTAATATTCAATGATTCCGCATGCACAAATAAATTGAAACGGTTTTCTTGAGGATAATTATTTAATATTAATTACACCGACCTTTCGTGCCAAATATAAACTTTACGCGTGTGGTGGTGTGCGCACTCGACGTGGAATTCGACTTGACAAGCGCCGTTACCGATCACAGGGAAGATTGTAAAACGACTCGAATAAAATCCGCGAAATTAATTTTTGGGCCCGAGCGGCGGCGTAACCTACCGCTATGATGACTGTGTAACGACTAACTGAAAAAGGGATGAAGATGGGTAATTTAATTTCCTTGCACTGTGACGTTTTTGCCACATAAATTTATGTATTTAAAATGGGTTACCTGTGGTTAGTCAGTTAGTCCAGGGTGGGGTGTCTATTATCTCGTCTCCAGTTAGGACTCCTCTTGTGGTTAGATCAGAGTGGCTGCTCCACCGCCTGTGGTTCTTCTTCAGGTTCTTGCTCTTTACGCGACCAGGGCGGCCACCACCAAATGGTGATTTTAGAGAGAAGTCGATGTGTTTCTGTGGTTCCAATCGCACCACAAGCGATGGTATGTTCACCTCCTGCTTCCGAACTCAATTGTGTCTTTGACGGATCAACACGCGAACATGATGGATAGATTTGGCCAATCCAAGTTTAAACACTTGCGCTTTAATCGGCGCTCCAAGAAATCAAAAAGCCTTTATTCTTTTCTCTCCACGTTTAATTTCAAAAACTTTACTTTGACAAAATGTTTTAGTATTTTGCTTTTTCCTTCTGTTTTTACTTTTTACTTTTTTTACTTTCAACCCAAAAAGAACGGGGCGTTACTCGCGACTTTTTCCCGTTTCTTTTTCTTATCTCTATTAATCAACTGTCGTCTTAAAACCGTATCGAGCAACCCAAAATCAAATAAAAAACGGAATCAATATATCATCTTGCTGTTCCTCTCTCTCCCTCTCCATCAACATCCACTCCGGAACAGAGATCTAACTTCCACACGATCCACACTCGAACCGGAGTATGTTCGCGCATTCAACATGTGGATCGTGTGTTTTTCTCACCAACTTACCGTCTACTATTAAATTATATTAAAAGCAATTAAATGGTGGGGGTGGCGGAAGTCGCACGTAACACCCCCCCCCCCCCCCCCCCCCCCCACAAGACTGCGTGGCATTCTTAGGAGAGGAGTGTCACGCCGGAGAGCGGACGGCGGAGAGCAAACAAACATATAATCAACATCAACAAAAAAAAAAAATAAATTAACAATCAATTAACAAAATTAGTGTTAGTAAATTATATGCTACCTATATATTAGTGTTAGTAGGAAATAAATAGTACTTAAGTGTTAATGTTAGTAAATAAATAACCCTTATGTACTAGTGTTAGTAAAAAATAAATAACAATAATTTAATAGGGGAACACTAACATGAACTCCCCGGAGACAAGGACAAAACAAACAACAAAGATCTCACCCTTCACGGCCGACCCGACACTCAAACCGATGGTTCGACTGAAAGCTCGACCGCCCACACGATCCGGTTAGGACCCCCTCGCCAAGGCGAGGAGATCCCCTCTCACACAACCATCCTAATGTCGCTCGGCCGGTGAAACCGTCCCGCTCCTATATATTTTCTTTAATTTTCATTTTTTGGACTCGCATATTTGCTCCGGTCCATGGGTTGGCAGATCGGGGGTTGCCCCGTTCCGGCGGCAAAACCTACCATCACCCGACATTATGGTGCGCTATCGCAACTTCATATTAATGATCCAACCGCCAGCACTGAGGTTTGCCTTTGCAGTCTGCGCTGGGAATGCGCCTGCAGCATTAGGCCTGGCCTTAAAGGCTTTTTCGTCAGACTCTCAATTTGGTATCCCCGGACGAAGGTCCTTTACAAGGACGAAGATTCCGGAGATAAACCAGAGTCTGGCCAGCTAGCATCAGGGCCTCCAAGTTTCAGGAAGGCTTAACCTTTCCTTATTTGTTTTTTATAAAAAAAAAAAGTTCTCTGTAAGTATGTTACCAGTAACGTCCGCTGTTCGGGGTTTATCCGGATGACCATGTGGGTAGCACGCCACGCCCGTCGATGTGTGGTGAATACATCGGTTAATTCGATAGTCGACGAACATGGGAGAATGAGAACAGACACACGATGTACTATGATCTCGGGGTGGGTTTGGTTGTGTGTGCATGAATTAATGTAACTTTGAGGATAACCCATTGACCTAATTCGGTGAATATGGTGATCTCAAAGTACATTGAACTGTAGGAAGACAGAACTGTGAAGGAGAGGAAATGTGTTCGGTGCTATTCACCTGCAAAAAGAGATCATTGATCCCAAGCGAATGGATGATCTGCGGAAAAGCCGAAGTGACGCCAAATTGGCTAGGGTAATTTATCATGAGAACTAATTAAATATTTCGATAAATTCCCCAGCGGTTGCATGAATATGCCACAGTGTCGTCTGCTTCGACTTGTTGTTGCTAACCGACATGATGTGATTTCCGATGGAAATCTCTATAGTACTATTTACTATTAAAGTCTCACTTGGGGAAGATAGTGCGGGTTAGGATGTTATTGTTCCACTTCTTCTAGTAATGTGACACTGGGGCACAGGTCCACTACTACTTCCCAACTTTATTGTTCTTAACCGAAGGCGCACAAAAGGAAACATTCTAGTTCATTGGTATTCTTTATTTATACGTTATCTAAGTACAAGCACTACACTGCGCATTGAGAGCTTAAGGCTAGGTACTGTCACTCACTTAATTCTAGTTCAATTCAATTCTCACGTACGCCTAATATAATACATATGGTAAAAACAAAACTCCAAATATATTTCGTCCTAAATACATGAAATTGTTACTCAATTCAACGTGTGCTATTATTTTGCATGGCGCGTTCATTTACACTTGGTTTAAAACATAAGAAATTGCTCGTACTTGTTGCATTAAATCGTCCTTAATTTAACGTGAGATATTGTTTTGTACGACGCGTGACATTTATACTTGATTTAAAACATAAGAAATTGCTCATTGCCCTCAGCATGCGAACCGTGGACCCACAGATACTTTTGCCTGAAACGAGAGTAACGCTTGGAGCTTGGGCAAGCCGTTATGACGAGGGGGTTTACATTAAGTTAAACTACGTACAGCACTTATGCTGATCATGCACAAGTCGGTGGCGTCTCGAAAGCGTCGAACTCTCGTGTGTGTATTTACATTAACGAGAATTCGATTTCCTTCGGCAGCCGGTGGTGAGGCCTGCTATTGCAGCTCGAACGATCGACAGATGGGTCTGCTGATATGACTTGCAATGCACGTGTGTGGAAAAATACTTTCTTATTTGATTTTTGACGGTTACGTAATGTCGTAACCGAATTGAATTTCAAGAACATGCGTTGTATGCACGCATGCCCCTGGGGGAAATGTTTATAGATGCTAATGCATTTGCTTGTCGATCGGTTTAGCGAGCGATATGGTCGCAGCAAAAAGGTAAAGCATGAATATCTCCCGCTTGTGAGCTGTAGAATTCGACAGGGGATATGAGCGCCGATATGATTTGCGTTTATATCGGTTGCTTGGTGTTGCAACCGAATTGCTTTTTAGGCACATGATGCGTTTCATGCGATCATGCCCTTGGGGAAATGTCTGTTTGGCGCTAATGCTATTGAATTAGCGAAAATTATAGGTTTATGTGTTTTAGGTGGAAGTTTTTGAATAGCTAATAGCAAGGTAAGTAATGGCGTTCAAAGGAACTGCCATAATACTAGTTTTTATGGGTTTTCAGGTGCTCTGGCTGCTCCAAGGAGAGATTTTTATGTTAAACGGAAAAGGGTGAGCGGTGGCGCTTAGGTGGAAACACCACAATAGCGTCGAAGCGATAGCTAGCATTGCCGAATTCTGATTTATACGGAATTTATTATTTATTTTCTGGTTGCGATGGGATGATAACCAAGTTCGTATTTCTCGCGGTTTGAATTTAAAAAAAGTTCGACTGAGACTGAGGCGCAGACGGCGACGGATTTGATACTATTCTAACGCGTGCTTTCGCCATGTCGCATTGCTTTTTATTTAATAAAACTTTACGCGAATTCGAGATAGCATTTGAATTATTTGGGGATAATGTTTTTGAATCAATTTCTTTTCTCCTGACTGTAGTAGTACCGTTAGTCGTAATAGTCGCCACGCATGTTACGCTGTCACCTTCGTGTCCAGATCATAACTGATGATTCAGTTGCTGTTCGTCACTGACGCCAATGCCGTAGTTAATGTCACTGCGGTCGCTGCTGTTTCCACTCTTGTTACACTAACGTACGCACAAAGGGAGATTTTGAAGTACCCTTAAATGTCGGAGCACAGTGCGGGCGGATGGAGAGGAAGCGGATAAGGAAAGTATGTGTCGATGTATATTGGTCTTAAATGCCTGGACATGATCTTCAATGCCTGTATAGCGTTTTGGATGATAGTGAAGAACGTGTGATTCGAACTGACGCTATGACAGTTAGAATCACCAAAAATTGAACCAAAGCGCAACCCATCAGGCCACCGCCGTGTGTACGAATTCGATTTCTAAACTCAAGTACATTCGACTGATGTGGATTTTGTTATGTTATCGCTATGGTATACGGCTCTGATGCATTTTCTTATTCGATTTTCGTTCGGTGTTCTTCACTATTTGCTTGTGTATTGTGTGTGCATCTGTTACAAACGCCACACCTGCACATGATCAGGTAGAGCATTCCACATTGTGTGGTTAGGCTAAAGAATCTGCCTCTACCGGGATTGTTGTTAGCATTTGGAGTTAAAGCAGGCTCTTGTAATGTATGCATTTGCTGTTCATGCAGAAGTTTCTGCTGCTGATCCATCCCATTAACACGATCAGCTGCTGACTGCCAGTTACGACGTTGGCCCGAAAAGTTTCCGACCTCAACGTGAAGATAGCAGCACTCTCCAATAAAAGCTAGTGAATGTAGTTGTGCATCTTTTGATAGTAACTCGCCAAAATTTCAGCCATTTTGGATGCGTAGTTTTTATTTGACAGTCGTTTGAGTGAGTCGATGTGAGTGTTTATGTGAAAATGGACAAAACCGAGTATCGAGCTGTCATTATATTTTTATTTTTGAATGGCAATACGCCTACGCAAATCAAAGATAAGTTGGACTCTGTGTATGGGGATACCACAGTGAAATTTTGGGCAGCTGAATTTAAACGTGGCCGCGACAGCTTTGGAAGACGCTGAACGTTCGGGACGTCCAAAAACTACAACAACTGACGATAACATCGCTAAAGTTCACCAAATGGTGCTAGAAGACCGCCGAATTAAAGCCAGAGGGAGATAAGAGAGGCTATGAAAATGTCCAAAGAGCGTGTTTGTCACATATTAAATCAAGATTTAGGCACGAGAAAGCTGTCCGTGCGTTGGGTGCCGCGTTTGCTCACGTTAGACCAAAAACGCCGTCTCACACCTAAGCGGTAGCCTTGGCGAAATCCCATGAATTACGGTTTGAACTGCTTGACCATCCTCCTTACTCACCAGATCTAGCCCAATTGCACAAGCCAGCTTTCCACTTTAAAATTTCACACAAACCGCCGTAACGTACGTAACCCTCGACCGTTTTACTTACCCGCTCATCACACTTCTTACGGCGCTAACGAACCCACCTCGCGTATGCTACGACATGCCAACTGTTTCCCCACCTCCTTCACTGTCAACCTCTCCACTCCCGCCCTCAAACGACGTCTCAGAAGAAACCCGTCCTAACCCCGCTCTTTTAGAACTTGCTTCCAACCGATCTTTCAGAACTTGCTTCGAGACTTGGATTTTGTAGTGAAAAACCCTCCAAACAACGCATGCTGTTATTCTTCGTTGATGATTGTCGCTTGTATTTGGAACGGTTGTTCCTTGTTTCAAGAATTGATATTTAACTTTGTGTGTGCGACCTGCGCTTAACACGGTCATTACCACAAACTCAAGCGAACTCAGAGGTGACAATTAGAGTCTGCGCCATTTTAGGGGGTCAGATAATCACAAGAAATCGTGTCTCAGTGGAACGATTCCCTGTGTAACGGGTCGTGTGTTTCAATGAGAGTTCAATCTCTCTAAAGATGATTGTGCTTCGGTATCATCCGAATTACCTTCCTACAAAAAACTGTTCTGTGGGTACATCTTTTAAAAAAGAGTTATTGCAGACGGGGTTTTCTCTGATATATTTTCCATATATTCTGAATCTGACTTGTCAATTAATGACTTGGAAGTACTATAAACAAGTGTGACTGTCCCGGGATTTTTAATGAAAACAAACGATTTTGGGCAAAGTTATTTTTATTCCTCAACATAGTTGCCTTTGAGGGCGATCCACTTGGTATAGAGATTTTCCAACATTTCGATGTTTTTTTTGTAGTACGAAACGCCCAAGCCTTTGAAATACGCCTCGGTTTCTGCGATGACTTCCTTATTCGATCTGAATCTCTTTCACTGGAACCACCGCTTAAGATTCGGGAACAGATAACGCTGGTAGGGGGGCACGTTTGGAGAATACGGTGGTTGAGCAACCAATTCATATCGTAATTGGTTCAATTTGGTCATCGCTTTCAAGGACGTGTATGACGGTGCGCTATCGTGATGGTACAGAACTTTTTTCTTCGCCATACGGGATCGGTTTTTCTTTATTTCGTCATTCGGTTTGTCCAATAATGCTACATAATACTCTCCTGTGACTATTCTTCCCTTCTGCAGGTAATCAATGAAGATTATGCCATGCGCATCCCAAAAAACGCAAGCTGTAACCATCCCGGCCGAGCGTGGGTCAAATGATTCGAGACATTTGCTTTACGATCTTCGTAGCCCCTTTTAGCCTTCCAGAGCGAGGTGCGTTTTTGGTGCTTGTACGACCTATTTTAAATTCACTAAACCACCGATAAACTGTTGTTCTCGAAGGAGCAGATGCGGGATAACATTTCTGCAACCATGCAAAGTTTTTTTTCATCAAAGAAGAATGTTTGATCAAGATACGATATTCCTGTTTTTCGATTTTTTTACAAAGGCGAAAGTAAAGTAAAGTAAATTAATTGTAAACGTATGTAAATTGTAAACGAATGGACGAAATGTTACGAAACTTTATACATAAACTAGTGACAGACATGCCTCTCGAAATGGCTCATGTCCATTTTATGGTGGCACCACCTATTGAAAAATGTAGTAGGTATCCAGGTTACACTTAATAATATTTTTGTTTGATACTAATATTATTAACAGATAACTGAAGCTCCTTCAACTACTAAAGGATCACATCGCTTCATCAAACAACCAAAATACTGCAGTGCCTACTAAATCCAGCAGTGGGGAAAGTCAAAACGTAAAGAAGGTCTAATCCAATATGTAGCATATGATCAGCCTTCAAATTATCGAACGTAAGGAACGCATGAGCTGGTTTGTGCCATCACATCATGTTGTGTAAATGAGTCGAATATCCCATAATCAGTGGTACGAGGGTTGCCTTTTATATTTCGGGATTAGAGAGAACAAAAACAAATATTGATCATCGAAAATCACTTTATTGTTTTTCAAAATATTCCCCATGAAGATCTATACACTTTTGCATGCGTTTGAACCAATTGTCGAAGCACTTTTGCCACTCTGATTGAGGTATCTCCAACACATGCATTTTGAACAAGTTTTGTTGGATTTGGCTCATCTTGAAACACCCAGACAGTCGACCGCTCTTTACTTTCGGGCTCATAAGCGTAAATCCACGATTCATCACCTGTCACGATGTCATAGACGTGTTTCGAAGCACCGCGACCGTATTTTTTGAGCATTTCTTTCGACCAATTGACCCGAGCCTTTTTTTGGGCGATTGACAAATTGTGTGGGACCCAACGCGAACAAATTTTTTTGACAGTCAAATGTTTATGCAATATTGAATGTATGCTGGTCCCACTAACGCCTAAGGTTGTCTCAATCTCACGATAGGTCACATGACGATCTTCCAATATCAGTTCGCGCACAGCATCAATGGTTTTCGGAACAACAACTGATTTTGGACGACCTTCACGAAATTCATCTTGGAGTGAACTACGACCACGATTGAATTCACCATACCATCGATAAACACTGGTCCTTGATGGAGCTTCATCGCCAAAAATTGAATTAAGTTCATCCATGCACTGTTGCTGAGTTAATCCACGCCGAAAGTTGTAAAAAATAATCGCACGAAAATGTTGACGATTTAATTCCATTTTTGGGCCGAGATGAATCTTTGAAGTTATTGTAAACAACACAAATAGCGCTCGTATGTCAAAACGTTCTGAGTGCGTATAACCTCAAAAATGTCCAACTTTACGACAGAGCTGTCAATTGCCGGATTGCAACACTAGGGTTGCCAAATCCCGAAACATAAGAGGCAACCCTCGTAAAGCAGTTAAATTATTATTCTAGAGCTAAAACTAGCTAACTCTCCCATTTACAGGTCATACGTTTATTTTGCGTTCGTTTGCATATTTGAAGTCCTGAAGAAAACACTTGAGACAGCACATCGACAAACAATCTGCTTTGTGATAATGCTCATACGTCTCTAACAGTCAAGCCCTGTGGTCATACATCGGAAAAATGTACAAGATTTGCAGCTTTTTTGGAGAAGTTATTACGACTCCTCTTCTTTATACATTACCCGAAGTAAGCCGATTTTTTTACGTCCTACAAAGCAATCTTCCGTCAATGACGTATATTACATTATTTTATTTTTTTTTAATTTTTTAATTTAGTGAGAGCAGAACCATCGTTTATTTCACTTAGTACAAGCGTTAAAAAAAATTTAAAAGTTAAAACTTACGAACTAACTTAAAAAACTAGGGATTACAAAAATTAATTTAGAATAAATATGAAGGTAATATGGTGGGAAGGTGGCGGTGATGGATTGGCGAAGACCGGGTAGTAGGATAAAGGGGCGGGATGATTGAAATGTGTACGGGTAGTAAGAATGTAGGTGGTGGGTGTGGCAAGGTCAGGAGGGGAAAGAGAGGAGACGACGTTTTAGTGCAATAGGAGTGAGGTAGACCCCCGCTTGGTAGAAATCTTGACGTGGTGCGGGGGCTTAAAGTACGATATAGGCTATGCTGACGGAAGCATACGCTTCCAGTAGGGCCACCCATGTCAGACAGGCTAGCGAGGAGTAACACACAAAGATCTACCGCCCCTAATTCAGGGTGTGACGCGTCACCGTGCCCATTGGATGGTTTGCAGCCGGGGGTATACCGGCTGTATTATAACGGCGCCTCTCTGACACCGGGTCGAATCAGAGCAGTAGCAGACCTTACCATATCAAAGAGGGGCTCTAATATGGCGGACCATTTGAAACCCCAGAGTGATCCAATGAAATGAATGATCAATACACAAAAAACAATCTCACAAAAAACCCGGCAGGCGTAGGTGTGATGAGCCAACACTACCATAAGGGAACAAATCATCAGGAAAACACCGACTCGGCAAAAAGAAGACGTAGGGAAAAACGTAAAAAGCGGGATATACGCGTCGGCACGTGGAATGTTCGAACGTTATATAAACTAGGCGCGCTACAGACGGTCGTAGAAAACGCGAAACAATATAAAATGGACATCGTCGCGCTTCAGGAAGTCCGACTCCCACATCAAGTAATCGAAACCAACGGATTTACACTGGTGTGTGGAGGTACCGATACACATAACCTCGGAACCGGCTTCATCATAAGCAAGAAGATTACGCCCCATGTAAAAGATGTGAAATTTATTAATGACCGAATGTCCGTGCTAAAAATACAGGGCCGATGGTACAATTATGTATTTATAAACGTACATGCCCCAACAGAATCTGCGGACGAAGAAACGAAGGACACGTTCTACGACACTCTAGGGGATGTATTTCATTGGATCTCACCATTCGATGTTAAAATCCTCCTCGGGGACCTGAATGCGAAAATTGGAAAGGAAGATATCTTCCAACCAACGATAGGTAACGAAACTCTACACGACGTTTCAAATGATAATGGAATTCGAATTATCACGTTCGGAGCGTCAAAAGATCTGTTAGTAAAAAGCACGATGTTCAAGCACAAGGAAATTCATAAAGCCACATGGATATCGCCCGACGGCGTAACGCGTAACCAAATAGACCACTTCCTCATAGACAAAAGACACCACTCGAATATCCTTGACGTAAGATCATATAGAGGAGCAGATTGCGACTCCGACCATCTTCTAGTGATGGGCAAAATCAGGAGTCACCTCGCAGCAATCCCACATGGGCAGTCACGGGAGACAAGCAAAAAGTTCGACACTGATAAACTGAAAGATCTACGCAAAAGGGCTGAATATCAAGACGAACTAACGAATAGATTTGGCATTCTAGAGAATGTGAGCAGTGAGGAAGAGGAAGCTAATAGTGTGGACACTAAATGGACCTCGATCAGAGATACAAAAGGTATTAGGATTTAAGAAAACAATTAAGTCCAAACCTTGGTTTGACGATGAGTGCAGGGCGAAGATCGAAGAACGTAAACGCCTCAGAGTGTTCCACTTAGAAAGATATGATGAAGTCAACGCAGAAAGATACGCGACAATTCGGAGAGAGACAATGAGGCTCTTCAAACGCAAAAAACGCGAATGGGAGAAGACTCGGATCGAAAAAATCCTAGAAAATTCTAGGGCAAAGAACATCAGAGGTATGTATGTCGGCATAAATTCAATTAGAAATGGCTATCGAGGGAGAGTCAAAATAATTCGAGACGCAAACGGCTGTCTGGTCACAGAAACAAACAATATCGTGACAAGATGGAAGCAGTACTTTGAAAACCTGCTCAATGTACGCACCCATCAACCACAGATAAATGCACCAAGCGTACATACAGCCGAGCCTCAGATGCCAGAGCCGTCTCTCAACGAAGTTGTAACCGGAATAAAGCGATTGAAAAACAAGGCTCCCGGAGTCGACTGCATACCGGCAGAGCTTATGAAGCATGGAGGAGAGGCAACCGCTTGAAAGATCCCCCAGCTCATTCAAACAATATGGGATAAGGAAGTCACTCCGGAAGAATGGAAAACCTCAATAGTCGTTCCCATTTTCAAAAAAGGCGACAGATCTGACTGCGAAAACTACAGAGGAATATCATTGCTCCCAACCGCATACAAAATATTAACAAATGTCATTCTGGCGAGAATCACACCGTACGCAGAAGAGATACTGGAAGACTACCAATGTGGATTCCGTAGGACCGGTCAACAAGCGACCAAATGTTCACAATAAGACAACTGCTGGAAAAGAAGTGGGAATACGGAGAGACGGTTCACCAACTGTTCGTTGACTTCAAAAAAGCCTACGACTCAGTCGCAAGGCAGAGACTCTACTATATTCTAGTTGAGCTGGGAGTCCCGAAAAAATATGCCGCCCTCATTCAAATTTGCATGAACGAAAACAAAGGACGAGTTAGAATAGAAAACCACCTCTCAGAACCATTTGAAATCCGGGACGGACTAAAACAGGGAGATGGTCTATCACCGTGTCTTTTTAACCTTGTGCTCGAGTATGTCATCAGCAAGGTACAAGACAACAACATGGCCGGACCATCCCTGAACGGGGTCACACAAGTGCTCGCATATGCGGACGACATCGCCGTTCTGGGCGATAATCTAGAAACTTTTAGTACAAACTGTGAAATCATCATACAAGCGGCAGAAGAGGTGGGCCTAGAAATAAATGAAGACAAAACAAAATACATGATTACGGCGAGAGCAGGTGGACCTCAGGGAACACATATAAACGTCAGAGGTAAGATATTTGAAAAAGTTAAAGAATTTAAATATCTGGGAACGATACTGACGGCCAGTAACGAAATGTCGAAGGCAATTAACAAGAGACTGCATTCCGGCAACGCTAGTTGGCACACAGTCAGTAAACTGCTGAAATCCAGACTGCTATCACGTAACATAAAGCTCCGTGTCTATAGAACCATAATCATGCCGATTGTTCTATATGGATGCGAAACATGGGCTCTCACAAAAGGGGAAGAAAACAAATTCCGCGTATTCGAGAATAAAGTTTTGAGGGGCATCTTTGGAGGTAAATATGACGAGGAGGCGGGACAATGGAGGAAACTTCATGACCACGAATTGGAAGAGCTATATCGCAAACCTACAATAGTGAGAGTAATCAAGTCGCGAAGATTAAGATGGCCGGACACGTGGCGCGAATGGGGAACGATAGGATCGTGCATAGAATTCTTGACGGTAGACCAATGGGAAAGAGACCGGTAGGACGGCCGCGACGGAGATGGGAGGACAATGTTAGGTTTGACCTTGAGGAGATCGGATCGAATGGTCAAGCGGTGAAGGAGAGTGCCCAGGACAGTGAACGATGGCGAAGCCGAGTCGGTGAGGTCATGAACTTCCGGGTTCCTTCAGGCCAATAAATAATAAATAATAAGGAGTGGGGTAGAAATCGACGGATGTAGGGTAAAAGTTTGCCTGCCTTAGCATTCGGGAAATGGGTTCATTACAGCCGTAGGAAGTGTGGTGGGAGGGCAGATAGAAGAGACGAGGGTTTCGTAGGTTACGGGGGTTGGTGTTGAGTGCGATGGTGGAGATCAAGCTAGGGCAGTTGATTGTGCCGGAGAGGAGACGGTGGATGAAGAGGATATCGGCAAGAGTTCTGCGCTCCTCAAGTGTATTGAGGTTGATCAAATGGAGCCGGTTTGGGTATGGGGAAAGAATCCGAGGATTCTCCCAGTAGAGTCCACGGAGGGCAAAACGCAGAAAACGACGTTGCACGCTCTCGATTCTGCGGATATGGGACGAGCAGTGTAGAGACCAGACCTGACTGGCGTATTCAAGAAGGGGGCGGACGAAGGCTATGTAGAGGGGACGAAAAACGTAGGGATTAGAGAATTCCTTAGACCAGCGTTTCACAAAACCTAGGGCGGAGTTGGCCTTAAGAATGATATCATCGATATGTGGGATGAAGCTGAGCTCTCTGTCAAATAAGATTTCGAGGTCACGTATTGAAAATACGTATAAAATCTGCTGGTTTAGTAGGAAGTAGGGGAGTGGGGGTGGGGGTTGACGTTTGTTGGAGAAGGTAATGGAGTGACATTTGACAACATTGAGTTACAGGCAGTTATTACGGCACCAAGTTGAGAAGCTGTCGAGGTCCTGTTGGAGAAGTGAGGAGTCGAGAGGAGAGATGATTGTTTTGTAGAGTTTGGGGTCGTCCGCATAGAGGGAGATGGATGAGTGTTTAATAACGGAGTCGACATCATTGATAGTAAGGATAAAAAGGAGGGGGCCTAGGTGACTACCTTGCGGAACTCCTGACGTGGGAAAAAAGGATCGGAAAGGGAGGATCTGAATTTGACACTGTAGGATCGGTCTTTCAGATAAGAAAATAACCATTTGATCAATAGGGGTTCGAAACCTAGGGAGGACAGCTTGAAAAGGATGAGATTATGGGAGATTTTGTCAAAGGCCTTGCTGAAATCAGTGGTGATAACATCGACTTCGTTGTCATTCTCTAAGGCACGGAGAGTATGGGATGAGAACTCGATCAGATTCGTTGTGGTCGAACTACCCAAAAGGAAACCATGCTGGTTGGGTGAGGTGATGGATTTACAACGGAAAGATAACGCGTTGTAAAGAATCCCTTCGAGCAGTTTGGGGATATGAGACAGTTTGGCGATGGGTTGGTAGTTGCTGATATCATTTTTGGGTATTAGGAGGATTTCCAGATACTAGGGAAGGTCCCCTGAGAAAGGGATAGGTTGAAAATCTTTGATATCGGGAGAGAAAGAGAAGTGGAACAGTTCTTTAAAAATACAGACGGGAGTCCATCAGGTCCTGGGGTGGACTCGTCTTTGAGTAAGTTTAGTTTCTCCTCAACTACGTGAAGCTGAGTAAGTTGAGGGGTGAAGGGACCAAGGGAGAATTCGGGCAAGTCATTGAAATACGACGGATTGGGTTCGAAGGAGATGTCTGTGAAGGATTTATTGAAAAACTACCCGAACAGGTTGGCAATAGTTAGGTTGTCGTTTGACATAGTCGCGCCATAAGAGAGGGAGTTAGGATAGGCGTCGGATTTACATTTATAATTTATAAAGTGGAAAAAGGATTTGGGATCATTGATCAAATTG
Source organism: Microdon myrmicae (assembly GCA_963931805.1). Taxonomy (NCBI): domain Eukaryota; kingdom Metazoa; phylum Arthropoda; class Insecta; order Diptera; family Syrphidae; genus Microdon; species Microdon myrmicae. The sequence continues at coordinate 253,547,085 of OZ007497.1, forward strand.
GATTGTAGAGTTCGGAAAATTTATAAAAATACCCGAGATAGTTGGAGTAGTTTTCAATGGATCGCATTTTGAGGAAAATGTTCCATAAGTTATTCCTTTTATTCCGAAGATTGCGCAGATTGCGGTTGTACCAAGGCGGCGAAGAAACCGATGACCTGCGGCGAGAATAGGGACATATAAGACGACGGCATAGTAAATCTCCTTATAGAGAGTGGTCGTGGCTTCTTCTACAGCCAAATGATCAAAGCGAAACGCTGTTTTGCTAAGATGCTCATTTAGGGGGCGGAAATTAGCATTGTGGAAGTTGTAAGAAAAGCAGTCAGGAGGTAGAGGGGGCTGGGTTTCGTGGTCGAGATATAAGGATAACAGCAGTGGGGGGGTGATAATTGTCAATGGTAGAGAGGGCGTGTGGGCTGGAGGCAACTGAGGACATGGTGGGTCGGTTGTGAACACGAGGTCCAGCTGTCTCCCCATATGATTTGGGACATTGCTAATTTGATGGAGGCATGAGTCGGTGAGGCCGTTTATAAAAATACGTTCATTAGAACTAGTGGGGTTTGAGACGTAGAAGGCTTGTTCGTCAGCCGATGTCCAAGAACGACGATATCGTCTATTGCGGTGCTTCACTCTGTAAGGTTATCTACCGCCTCAATTGCGAGTTCTTATGATGCGATGGGTCGAGAGGGAGGAGTATAGAAACAGATAATAAATAGAGACTTAGGGCGCTTGTGAATTTTAATAGCGACGTAGTCAAGATCCGGAGAAGAAGAGATGGCAATTAGAGACGAAGTGAGTCTGTTATGAGTGGCGAGCAGCACTCCACGGCAAGGGGAGTTGGGCTCCTTCTGTCAAGGCCTATTAAGCGAGTTTATGGCGATTCTAACAATGAAGTGAAAGTAAAGTGAAGAATAAAACACCAGGAGAAATCTTAGGTGGCGAGTTGAAACATCCTTGTCTACATTTTTTTTACACTAACGCACGCACAAAAGAGGATTTTGAAGTACTCTTAAATGTTAGAGCACAATGCGAGCGGGTGGAGGGAAAGTGGATAAGAAAAGGAGGTATCGATGTATATTGGTGTTGAATGCCTGGACATTACAAAGACGAGGAAACACATGATCATGTAGAGCATTCCGTATGGTCCGGCTAAAGAATGACTCTCTATGTTTATTTGTGCGCCTGAAGTTGACTTTCAACGTGAGATGAAGCGCATTCCCAGATTGACGAGTATGGCGGGAAAATGTCTGAAGCGGCGGAACACATTCAGCAAGTTCAGTTGAGCAACGACCGTGGTAATGCCTGTAGAAAGGAGCCAGGGATGATACGTTGTGCCTATGTTTTAACGACGGCATTGATCGACTTACGGTTGGGTCCCCAATAAGTTTTACTAAAAAATGCTTTTGTCTGTTAATCTTTATTATCATACCTAAGAATCACTTTTTACATTTACGCAACGGCATCTATCATCATCATCTTCATCGGCACTACAACCGGGAACCGGTCTTGGCCTTATTTAGCAAGTCCTGGCGGTTGTTAAATTTTCCACAATGATTTGTTTTTTTACGGGCAAGGTCATTAGTCTTGCGGCAGAGGCTCCCCGACGGGGAATCGAACCCCGGTCTCCCGCGTGACGGGCGGGTATACTAACCTCTATACTATCGAGGAACCGTCTATCGTGGTCCATTCTTAAATTCTAATCTTCACGATGTGTTTGAATATTTCGAGTGGTATTTTGTGAATGCCCGCCATATTTTCTTCACTGCATGCTGTATGTGGTCTATTTGGTCATCTATTTTCCAATAATGAAAATTGGATTTCGAATTCTTCGATGGGTACGGTAGGCCGATTATGTGGACCATAAGTTAGTTGCTCTAAACCCACGAAACACATTCCTAGTAGAGCTCTGATTTTATTAATCCAGCTGAATGATTTGTAGTCGAACAGCATTTTTTCATGAAGAAATACCCAACAATTCTTAACATAAATATCATGACAGTTTGGGTGTTTGATTTGTTATAACATCCCTACTGGAAAAAGTACCTGTAAATGAATAATCCTATATTATAATATGGGGCTCCTCGATAGTATAGTGGTTAGTATATCCGCCTGTCACCCGGAGACCGGGGTTTGATTCCCCGTCGGGGAGCCCCTGGCGCAAGACTAATGACCATGCCCAGACAAAATAAATCATTATGGAAAATTTAACAAGCCTCAGGACTTGCTAAATAAGGCCAAGACCGGTTCCCGGTTGTAGTGCCGATGATGATGATGATATTATAATATGAGGGCAGGTCAATAAGTCTTTAGAAAAAGGTAGAAAAACAATTATTGTGGGTACATTCTTTTTTTTTTTTTTTTCAACATAATCTCCTTCTGGTTCCATACACTTTGACAGACGACAACCGGCACTTTTCTTTTGTCTGTGAAGTCTTTTTTCAGATCTTCTGAGCTCTTTGTATTTCTCCTCGCGTACCCGCATCCTATGAGACTGCTGCATTGCCCGGTATACAGCATTTTTACGTTCAGTCGCTAGTTTGCACTCATCATCAAACCAGTCGCTCCGATCTCTACGACTACTGCCTAAGATGGAGTTGGCAGTACTAACGACAGTATTTTTAAGGCGTGTCCATTTCTCTTTTTAGACCCCACATTCTGGCCCCAGGACTTACTCGCCTTCCGTCGAGCTCTCCGAGGGCGAGTCCTAGCGGATGACCGAAGGTGTTACTGGTATGCTCATTGCGTAAGGCAACCGTTTTGATTCGAACCTGATCCGCGGATGCAATACGTCTCCGTAAGGTAACCCGCGCTCGGAAAGCTATACCGACAAGATAATGTTATCGTCCGATGTTAATGCATGCACGAAGTCGGTCACAGAGATTATTCTTCTCGGAATGGAGATCTACATTCCATATTCCATCAAGCGAAGTTCATCTGATAAGCCTTGGTTTGATAATAAATGCGAGCAGATTCAAGCGGCAAAAAAATAGAGCGTTTAAACAATGGCGCTCCAATTGCGCCGATGTTAACAGAACGTATTTTGTTAGAATCAGAAATCCATGCAACCAGACGATTGATACCGCGAAGAAGGCCTATAACGACTTGAGTGCCCAACGGGTTCGGGGATGTTCGCGCCGTCGCGTCGGGAGATGAACCACAAACGGGTGTGATACGTGATAACTATAAGATTCGAATAGGCTCATCAGCTTCAGGAAAAATGTCATCACTTGACCAAGACCTTATATTACAGGAGAAAGTTCTCCTTGTTGGTGAGGTGTGGGAAGCCACTCACCATCCCACGCTAGTCGGCTTGTTGATTCGAATGTATCAAAGGAAAGCGCTGGATAGTTGTCATCGTATTGACGTTTTATGAGCCAAATCAATCCAATTTTTTTCGCTAATTCTGGTGACTTTGTGGCGTTTCTAACAGATACACACACAGTACATAACCAAATAGTAAAAACAACAACACTGAAAAAAAATTGAAAAAGCAAAGCATCAGAGCCGTATACCATTAAGGTGATTGGATAAGGTCATCAATGCCGAATTTATTATGTATTTGTATTACAACGGACTTCTGAATGATCATCAATACGGATTCCGTGGCAGGAGGTCCATGACCACATTTTGACCCTTATAACCGATGTATGGGCATCTGCGATTGAGCGGCATGGTGAGTCAAAGGCGGTCGCATTGAATATCTCCAAGGTTTTTGACCGCGTCTGGCACGGGGCATTGCAGAGTAAATTTCGTTCATATGGACTTTCCCAGCAGCTTTGCGACTGGACGAAGAGCTTCCTCGAAAATCGATTCATTCGGGTTATTGTGGACGGCGAGTGTTCGGATCTGTATCCTATTAATTCCGGGATGCCTCAAGATTCTATTCTGGATCCAACCTTGTTTTTACTTCACATAAATGATTTGCTGGAGTCAACAAAAAAGTGTTCATTTTTGTGGATGATAAGCATGTTTCCTCTTTTTCGAGTGATCGGTCGATTCAGCGTCGCACCAGCTGGGATGCAGCGAGATCGACTCTGAATCGGGATCTGGATAAGCTCGTGCCGTGGGGATAGACCAATCTCATTGACTTTAATGCAACGAAGACACAGTATACAACTCCACAAAGAAAAACGGATCATCGGTACCACAGCTGATGGTGAATGGGCCAGGCATTCGAATCTGGAGAATGCTTGAAATCGTTCGGCGTCACAGTCTATTCGCATAGACTCGCCTCGAACATCGCCAGGTCCGCCTGTGGAAAACAGAGTTATCTTTTTAGAGCCAAGAAATATTTTACTCCTGCCCAACTTCTCTTTTATAAATCCCAAATAAGACCCGCGCTCGAATATTATTCTCATGTTTGGAGCTCTGCTCCTAAACATACCCTCAACCTACTTGAGAGCATATATATATATATATATATATATTTATATATATAATATATATATTTATATATATAATATATATATTTATATATATAATATATATATTTATATATATAATATATATATTTATATATATAATATATATATTTATATATATAATATATATATTTATATATAACATATATATATTTATATATATAATATATATATTTATATATATAATATATATATTTATATATATAATATATATATTTATATATATAATATATATATTTATATATATAACATATATATATTTATATATATAATATATATATTTATATATATAATATATATACAATATATATATTTATATATATAATATATATATTTATATATATAATATATATACAATATATATATTTATATATATAATATATATATTTATATATATAATATATATATTTATATATATAATATATATATTTATATATATAATATATATATTTATATATATAATATATATATTTATATATATAATATATATATTTATATATATAATATATATATTTATATATATAATATATATTTATATATATAATATATATATTTATATATATATAATATATATTTATATATATATAATATATATTTATATATATAATATATATATTTATATATATAATATATATATTTATATATATAATATATGTCTTTATATATATATTATATATATTTATATATATATATATATATATACACATATGTATATATATATATTAGAAACCTTATTCAAGACTCAATGTCTGTATAAAGTTTTGTCTCAATCGGATATACAATGCGCGAAGAACAATTATCTGATATAACTCACGCGAGTTCCAGTCGCCATCGGGCACCCCCTCACCCCTTAATGCCTCCTATACCTGTGTCCCACCCACCAAATACAAATCTCGCTTACCAAAGCTATTACCACATATTTCCATGACTCCCATGCAACATCAGCACACAGGACTGAAAAATATTTCGTAACCCTACATTTAAGAACTCGGTATGGAACTTGCAAAGGTGACAAATTGTAGTCTCAGCGTCTATCAAACTTTCGATCCTTTTTGTTCCAAAGCGTAAGAATCACATTTTTCAATTCAATACCGAGGTGTAATATAGAAGTTAATTAGTGCATTGAGTTGAATTGGTTTCTGGACGTCATACAATAAAGTCAACACTAAGTTACATTGATTAATTATAAAAAATATTGAATTGGAATAAAGACATTTAGAAATAAAATTGTAGGTGGTTTTTCTTCTTTTTAAATCAAAGGCCCCGCTACATTAACTCGTGCCACCTGGTGTACATTGGTGGTACTATAGCGTATTGTGACGATAGTGAAGAACGTGTGATTCGAACTAACACTATGACCGTTAGAATCACCAAAAATGTAACCAATGCTCAACACATCAGGCCACTGCCGCGTGTACGAATTCGATTTATAAACTCAAGTACACTCAACTGATGTGGATTTGTTATGTTATCGCTATGGTATACGGCTCTGATCAAATTCTTATTCGATTTTCATTCGGTGTTCTTCACTATTTGCTTATGTATTGGGTGTGTATCTGCTAGAAACGCCACAGTACTATTTCGGGAATCTCACGCCAGTGCCAGCAACAATTCACTAACGTTTTATTGCAATCGGCTGAATAGTTTAGGAACATTTATGGGACAAGCAAACAAACAGACATACATCAAGTTTTGCGTATATAGAGAATCGTGCAATTTGTTAGCCATAAGTGTTGGAACTCTTTCCAATCTAAATTATATTAGTATCTATATTTGTTTATGCTATTTATTTATTGCCATTCGTTTTGGTGTCGTTCTTGCATCTGCACTTTTGTTTCTTATTCATGATACCCAGATTCTTCTTTTACTATATTTGTATTTCGGCTTTATCTCTTCTAGACTGAAATCATTGGTCAATTATTTTACTAATAGCACAAATATAACATTTAACGCAATACGCTTTCAGAAAAATATTTTAAGTGGACATTCGAATGTAAATACAAAATAATGTTAAAAATTATTAAAAATAAATAAAATATAGCGCGAATTAAAGTAATTGAAATAAATAAATGAAAATCGAGATAGCCAAATTAGATTAAGATTGACTGTATTAAATAAAATGACAATTCTTTTTTAATACATTAATGTGAGACTGATTGTGGTAAATAAAATGAACAATTTTTTAAATAATACTATTTTTTATTGTGTGTGCAGCTGTAGATATCAATCGCCGATGTAAACCGTGATATTCAAAAGTTCGGATTTCGATTGATTTTCAACGTCAAGCACAAAGCTTTAACCATCATTCGCCTTTGAGTGGTTGCCCTTACTAAATACATAATTCGCAGCAAGTTTCCTGACTCACAGCTTTATGGTGAGTGTCTCGGCCAGCTCATTCTTAATCAACCGGCGTACCAATATGCAGCTTGCTGCCGGTCTATGGTTGCCTGGTACTTTGAATGGTGTTTCGCATTTGTCACATCATTTTGTCAGTCGTTGAGAAAATATGTACGTTTTGTGATGACTGCTACAACTGACATTTCTGTCTTACGTTAAACATTTGAGTGAGTTTGCATTGAAAGTGTTTATGCCTGTTGGTTGAATTGGCGAAGCGATACCGCGGCGTGTCGTCGATCTCTTTTCATATTTATTTTATAGCAGACTGACATGGTTTGGGTTCAATTGAACATGACATGTAACTGATGGAGTAGATAATAGATATTATTTTCAAAAATTAAACAAAGGAAAAATGAAAGTAGATTACTGCAAGAAATGAAAGGAGTAAGTACGAGAAACTAAGTACAATAATAAGCAGAGGGAGACATCGTAGACGTTCTTAAGCATCACAAACTTAGTAAATAAAATATTGTGACACAATTGTGGGTGTATTCTAAACATATTAGGATTTCCCTTGAAAATTGACCCCCGCTTAGTAGAAAGCTTGACGTCGTCCAGGGGATTAAATTACAATGAATCAGTCAGGCTATGCTGAGGGAAGCATACGCTTCCAATAAGGCCCCCCATGTCAGACAGGCTAGCGAGGAGTAACACACAAAGACTTGCCACCCCTAATCCATGGTGTTATGCGTCACCGTGCCCATTGGATGTTTTGCAGCCAGGGGTATAACGGCGCCTCTCTGACACGGGGTTGAATCAGAGCAGTAAGCAGACCTTACCATATCAAAACGGGATTCTGACTATTTGAAACCCTAAGACTCGCGGGAACAAAAATGCAGGGCACATGGTAGGTACAATTATGTACTTATAAACGTACACGCTCCAACAGAATCTACGGATGAAAAAACGAAGGACACATTCTACGAGACCCTAGAGGAAGTATTTGATGGGATCTCATCATTCGATGTTAAAATCCTCCTCGGGGACCTCAATGCGAAAATTGGAAGGGACGATATCTTCCAACCAACTATAGGTAAGTAGAGCCGAAACCCAAAAAAAAAAAAAAAAAACGGATATCACCCGACGGCGTAACGCAAAGCCAAATAGACCACTTTCTCATAGACAAAAGACACCACTCGAATATCCTTGACGTATATATCGTATATCCCTGATCATATAGAGGAGCAGATTGCGACTCCGATCACCTGCTAGTCATGGGCAAAATTAGAAGTCAGCTCGCAGCAAACCCACATGGGCAATCACGGGAGACGAGCAAAAAGTTCGACATTGATAAACTAAAAGACCTATGCAAAAGGGCTGAATATCAAGACGAACTAACGAATAGATTTAGCATCCTAGAGAATGGGAGTAGCGAGGAAGAGGTGTGGGGGTTTCTCTATTCTATATGAGAAAAAACCCACAATTCCAACCACAATTCCTACCTAATTTCGACCGCTTCCAGCGCATCATACCTACCCATTTCCATTATATGTTATTACCCTGTAAAACATGTCAAACGGACGCATAGCTATGTTCATTATCCCATGCAGATAATGCATTATTGAGTTTAGCTACAATCTTCGCCACACGGCAACACTATTGCTCTAACCATGGGATTTCCACCGGAAATTCCATTCGTATTGGTTAGCAACAACCAAGTCAAACCAAGCGACGCGGTTGCATCATCATCTATTGGCTTGGGTATTTACCAACATTCCACAGAGTTTTTTTCCATGGTATTATATCCCCAGCCGACGCGGCGTCCTATTGGCTTTTCCCAGATCACCCATTCGCTTGGGATCAATGATCTCTTTTTGCAGGTAAATAACATCAGCTAGGTTTTGTTACGACCACAACCACCCATCCCATAAAAATTACCCTTTTGGAGCTAGTCTCCACCACTAACGGCGATACACGCCAAAACCATCCACTTAAAGGATGTGACATAATGCTAAATCAAAGCATTACCCCATACACCTTGTCCCGCATAAATTGATAGCAAACAAATCGAACTAAACGTTCGATTTGCGCTAATCAATTAAACTCCAAGCAAATTGAACTAAACGTTCAATTTGCTCACATAAAAAACTGGGAAACAGAATCATTGAACCAAGGGTTCACCACAACAACCCCTAAGAGCCAAATGTGCAGGCCAGATGCCGTCCTTCAAACAAAACCATTGAGTATCATAAAAAATTGCGCGCCAGCAATTTTACGAGACCTCAGAAAAATGGTTAACTAAAACAATTAAAACAACCAACGCCAGTTTTCGTTTTAACAAAATTAAGTTAAAACAAACAAAAGGAAAATATTCGCCTTTGTATCGATTCCCCACGGAAAAGATCCTGGCCCATTCGACTACAATAAACAACATAGAGAATCAGAAATGCTCATTAGCACAATTCTCTATTTGTATTCCCTAACGTATCCTTACAAAAGGGATCCTTGCCGAGTCGGCTAGAACAAACAACAGGCATCATAAAACGAATTACACATTCGTTTAGCGCATATCAACATAGAGGATTATAAATGTGCATTCGCACGATCCTCTGTTGATTTTTCCTTTTGTGTTTCCGCGTTTGATCCCAAGCCGGGAAAGATAAAGAAAGAAATGCCATATCCTTCGACCTTCAGGATGAAGAAAAAACAGGTCTTCGTTGGCGGGTTGAATTTTGAATCTCGACCGAGACGGTGAGATAACCGAGAGTTGTGTTTTGAGAGTTGTCCAGAACGGACGAAAAGTGGGTTTTGGATTTTTGACCAGGACGGTCGGGAGGAGATTGCTTGTTGGTGTCATAAATAAAATAACTTTGAACAATACGTGTTTAATAAATGTAAACTAGATAAAATAACTTTGAAAATAGATCTAGTAAGAATACGTTTTAATAAGTGCGAGTAAAGTAACTTAGAATGAAGCAACAAAGAACAAAAAGTGTTTTATTTAAAGAGGGATCCCAAAGTGTGTGTGATGTTTAAAGTGAGTGACAAACAGATCATTACAGGTTATTGTTCTTTCCCTTTTGATTTCTCCATCCTTGCTACGCCCATCGACGTCGAACGAATACACAAGTACGTTTCTACCTCGATGAGTGTGGTGAGTTGAGGAACGCACAAGAGAGCATGATTACCATTGGCGGATCGATGTGTAAAAGCAGAAATCACAATTGCCACCCTAATTCAAGTTAGTCACATCTCAACCATTAAAGTGTGCACACGCACTCGGAGTCGCTATTCAATTTTCACCGTGGTCGGTCACACTGTTGCTTAAACTCACATTTCAACGCAAAATGCTCACAGGCATTCGGGAAAAATCTTTAATCACCGAGGTCACAGTGTAGAGGAAAAAGTATATAACTCAATTTACCATAGTGAAGCGATTCAAGTTGTATATACATGTACATAATTCAATTTAACGATTCTGAGGTGCTCGAAGTGTTCCAACTTATATAGAAACTATATAAAACAATTTAGCAATATTTAAGCAATTCAGCTTGTATATAAATGTACATACATTTATTTAATAACACCAGTGTTACAACTTATATAAAACTACATAAATCAGTTTAATAATATTAATTATAAGTTCTGAGTGGAATAAAAGGAAAGGATCCTTTGTCAAATTAAAATAAAAAAAAAAATTAAGCTCAGACATTTTTCAGTGCCTTTTTATTTCCTGATTTGTTGGACATCGTTGGTGCACATCACGTTTTAGTAGAACATTTGTTGGGGAAGAAAGTGAAACAGTGCCCGTGTCAGGTGCAATACTTCTTCACCCCCACAGAGGAAACCAATAATCTGGGCACTAAATTGGCATCGATCAGAGACACAATCAAACAAACAGCCCGAAAGGAATTAGGATTTAAGAAAACAATTAAGTCCAAACCATGGCATGACTATGAGTGCAGGGCGAAGATCGAACTACATAAACGCCTCAGAGTGATTCACTTAGAAAGATATGGTGAAGTCAACGCAGAAAGATACGCGACAATTTGGAAAGAGACAATGAGACTTTTCAAACGCAAAAAACGCGAATGGAAGAAGACTTGGATCGAAAAATCCTAGAAAACGCCAGAGCAAAGAATATCAGAGGCATGTATGCCGGCATAAATTCTATTAGAAATGGCTACCGAGGGAGAGCCAAAATAATCTGAGACACAAACGGCTGTCTGGTGCCAGAAACAAACAATATCGTGACAAGATGGAAGCAGTACTTTGAAAACCTGCTCAATGTGCGCACCCATCAACCACAAATAAACGCACCAGACGTACATACAGCCGAGCCTCAGATCCCAGAGCCCTCTCTCAACGAAGTTGTAGACGCAATAAATCGATTAAAAAACAACAAAGCTCCCGGAGTAGACTGCATACCGGCAGAGTTTGTGGAGCATGGAGGAGAGGTAACCGCTCGAAAGATCTGTGGCGTTTCTAACAGATACACACACAATATGCAAGCAAATAGTGAAGAACACAAAAAAAAATTGAATAAGAAAATGCACCAGACGTATACTAAGCAATAATAACATAGCAATTCCACATCAGTTGAGTGTACTTGAGCTTAGAAATCGAATTCGGACCCGCGGCAGTGGCCTGATGTGTTGACTCCTTCGTTTCGAGGTTACTCACGTCCGTATTGTTTTCTCGAAAATGTGCGTTCTCGTTCGGAGATTGACGTTGAATTAAAATTAATTTTTGTTTGCCGTTGACGTTATTTTTATTATTTGACGCCAACGTCGGTTTTTATTAATTTCTCTGCCAAGTAGAATTTGCATAAAGTAGTTTATGCAAATTAACTACTTGGCGAGTTGTTCTCCGTTTACAGGTAAGGAGGGGGAACTAACGAAGGGGGATTCGTGGATTTTGGGGGGACCTGGACTCAAGGTCGGTCCGTAACAGATCCACCAACTGATTAAAACAATACGGGATAAGGAAATCACTCGGCAAGAATGGAAAGCCCCAATAGTCATCCCCATTCTCAAAAAAGCGACAGATCTGATTGGGAACACTACAGGGGAATATCACTGCTCCCAACCACATACAGAATACTAACAAATCTCATACTGGCGAGAATCACACCGTACGCAGAAGAAATACTGGGAGTCTACCAATGCAGATTCCGTAGGGACCGGTCAACGAGCGATCAAATGTTCACAGTGAGGCAACTGCTGGGAAAAGAAGTGGGAATACGGAGAGACGGTTCACCAACTGTTCGTTGACTTCAAAAAGGCTACGACTCAGTCGCAAGACAAAGACTTTACCATATTGCAGTTGTGCGATGTCTCGATGCCGGACGAGGAATGTCGTCGGCCGAGATCGTTGCAGATGTTCCGCCGAACGAGGAATGTCGTTGGGGAATTGCGAAGGTGAGCACGTTGCCTGAAACCAAAGTTTGTATTAAAAAAAGGAACAGAAATCCCTTTTGATAATCCTTGCTGAACTTGTTGTCCCTCTGTAAAAGTTAGGATTTGCGTTGGGCTTCAGCAGCGAATCCAGACATCCGCGCTGAACGGATGTATTTGATGAATTTGTTGGGATTTGTGTTTAAGTAGGAACATTAAACTTCATTAACTAACATTGAAGCAAAGCCAACGCGAATATAGATAAAGTTCGACTGAGTTCTCGATTGAGACAACTTTGTTTATTAAATAGTTTCTCTACTAAAATAATCAAAGCCACATGGTGGCGTGCAAATTAAATCTAATTTTTATACAATTACATTGATCAATTGATCCGCACCAAAACAGTATAGAAGCCCGTAATTATAGTTGAAAGCACCAAAAGTAGTAAACAACGTTGAATTGACAGTTTCTCCACTGTCATCGTGTTGCTGGCATGTATGGTGAATATTTGTCGGGGAGAGTACTAGACGATGTACTAGATTCTCCTCGAGCATATAACTATGTACCGAAAAAACATGCCACCATCATTCAAATTTGCATGAACGAAGATAAAGGGCGAGTTAAAATAGAAAACCTCTCTAGAAAATCTCTCAGAACTATTTGAAATCCGGGACGGACTAAAACAGGGAGATGACCTCTCACCGTGTCTTTTTAACCTTGTGCTCGAGTATGTCATCAGAAAAGTACAAGATGACAACATGGCCGGATCATCCCTGAACGGGGTCATATAAGTGCTCGCATATACGGATGACATCGCAGTTCTAGGCGATAATCTAGAAACTGTAAGTAAAAACTGTGAGATCATCATGCAAGCGGTAGAAGAGGTGGGCCTAGAAATAAATGAAGACAAAACAAAATACATGATTACGACGAGAGCAGGCGGAACTCAGGGAACACATATAAATTTCAGAGGCAAGACATTTGAAAAAGTTGAAGAATTTAAATATCTGGGAACAATACTGACGGTCAGTAACGAAATGTCGAAGGAAATTAGCAAAAGACTGCATTCCGGCAACGTTAGTTGGCACTCAGTCAGTAAACTGCTGAAATCCAGACTGCTATCACGTAACATAAAGCTCTGTGTCTATAGAACCATAATAATGCCGATTGTTCTATACGGATGCGAAACATGGGCACTCACAAAACGGGAAGAAATCAAATTCCGCGTATTCGAGAAGCTGGACAATGGAGGAAACCACAACCACGAATTGGAAGAGCTATACCGCAAACCTACAATAGTGAGAGTAATCAAGTCGCGAAGATTAAGATGGGCCGGACACGTGGCGTGAATGGGCAACGATAGGACCGTGCGTAGAATTCTTGACGGTAGACCAACGGGAAAGAGACCGATAGGACGGCCGCGACGAAGATGGGAGGACAATGTAAGGTTTGACCTTGAGGAGATCGGATCAGATGGTCAAACATGGAAGGAGATTGCACAGGACAGGCCCTGTGAGTAGGGCGTTAGAATATACTCACAGCTAGGCCAACTTGTCGTAAAAGGCGACTAAAGGCCGAGTGGTAGCCGGGGTCCCAACGCCCTGTGCGCCCGGTGAAATACCACCCCATCAAGCTATAGGCTCCGTGAAAAGGTTGGGAGAAATCTCTGGCCATCTTTCGGAGCTTGGCTGATGGACCGGTTCGAGAAAAGGTTGGTTAGGTGGTAGTCGGTCCCAAGGTGAGATACCACCCCGTCACGCTGTACATTCCGCGATATCGCCGAGAGAAATCTTCGACGGTCTTTCGGATGTGTGGCTGATGGCCCGGACTGGCACGGGGATAAGTCATGATGGTACGTTCTGATATAAAGAATTCCGGAGGTAAACTCGTCTCCCATTCGGATCTCCGGGGGGGGGGACTATGTCAGGGGGAACATCATGCAGATATCATGATAAATAATGGCACTTTAAGAGGTTCGTCATCGCATAACCGGGCTCGCTCTCGAGGCTCGGCCCACGCTCGACTGGTGACGGCATTTTGTAACATCAGGGGCATCGGTTTCACCAATACCAATGTAAACGCCGTCCGCCAATATTTGCAAACAACGAAACCTGATATCCTTGCCCTAACTGAGACCCAGGTCGATTCGTCAACTGATTCGACATATCTTCGTTGCTCAGAATACGACTTACATTCGAGATTCCGTTTTAAGGGCGGAGTCTGCGTCTTCACGCGGTCCAATCTGGCTTGCCAGAGGATGGAGGCGTTGGAACCCAATAATATGGACATCATATGGTTGAGGGTCGTGCTGAGGAATTCCGTTAAATTTCTTTGTTGTCTTTACCGCTCCCCGAATGACGATCGACCGGCGACATTTTTCGAACATCTTTCATATAGCACCGACTGGATACAGATCAACCACCCATCTTCTGAAATTGTTGTCCTTGGCGATTTTAACGTGCACAATTCCGACTGGTTGTTACATTCTAACAGAACCGACGAGGCTGGGAGGCTAGCGGAGATGTTTGCTGTAAGCCATAACTTGACTAAGCTCGTGGGGGAGCCAACGCGAGTGCCGGATGCCCGAGGCGGTTATGCGAACATCCTGGATCTGTTTTTGACATCCGAACCGAGTATTTATACCGTAGAGGCTTCTGCGCCACTGGGAAACTCAGATCACTGCTTGGTATCTGTCGCGCAAGCGAATATCCGGCCTAGGCAGCTTTGCCATGTATGGAAGTATGGGGCTGCTAACTGGGACGATTTGCGAGATTTCTTCGCATCCTTTCCATGGTCCGAGGTGTGCTTCGGAGACTCCGATGTTAACACTTGCGCGGAGTTGGTATCAGAGATTATTCTTCTGGGTATGGAGATGTATATTCCATATTCCATCTAACGAAGTTCATCTGATAAACCTTGGTTTGACAAAAAATGCGAGCTGATTACAGCGGCAAAAAATAGAGCTTTTAAGCAATGGAGCTCCAATCCCACCGATGTTAACAGAACGAATTTTGTTAGAATCAGAAACGCGTGCAACCAGACGATTGATACCGCGAAGAAGGCTCACAACGACACGGTGATCAATAAGCTCCTTTGGTGCCGAAATGGTTCGCGCTCCTTCTGGTCAATGGCAAAAGCTGTCAGCGGTAACTTCGCATCCTCCTCTTTCCCTCCGTTGGTGACAGACAGCGGGACGTTAGTCACAAATTCCAAGGATAAAGCTAATGTGTTCGCGAATTTATTTTCCGCGAATTCAAACCTCGATGCCGGCCTTTTGGAGCCACCTGTAATCTCGCCGGTACAGTCTTCGATGCGGGATGTGAGATTTCGTCCGCGCACTATTCAACGCATTCTACGTGAACTGGATTGAAGGAAGGCAACCGGCCCGGACGGAATACCAGCAATAGTCCTTAAGAACTGTGCTCCAGAACTATCGCCAGTTCTTGGCAGACTCTTCCGCTTATCTTATGCACGGAGGACCTTTCCTGCCTGCTGGAAAATCGCTCGAGTTCAGCCAATCCCAAAGACGGGAAAAAAGTGTTTCCCACAAAATTACCGTCCGATAGCATTACTGTCTATTTTATCTAAGGTAATGGAAAAAGTCATCAATACAGAGTTGGTTAAGTATTTGGAGTGCAACGGACTCCTGAATGATCGTCAATACGGATTCCGTGGCAGGCGGTCAACAGGAGACCTTTTGACACTTATAACCGATATATGGACATCTGCGATTGAACGGCATGGTGAGTCAAGGGCGGTCGCATTGGATATTTCTAAGGCTTTTGACCGCGTCTGGCACGGGGCATTGCTGAGCAAACTTCGTTCATATGGACTTTCCCAACAGCTTTGCTACTGGACGAGGAGCTTCCTCGAGAAACGATCGATCCGGGTTGTTGTGGACGGCGAGTGTTCGGATCTGTATCCTGTCAATTCGGGGGTGCCCCAAGGTTCTATTTTGGCTCCAACCTTGTTCTTGCTTCACATAAATGATTTGTTGGAGACAACGGATAACAAAGTGTTCAGTTTTGCGGATGATAGTTCCCTTGTTTCCTCCTTTTCGAGTGATCGACCGATTGGTGCATCTGCGTCACACCAGCTGAGATGTAGACAGATTGATTCTCTGAATCGGGATCTGGATAAAGTCCTGCAGTGGGGAAAGGCCAATCTTGTCGACTTCAGTGCAACGAAGACTCAGTATACAACATTCACAAAGAAAACTGGATCATCGGTTCCACAGCTGATGATGAATGGCCGGGCCCTCAAGGCTGCGCAAAGTTTGAGATTGCTCGGCGTCACGGTCTGTGGGAATGTATCATGGCATAAACACGTGTCGAACATCGCCAGGTCAGCCTCAGGAAAACTGAGTTATCTTTTTAGAGCCAAGAAATATTTTACTCCGGCCCAACTTCTTCTCCTATATAAATCCCAAATTAGACCCGCGCTCGAATATTGCTCTCATGTTTGGAGCTCGGCTCCTAAACATACCCTCGACCTACTTGAGAGCATACAGAGACGAGCAATCCGCCTGATCGGGGACTCGGCGCTGACGTCGGGACTACAGTCGCTATCACATCGAAGGCGCGTAGCCGACCTCTGTCTGTTTTACAGATATTATCACGGGTGCTGTTCTTCGGAGATTCGTGGTATTGTTCCGCTCAATTCGGCTTATATGCGCTCCACAAGACAATCCGACGGATCACACCCGTTTGTGGTTCATCTCCCGACGGCGCGAACTTCCCTACATCAGAACTCGTTCCGCTACAGAGCGGGGAAGCTGTGGAACTCCCTTCCCACGCGAGTGTTCCCGGAGCGTTACAACCTGCAACTGTTCAAAAAGAACTGCAACAGTTATTAGGGGGCATCTCGGGGCGCCCACTCGGCGCTATAGGTTCGCCTCTCCCGAGAGAAGTCTAATAAAAACAAAAATAAAACAGGGAACGATGGCGGAGTCGAGTCGGTGAGGTCATGTACTTCCGGATTGCTACAGGCCTATAAATAGTAATATATATTTGGCGGTAAATATGATAAAGTGCAGGACAATAGAGGAAACTCTATAACCACGAATTGGAAGAGCTTTACCGCAAACCTATAATAGTGAGAGTTATCAGGTCGCGAAGGTTAAGATGGGCTGGACACGTGGCGCGAATGGGCAACGATAGGACTGTGCGTAGAATTCTTGACGAAAAACCAATGGGAAATAGACTGGTAGGACGACCACGACGAAGATAGGAGGACAATGTAAGGCTTGACCTTGAGGAGATCGGATCGAATGGTCAAGCGTGGACGGAGAGTGCACAGGACAGGGATAATGTGGACAGGGTTAGTTCGGATGTTCTCTAACTACTTGGATGGAGGGATGGTGGGAAAGAAATCGTACAAGACCGGTAGGTCTTGACTGCGGTAGTAAACGCAGATTACGTCTTTGGCGTCTGATAATCTGCGCTTTGGTCGGTATGTGTGTGTGTGTGGGCTTGTGCTGTCTTGTACTGTGCGTGCGTGTTTGTAGTGTGTCAGCAGTAGACCCTATGGGATGGGTCCAGGAATCCTCTATTATAGAGGAGAATGTTTGTACTGAAGAAGAAATTGTGGTGGTCTGATCCCAAGAGATTGAGAGAGAGAAGGGTCAAGAACGCAAGATTGCCGTACAAGTGGGCTCTCGCTGTTCTGAATGCTTTCGAGGTACTTATATGCTAATTCTAGCAATTACTCATCGATAGGGATAATGGAGGCAACTTCGTATAGGTGAGAGTTCGGGTAGTGGCGGCCGTTAGGCCTTCTGTAGTGGTTGGTGCATCTTCTGAGGAGTTTTCTTTCGAAAACTCGCAGTCTTTCCATTTGGGCCGAAGATATGCAGAACCATATGGGAAAGGCGTACGATATTCAAGATCGGATTAGCTGCTTATAGCAGAGAAGCTTAACTTTGGTGTCAACCTTGTTGCTCCACTTCAAGATGTTGTGCAGTTGCTTAGACCGATCGAGGCCCTTTGAAGAATGTGGGTCACATGTTTGATGAAATTCATTTTTGGGGTATAGATGACCCCAAGAAATTTCATCCTGTCCTGTGGTCTAATCGTATTACCTCCCTTTTGTATTCGGATATTCTGTGAATATCGAGAAGTAGGTTGGGAGTGTTTACTACTCAGAATTATAGCTACTGCTTTAGATGGGTTAAGTCGAATTTTCCATCGACTGTAATACCATGAACTTCCAGATTCCTATAGGCCAATAAATATTAAATATAGTAATAGTGTTGCGGATTGGCAATTGAATGTGCTGGAATGTACTGGAGAAATCTAGTACATTCGCAGTGTATACCAGTTGCGCAGCAGCTGGCACCAGCTGGCCGATTGTCACCACGATGAGGTCATAGCGTCCCTTTTTGAATTGGCAGTTATGCCCACTGAGTCAGTCTGCAATCAACCTTCGCGGCGCTCACACAGCCAAACGGAACAGTAAACTAATCCCAGTCGTGGCAATCAGTCAAACCTTCAATTCATTGTGTATTATAAAGTTCCTTAAGCAATAAAGAGTAACTTGATATTACAATAAAGAACAACTTGTTATTATTAATTGGTTCTCGCTCAATTGGTGACGTGCTCTTCTACATTGACTGCGCTGCTCTCTCCCCTTTGCGACAGCCATTGTTCGTTGTGGCCGTCCATCGGCCGCCAACGAAACGCGTACCACTTCACCGAACAATTTCTGGTCCTTTGAGCCGGATGCTCAAGGACAGAGACACATTAAACTAAAGACATTAAAACATAAAAGACAGAGTGCAATGAGTGAAAGTGGGAAACATCATCATCAGGATCATAGCCGATCAGCGAGATCCCCGTAACATTTTCTGGTCCTTCGAGCCGGATCCAGCGACGTGTGGATCCGCACCATCGCCGCCCAGTTCGCGGCAAAGGATACCTGTGAAGAATAACTACTTCAACATCATCACGTGCTTCTAGTGAAACCCATTAAGGAAGGACACGAATCAATCCATTGCTCGTTGTGACCGTCCATCGGCGACCAATGAGAAACGCACACCTACTACAACAGTTCTGGTCCTTCACCACGTGCGCCAAACTGAAACACAATCAACACCTGAAGAACAACGCGACAGCAGCAGTCGGAAACATCTCTAGCCACAGCAATGGAAAAAAAATCGCCGCGCAGTACGCGGCACAGGGCCAAATGTCGCGCGCATTCGCCAACTTGAAGAAGCGAGGGCCATCAACGGTAAGTGCTGTACAAACCCGTAGAGATAATTTACAGGGCAAATGGAAAGAAATCCGTGACCAGCACGACGACATTCTGGAGTTGGCGACGTCGGAGACAAAGGACCACCGCTACTTCACGGAGGACTTCCCCGAGTCAGCAGAGGAGGTCTGTAGCGATTCTAACAGATACACACGATTCACAAGCGAAATAGTGAAGAACACGAACGAAAAATCGAATAAGACAAATACATCAGAACCGTATACCAAGCGATAAATAACAAAAAAGATAATTCACACCAGTGGAATATAGTCGAGTTTGGAAATCAAATTCTAAACACGGTCAGTAGCCTGGTGTGTGCCGCTTAGGTAAAATTTTTTTCGTGATTCGAGCTGTCATAGCGTCAGTTCGAATCACACGATCTTCTTCACTATTATTTCAAACGCCATAGGTCTACTTGGAGGAAATGACGAAGTTCGCCGAACAGCTTCGTGGCCTCACCATTGAACCACCGACAACATCCAAGGCCACGGCTGCAGTGGTGACACCCCACGCCAATCCCCGCAAGCTGTCTCCAGTGCAATTGCCGACATTTTCCGGAAAATACTGGAAAGAACCTGTTCCAGGCGGTATTGGCAGATCACCCTGATCTGACGGACGTCGAACGACTCTATTATTTGAAGTCGAACCTCCGCGACGACGCCGCCCGGGCCATCAAAAACATTCCGGTCACGGAGGAGAATTACCAGCGAGCCTGGAACAAGCTGGTGGAATACTTCGATAATACTCGTGCATTAGTTCACTCTGCCTTGAGTACCCTCTTCCAGATACAGGTCGTCGGAAAGGAAACTGCTGCCGGCCTGCGCCATCTCCGCGACACTACAAATGATGCAGTCGAAACTTTGGATGCGCACTGCTGCCCCGTGACCGCCTGGGATGACATACTTGTCTACTTAATAACACAGCGCATGGACCCCCGCACCGCTCGTGACTGGCAAACGGCGCAAGGCAACACCAACCAGCCACCCACGTACCACCAGCTCGATGACTTCCTGAAGACAAGGATCGAAGCTTTGGAGTTCGTCGAGTTGCCCCGGACCGTCATCGATCAACCCCGGCGTAACAGATCCGGCCAGACGGAGCACAACACCAAAGCGCGCCTCTCATAGCACACGCCTCACCACCTGCCCAGAAGCCCCCTGCCCGCTGCTCGGTCTGCAGATCAGATCACTACATCGAATCGTGTGAGGGATTCCGGGCCCTCAGCCGGGAAGAGTGAAGGTCGCACGTCACCAAACAAGGCCTTTGTTTTAACTGCCTTGGAAGGCATTTACACCGTGACTATCCATCGACATCCAGATGCCGGCAGTGCCAAGGGCGGCACCACACTTTGCTGCATACCATAACGACCACGACCCACCTGGATTCGGAAAGAGGCACAAGCCCCAAGCTTCAAGGCGGCCAGATCCCCGGGGTGTCATCTCACACGACCAGCGCCCCGCCCGTCCGGGCGATCCTCCTGGCCACAGTACGCGTCCTCGTCCAGTCGGGCTCCCAGCGCCGACTGGAGACTCGGGCCCTACTGGACCCCTGTTCAGAGGCCACCTTTATATCGGAATCACTCGCTCAGCGATTGCACCTGCGCCGGCGCGCACCATTCATCCCAGTCCATGGAGTCGGGGGCGCCCGCTGTCAGACGGCGAAGGCGTCCGTCACCATACTGCCACGGACCAAGAGCTCGCAAAGCTGGACAGTCAACGCGCTCATCCTGCCCCATCTGTCGGACTACGTGCCACCTCCACGACTCCTGCCAAGCGATATCTCTATTGTGGCGGGCCTGGAGTTGGCAGACCCAGACGTCTCATCGACAGAAAAGATAGATTTAATCATTGGCGCTGATGCATATCCGGCGATCATTACCGCCGGATTAAAGAAGTCCAAAAACTCTGACGTGGTCGCCTAGTCTACGCACCTTGGGTGGTTACTAATGGGTGCAGCTGCCCGCGGCCCACGGCATACCAACATCAACACAAGCCGCCCTCTGACCAGTCACCAGATCAGTGTCGACCGCGAGCTGCGCGACCTCCTGGAAAAGTTCTGGATTCAGGAGGAGGTTTCTCCCCAGCCAACCGCTCTGACTTTGGAGGAGCAAGCATGCGAGGCTCACTTCACCTCAACTACCAGACGCGATCAGCAAGGCCGCTACATACTTCGACTGCCTCTGAAGCCTAACACAACGGAGCTGGGAGATTCGCGCAGCGTCGCCCGCGCAGCATATCGACGACTGGAGAGCAGGTTCCAGCGCCAACCCCAGCTCCGCGATCATTACAAGAAATTCATGGAGGAATACCTCGAGCTTGACCATATGACTCAGGTGGACACCACGAGCGCGGACACCCAGGAACATGGATTCATTATCCCACACCATGGGGTGTTCAAAGCATTCGACCAGACACCTAAGATCCGCGTGGTGTTCAATGGTTCCGCCAAGCCAGAGACTGGAGTCTCAATCAACGAATGCCTCTACGTTGGGCCAAAGCTCCAGAGTGACATTTTTGACGTCCTGCTGCGCTGGCGCGCGCACCAATACGTTTTCTCCGCGGACATTGCGAAGATGTACCGACAAATAAGGATCGATGAGCGGGATCGCCACTATCAGCAAATCCTGTGGCGACCGTCGACTACCGGCGACATTAAGACCTACTCGCTGAACACTGTGACCTACGGACTCGCGAGCTCCCCGTATCAGGCAATACGCACGCTGAAGCAGTTGGCTCTCGACGAGGGTGCACGGTTCCCCCTAGCAGCACAAGTGCTCATGAGGAACACATACGTGGACGACTTCTTCGTTGGCTCGGACACTCTCACAGGGGCACAGCTACTGAAGCAGGAGCTCAGCGACCTACTGTCGGCGGGCGGCTTCCCCCTCAGCAAATGGACCTCCAACCACCCGTCGCTGCTCCCCTACCAACCAGACGAGCTCGGGACATCCCCCACTTAGCCCCTAGCTGACGCCCACTCAATTTTGGGAATCCAATGGCGACCGCCGAGATTGAACGGGCGACGCGGCCCTCACCAAACGGGCGGCCCTCGCATTCATCGGCCGCCTCTACGACCCCCTGGGGGTCTCCCCAGTCGTGGTAAGATTCAAGATATTCATGCAGGAACTGTGGTCCCTGGGACTCAGATGGGACGAACCCCTGCCCCCTTCCATGGAGTCCCGGTGGCGTGAACTCGTCGCGGATCTACAGCAATTACCCGCACTTCGCATCCCTCGATGGACCGGCTGCGTCAACACCCACCCATCGATGGAGATCCACGGATTCGCCGACGCCTCACAGGCCGCCTACGGCGCCGTCATCTACCTCAGGACATTTGGCGCCCCGTCGAAATCATCCTGCACCACCCTCGCTTCCAAGACCAAGGTGGCCCCTTTGAAGCAGGTATCCCTGCCACGTTTGGAGCTGTGTGCCGCATTGCTGCTGACGCGCCCGATGAAGCGCGCCCTCACCATCATGTCAACCCAGAACGCCCCAGTCCACCTCTGGTCAGATTCCACCGTCGTCATATCATGGATCCATGGTGCGCCGAGCCGATGGAAAACTTACGTCGCCAACCGGGTCTCTGAAATCCAGACGACTTTACCGGCCGCCCACTGGCATCACGTCGCCGGCGTCCAGAATCCCGCCGACTTGGCGTCTCGCGGAGCGTCAGCGGACCAACTGCGCTCGCCGTCACTATGGATGGACGGCCCCGAGTTCCTCAAAGGCAACATACCATGGCCCTGTACCCACACCGCCGTCCCGGAGGTGGACCTGGAATGCGGCCCTGCAACCAGCCACGTCATAAGCGCCCCACGAGAGGACAACGAGCTGCCGATGCGATACTCCCATCTCCCCAGACTCCTCCGCGTGACGGCCAGATACGTCGAATTTGCCCGGCGACTGCAGAAAAGAACCACGCCGGGGAGTAGACCGCGCCCGAGCCCCAGCCCAAACATTCCCGCCAAATTAACCCCTTCGCAGATGGATTCAGCACTCATGCTCTGGGTCTCCTATGTGCAGAGTGTCCACTTCCACCGGGAAATAGCATCACTCACCAGGAACTCATCCGTCGCTAAGGACAGCCTGCTCATGCGCCTCAACCCGTTCCTCGACCCGAACGGCCTTCTGCGTGTCGGGGGGAGACTGCGCCAATCCCTACTACACCCCGATGAGAAGCACCCCCTCATCCTCCCTTCCGAATCCTTCCTCTCCCTGCTCCTCGCCCGAGATGCCCACGACAGGACCCTCTACGGTGGCACGCAACTGTCACTCAACCATCTACGGCAGCGATTCTGGATTCTCCGAGGACGACAACTGGTCAAGCGAGTAATCTTTCGCTGTCTCCGCTGCTGGCGACACTCATCCTCCCCGGCCCTGCCGGCTGCCCGAGTGCGGCCCACCAGGCCATTCCTACACAGCGGAGTCGACTACGCCGGACCAATGGTTATCAGATGCTCAAAGAGTGGAACCAGGAGCACGTTCAAAGAATACATCGCCGTGTTTGTATGCTTCGCCACCCGCGCGGTGCACCTGGAGGCCGCCTCCGGGTACTCAACAGAGGATTTCCTCCGGGTCTACCGCTGCTTCGTGGCTCGAAGAGGAATCTGTACAACACTGACCAGTGACTGCGGCACCAACTTCGTCGGCGCGGATAAAGAATTACGGGGGCTATTCGCCCAGGCAACAAGGCAAACCACCGCGATTGCCCACCTCCTCACTAATGAGGGTACCGAGTGGCGATTCAACTCCCCATCAGCCCCTCACTTCGGGGAAATCTGGGAAGCCCCTGTAAAGCGGACCAAGTTCCATTTGAGACGCGTTATCGGCGACGCAGTCCTGACCGTCGAAGAGCTCTCCACCCTGCTGGCCCATGTGGAATCCTGCCTCAACTCACGCCCCCTCCAGCCACTGCAGGATGACCCGACCGACCTGACGGCGCTCACACCCGGACACTTTCTTATTGGAGGCCCGACGTCGACCATCCCGGAGCCTTACACACTTCAACCCCCCATATCTCGGTTGTCGCGATCAAAGTTACTGCGGAACATGTACGAGCATTTCTGGTCGCGATGGTCCGCAGAATACCTCCAGGAATTACAACACAGGCCAAAGTGGCAGAGCCGAAACCCCAACGTCGCAGTGGGGCAACTGTGCGTGTTCAGGACTGAGCTGGCACCCCCCTGCAAGTGGCACCTAGCGCGAATCCTTAAGGTGCACCCTGGCCGAGACGGACTCGTGAGGGTGGCAACGCTGCGGACTGCTGCGGGCACCCTAACGAGACCCGTTTCCAAACTAAGTATCCTCCCATTTGAGGAGAACAGAACATCAGACCAGCACCAATCAGCGGAACATCACCAACGTCAGCCGAATCGCCCCCCCCCCCCCCCCCGGCCATAATGATTCGCCGATGATTGGCGAAGGCGGGCGGAATGTTGCTGATTGGAAATTGAATGTGTTGGAATGTACTGGAGAAATCTAGTACATTCGCAGTGTATACCAGTTGCGCAGCAGCTGGCCGATTGTCACCACGATAAGGTCATAGCGTCCCTTTTTGAATTGGCAGTTATGCCCACTGAGTCAGTCTGCAATCAACCTTCGCGGCGCTCACACAGCCAAACGGAACAGTAAGCTACTCCCAGTCGTGGCAATCAGTCAAACCCTCAATTCATTGTGTATTATAAAGTTCCTTAAGCAATAAAGAGTAACTTGATATTACAATAAAGAACAACTTGTTATTATTAATTGGTTCTCGCTCAATTGGTGACGTGCTCTTCTACATTGACTGCGCTGCTCTCTCCCCTTTACGACAGCCATTGTTCGTTGTGACCGTCCATCGGCGGCCAACGAAACGCGTACCACTTTACCGAACATTTTCTGGTCCTTTGAGCCGGATGCTCAAGGACAGAGACACATTAAACTAAAGACATTAAAACATACAAGACAGAGTGCAGTAAGTGAAAGTGGGAAATATCATCATCAGGATCATAGCCGATCAGCGAGATCCCCGTAACAAATAGTATAGTTGAAAATTGGCGCATATTGATCTTCACTTATTAAAATATAGTTTGCTTTGGTTGTTTGTTCTTTGCGTAAAACCATAACGCAAGGAGAAGTCAAAAGTGGG
This sequence comes from Microdon myrmicae, assembly GCA_963931805.1. Lineage (NCBI taxonomy): Eukaryota > Metazoa > Arthropoda > Insecta > Diptera > Syrphidae > Microdon > Microdon myrmicae. Next base: position 253,572,610 of record OZ007497.1, read on the forward strand.
GTGGATGACACATAGTGACCTAAAGTGCAATTCATATCGTTTTAAAAGTTAATTAACAATGAAAACAAATCAATATAAGTAAGCATTCGTTATGACGGTCTTGGCCAGAGTTTTAAAGGCAACTGAATGGAAAGATCGCAGCTATCCACCCAATGTTGTAATATCTTATTACTAAGTCACTTTACTTAATAAATTAATATGCACATAATCTCTTTCTCTCCTTATTAAAGCTTTTTTTTTCTTAATGAAAACACTTTTGCGTTCTGTTTGTAAATGTTTTATTTTTAAATAAAAGTTTATTAAAATACTTATACAACTCTTTGATCTGAATTTGTTGGTTCGCTTACATTTTTTTCCAAGTAAAATGATCTAAGCTAATAAAATACAAAAGAAAAACTTAAAGCGGAACCGACGATCTCCTTCTAAGGATGTCATTCTTGAGGTCTCGCATTCCACTTTAGTACAGCCATGGAATTCAAAGGACCATGGAGTAACATATAATTCATATTACAACTTAATTATATCATGTTAGGCAGTTATATTTATCCGGCAGCATTTAGCGCCATTTAGTTAATTTTACACATTAACTTAGTATCACATTAGCTTAACAAAATAAGTCAGCGGAATACAACTACAACTTAAGAAACTAAACCTCTACAAGCTACGTTGGTGATACGATTCGCGGATGATTGGTGATTGGTAAGCAGGGAACGCTCTACAATGAGTATCTTATTGATCTAATGATCAACGTTTAAAATTTACTGTTGTTTTTAAGGCACTAAAAATAGTTTTATAGGCAATCTGGCGTACAAAGCTAGTTATATTCTATGGATATTTTCAAAGGCACAATTGTGAACACATTTCTCCATTGTTTTTTAGGTTTGGATTTTAATAAAATTAGTCCTACTGCTGTTGATCTTAACTTAGTTAACTGGGGTATGTGTAAGTTAGTCCCATTCTAAAGTAGGCTAGGCTCTCTGTGAAACACAATCTTGGTGGTAGATAAATCATGGGTTGAGCCCAACCTTGTAAAAAGTAATTATTATATAATATATAATGTTTTCTAAAATATTAGATCTCGACGGAGGTGAAGGAAATGCGTGACCTTAAAGCAATTGGAATAGCTGGCGAAGGGTGGGCAGGGAACGTCATGATCATATGTGTTCCTACAGATTAATAAGTAATAGTAATAATATTAGGTCTGCAACTTTCCAATCGCCGGTTTACGATAGACGTTTTTTTTACATAAACGCGCACGTACAAATGGGGATTTTGAGGTATCCTTAAAGTTCAAAGCACGGTTCGAGCAGGAGATGAGGAAGAGGCTAAGGACAGGAGGTATCGCTGTATTTTTGTCTTGAATGACTGGATGGTAAGTGCTGGTCGAAATAAATACATCATAGATGTTATGCAATATATTTCCACACATGTCAACACAACGTCATAGAAACATCATTCGATTTACGTTTGAATAATAAAGTTATGCCCGTAGGATCCAAATTCGCGTCATTCGCGAGGTTTCAATATGAAGAAATCTCTAGCTGATACCTATCGAATGCTCCCAAAGACTTATGGCGAAAACATTATTAGTAAAAAAGCATGTCAGTTGCTTCAACGTTTCAAGAATTGTGATTTTGATGTCGAAGAAATCTTGAATGGAGTTTGTTTGTTCGTGAACATCGGCTTGAAAGGTACCGAGACGAAAGGGATTGCAGAATTGACTGCGGATAAAAAAGTTGGACATTACGACAATTATAAGCATAGAAAATCATGGCCGGCCATGCTTTCACATCGACGACCAAGCCAAATATATAATACGTCTTCAAGGTCATGCTCGGTATTTTGTGGGATCAACCCGGCATAGTATATCAGGAGCTGTTAAGACAAACTGGATTGAGATCGTTATCACACGCAATTGATGCGTTCACATTGAGTGTTAAAAGATAAACCCCCGAATATAACGATCTCTGCACTTCACACGAATACAAACATTAGATAATATCGACAAAAGACGTTAAACAAAGTAAAACACTCCCAAAATTAACAGCAGATATTAAGAATTAAAAAACAACAAAGAACTCCAAGAACAGCAACACCGTCAACCCTTTAGCAGTTGTTTGTCGGGAAAGGAACAGCTGGTGTTTCTACAGCTGCTGCCTACGCGACTGGTTGACGATTCATATCGTTTCGCCACCAGTTCATCAATAGCATCCAATTAAAAACACTCTTTGCAGAAGAGTTGTTAAAGCAGCTGTTCGTAATGCGACAGGGGGACATCAATGATTTTGACTCGGGGTCGAGATAAAAATTGTCATCGCGTTAGAAGGGAGCAAATCGAATGGATCTTTTTCTCTGACAATTCTGTTGTCCGTCGAATTTGACATATTAGACGTTTTGACTCGAAGGACCATCGAGATAGAGAAGCCAAGGACAGATATACTGCGCGTGTACAACTTCATCTACGCGGCGCATCCAGTCCCTGGTACATCTGTTAATTTAGTTCGACTAAATCTCACCAAATATGACAAGATTCCTGTGTGATCGATCGAGGATCAGAAGGCAAATAACACTATATATTTCGACTTTCCTCATGCCCCGTGCGCTTTGTTGCAAACTACACAGGATCTGACGATCTATCCGCCCCTCTGCGACCGATTACATATCAGTAGATGGCACGAAGCAATGGACACTTCCACCAATCCGTCCCAGTGAGACAATCTTCATATCTATAGGCGGCACCGTACCGTGTGCCCGTTAACGTTCCTCATGCTCAAATGCAATAATTATCATTTGAAGAGACAACAAGTCAGCCAGCCATTGCTTTTTAACCCGTGGAAGGAATTCTTCAAGTCCTCGATTCCGGCTGAATACCTGAAGAGTTTTGGAAAGTGCTAAAGAACATGATTCGAGCCCATGCTATGAAAAGGTTAGAACCGAATCGCAGACGCATCAGATCAAGCGGCGTGTAGACGAGGGTATTCTAACTCGTTGATTGAGCTAAGGGTTACTACGTTAATGCTCTGTTATACGGCCCCGATAATTTTTTTTCGATTTTCTTCTGGAGCTGTATGTTTGACTATTTTGGCGTGTGCGTGTTCGACTGTGGAAATTGCTACATACCCTAGAAAGAACTCAGACAAAATTGACTCATTTCGACGGTACCTACTGTCATTCCCTATAGGTTGAACGTATGACTTGAAGTTGTTGCAAAAAGAACGGGCACTTAAATCATGCATGACCGACTCAAAAGTAGAAATACTCCTTTCCGTGAAATGGATTTATAGCACTGCAATGCTCGAAACCATAGAGTGAAAGGGGTCAAAATATATTTCGAAACATTAAAATTGAAAGTCCTATTCCACCAGTTATATTCCCCGGGAGTTGCTTCCCCTGGCTGTCACTAGTTTTGATCAATGGCGCATGGTTGGGGTGATCATCATTTCCACAACTTCGTATGAAGAAGAGCTAGATTTCTGTATCGCCCCAATATATATATATATATATATATATATATATATATATATATATATATATATATATATATATATATATATATATATATATATATATATATATATATATATATATATATATATATATATATATATATATATATATATATATATATATATATATTTCTATAAAATCCTTTATTGGATATGAATAGTACAATCTTAACAATTTAATTTAATACTGGGTTTAAATTGTACTTAATATAGTTTAATTACGTCGAACGTGGTCCCAAAATATGTCTCGCTGCCAAAAGCATGGCAGAAAGTGGAAGCCAGCGATGGACAATATTGCGAATCATTAATGTATAGTCAGTTTTTTTCTCGAATTTCGGGAAAAAAACATTGGAAGCGAAGTTGTGCGCTTAACACAAAGGATATTATAATATCAAGATGTGTTTCTTAATTAATAAATTGGGTGAACTTTAATAGATACTAGCTTGGTTAAGTTAGAGATGTAATATGTAAATTAAATTAAAGTGGCACAATTCCTGGCTCAATCTAAAGTAAGGTAAATTTACTACGAAACATAAGTTTGTTGTCATTAAAGAGTTCAGTTTCCTAATAAACTGTGTTTTGTCCGTAAATTATATAGGGTGGCGCAATATTAATTACCCTATCGGAAGATGTTATAATTTTTGCAAATGGCGTCGTACGTCAATCATATTTGACATTTGTGAACTAGACAGCTGCAGTCATTTCTTAAATTGGGTCTCCGAATGGTTTGCCTCAAAAGACGACCGGTTTTATTGTAAAATTGTAAAGGTCCAAATAGAGATTTCTATCACTCAAAATCATTTTTTTTTATTTAGTAAAAAAGTAATTCAAAAGCAAAGTGGATGATTAATTTTGCGCCTCCCTATATTTATCAAAACATCACACATCTAAGCGTAGTTTGAAGTAAGGCAGTGTTCATGATGAAAATAATCTTGAAGATAACAGACTAACAAGTTGAAGTTTTCTAGTATTAGAATCATGTTTATCTCAAGACTTTTCAAACACAAAAAAACGAAAGTGGGGGAAGAGTCGAGTCGAACAAATTCTAGAAAAATCTCAAAGCTAAGATAATCAAAGGAATGAACGGGGGCAGAGCCGAAATAATTCGAGAGACGGATGGCTGTTTGGTTACTGAAACACACAATATCATGACATGGTGGACGCAATACTTTCAAAACCACTAAATGGAGTTTGCAGTGCCCTTAAATGTCAGAGCACAGTGCAACCTACCTGATGTATAACACTAACCAAGCAGGAATAAATGTACAAAGACTACATACAGATATCGGAGCCTTTCCTTGACGAAGTAGTAGTAGTCGACTGAAAAACAACAAATTTCGCTAGTCGATACCATCATCATCATCATCATCGGCACTACAACCGGGATCCGGCCTTGGCCTTATTTAGCAAGTCTCGAGGCTTGTTAAATTTTCCATAATAATTTATTTTTAAGGGCAAGGTTATTAGCCTTGCGCCATCGAGTCGATACCATACCCGCGGAAATTATGAAGCATGGAGCAGAAGCAATAAGGTAGTCACTCCGGAAGAATAGAAAAACTCTTTCCAAAAAGGGCGACAGATCTGACTACCAGAACTGCATAATATCATTGCTCCCAATCACAAACAAAATACTAACAAACATCATACTGGAAGACTGCAAGTGTGGATTCCGCAAGAACCGGTCAACAGCGACCAAATGTTTACAGAAAGGCAACTGCTGGTAAAGATGTGGGAATACGTATAGACGGTACGCCAATTTTTTAATTTCAGAGAGTCCTATGACTCCGTCGCAAGACGAAGACTTTACCATATTGTAGTTGAGCTGGGAGTCAAATCTGCATGAACGAAAAAATATTCAACTTTCATTCAAAATCTGCATAAAAATAAATGAGAACCATTTGATATCTGCGATAATTTAAAACAGGTAGGGGGAGTCTATCACCACCTCTTCTTAACCTTGTGCTAGATTATGCCATCAGAAAGTGCAGGACGATAACATGGTTGGATTAGCCCTGAATGGAGTCACACAAGTGCTCTCATATGGGGATAATAATATCGCTGCTGTATGAAACTTTAAATAAATCATCATGCAACTGGCAGTAAAATTGGGGCTAAAAATCAATGTGGACAACACAAAATATATGGTTGTGGCGAGAGCAGGTGGGTTTCAGGGAACACACATAAACGTCAGGGAAAAGATGTTTGAGAACGTTAAAGAGTTCAAATATCTAAGGACAATACTGACGACTAGTCAATGAATGAAAAACAAATACAACAAAAGACTAGTTACGCTAGTTAGTAAAGAGTTAGCAAACAGCTTAAATCAAGACTGCTGTCATTCGACAAAAAGCTCGTCGTGCCAATTGTTTTATATGGATGCGAGACATGGGCACTTACAAAATGAGAAGAGCAGATTCCACCTATTCGAAAAAAAGGTTTTAAGGGGTGTCTTCGGCGTTTAATATTATGAGGACATTGAACAATGTTGGAGCCTCCGCAGTCCTGAATTGGGACAGCTATACCTCAAACCTTTGATGGAGAAAATCATCAAGTCGCGGAGATTAAGATAGGCCAGGCATGTACAGAGAATGGGCAACCACAGAACCGTTCATAGAAATCTTGCTGAAAGACCAAAGGAAAAGAGACCAGTGGGAAAGCCCGACGAAGTTGAGAGGATAATGTAAAGCGTGACCTTAAAGAAATAGGAATAGGTGGTGACTCGTAGAGGAAAAGCTCATGGGACAGGGAAGGGTGGCGCAGTTTGTGTTGTCATGAACTTTCGGCTTTTTACAGACCAATAAGTAATAGCAGCAGTAGTCTTAGAATTATGTTACTCTCGAACTATACAATAGACAATAAACGTGAAGGGAAGTTTGGACGCGAAACTGGAAGTATCTGATACAATTTTTTATTAGGAAGTAAATAACTTTCCCATCCTTGGAACTGAACAAGTCAGTATATGAAGAATAAAAAGCGATTTCTTATGTATGGGGGCTGTATGATAGGGACCTGGCTCAGACCAGAGATGGCGCTGCTAGTAATTAAAAACCGACATCTTTCACAACAATATTGTCAGACTGTTGGAGGGGATTAGTGTTGGACGAGGGCATGGACACGAGGTCGTGGTCCGTAAAAAGTCACAAAAAGTCGTTTTCAATTTGTCTTGCTCCGTATAGGATTGGAATTTCCGGGAGAAGGGCAGGCATATGCCAATAGGTAATCATGTCGTTGGGAATTCAGTCGCTATATAAATTCACGGTAGTAAAGCGCGAGTTTAATAAAAAACAATAATTCCATGCCATCGCCCAACACTAATCCCCATCAATTTCCCCTCTCTACCTTTAAATAAGAATTATCGTCAAGTAGCTAATTTGCATAAACTACTTTATGCCAATTCTACTTGGCAGGAAAATTCTTATTTAAAGGTAGAGAAGGGAAATAGAAGGGGATTAGTGTTGGGCGAGGGCATGGACACGAGGTCGTGGTCCGTAACAAGTCTCAAAAAGTCGTTTTCAATTTGTCTTGCTCCGGGTAGGATTGGAATTTCCGGGAGAAGGGCAGGCATATGCGAATAGGTAATCATGTCGTTGGGAATTCAGTCGCTATATAAATTCACGGTAGTAAAGCGCGAGTTTTATAAAAGACAATAATTCCGTTAATATTTTGCGGCGAAAATTCTATCATCGTCATCATTGGCACTACAAGCGGGATCCGGTCTTGGCCTTATTTAGCAAGTCTCTCCACCGTTATCCGGTGCTTATCCGAGACTTGTTAAATTGTCCATAATAAGTTGTTTTTCCGGGCAAGGTTATTAGCCTTGCGTCGATAAATCTATAATATGTACCAAATACTTCACATTTTGAGAAGCATGGAGAACTCAACTTATTAAAACATGGGTACATAAGTTTGAGAAAATTGATTCCACAATGGATACACCTCAGACGATCTAGGGCGATCTAGATTGTCAAAAAAGAAAAGAGGAAATGTGGAAGGAATGATTACAATAAACACATTCAATGCGTAACGTTCTCTACGACCAGAAATTGAAAAAAAAAATACTATATAAAGGTCAAAGAGCCAAGAATCTGGTTGTATACATCAAATGATGCAGAGGAAAACGAAAAAGGTATTAAGAGGGTTTAGAATGACTGTCGATTGGCACATTTGGACTAAAAATGTTGTAGTTAAAATTTTCGAGCATATCTGAAGACGATCAAAAACTAACCCATTCCGTCGCTTATAGAGGAGTTTTCAACTTGTTTTGTACATTGCACAGATGTAATAGCTGAGAGGCGTGTTGAATATATGCACATTCAACTCGTACAGTTCTTAAACGATCAATAAGTGATACAAAGTATACTGCAGTCGAAATTTCGGAGCTTATGTGAAGAGGGTCAAAAACTAATCCATTCCATGTCTTATACAAGGTGCCCCTAAAATGGTGGCCTGTTTGTTTTGCTTCCTGTGCGAATGCATATGCCGGTAGGTAGTTCGTCGGTGGGAGCTTAGTCGTTATGAAATGAAACGTGGGTAGTGTGTATGCGAGTTTTACCAAAACAAACATTTGGAGAAGCACCCAGTACTCAACTCATCCAAATATGAGTAGAGAAGCTTAAGGAAACTACTTGAGAATGGAGTTGGGTCCTCAAGAAACAGGGAAAACGTGGGGGTCGTCGGCAGTCAGTTTGCGACACTCCCGACCTATCCATTCCCAAGAGAGGCGGTGTCTTAAATGCTCCCAAAAGTTCGCTACATCGCATAAAATTTGCGCCTTCATTTATATAAGTTGCAGTCGAGGTAAGTATTGAAGCTAACTGTAACGAATACCGTACACCGGCTCGAATTCGGTAATTCCAGGATTGATCGATTTAAGTCCTTCAACAATATTTTGTAGTCGCATGAGGCACTCTTTCATTTCAATAGCTATGTAAAATAAACACAACTGCGGATATTGGAATTATACGAATTCGAAACGTGAAAATGAGAGAAGCTACAACATTCGCCAAAAATGTCTGGGCTGTAAGGTCACCCCGAGAAACAAGCCGCCCCTATTTCTTCGAAGAAAGTGGTCGCCCACCGGCAATTCGGAGCGATATGTGACAATGGGTCAGTCCAGTTTTACTGTCGAGAATCACACCATAAGCAAACGAAATACTGGGAGACTGGCAACAACGTAAAACCAACGGGAAGCCGCGGTGCGACTCAGATCTGCATAAAAAAAATAAAGACCAACGGGAAAGATATGAGTAATTAAGCACCGATGGAGATGAGAAGGCAATGTTAGGTTGACCTTGAGGAAATAGGATGTAACGCGTAAGGGCAACAATAGAATCCTCCGTAGAATTCTGGACGGACGGCTAACAGGAAATAATACCAGTGGGAAGGCCGCAACGGAGATGGGAGGACAGTGTAAGGCGTGATCTTGAGGAGAACAGATGTAACAAGAATGGGCAATGACAGAACTGTTCGTAGAATTCTAGACGGAAGACCAGTGGGGAAGCCCGGACGCAGATGGGAGGAGAATATAAGGTGTAATCTTGAGAAAATCAGATCACGTGGTGAAGTGTGGAGGAAAATCGCAGAGGTCACAAAACTGTGGCGTAGTCGAATTGTTAGTGAGATCATGAGCTTTTGCGTTCGTACCGACAAATAAGAAGTAATAGTAACAATTGTTCTTGTATTTTTTCCTGGAAAAGTAATTTTCCAACAATTTTCTTTTGGGGCTATTTAAAATGCAAAATCTACAGCCAATAATTCGCGATCAGAGACGCATGGCCATGACGACGAAATTTAACAAACGTATAACATGGAGAATACCAAAATTTTAGGGCATCCTTTGGACAGTTAGCGTGGCATACATTTATTTCTTTTACACAGTTCATTGCAGAGGAGAGAGGGAGCATTGTAAGACACCGGCCGCCCACAACAACCTTACTCCCTGGATCAATTAAAATATGTGAGAAGATAAGACGGCGATAATGGAGAACACGCACCCAACAGATCTCAGACATTTTGCGTTACGTTTAGTAGAGATTTATCCTCAATCCCCATACTGTAATGGAAACTTATGACATGTGCAAGGTCAAGTAACTAAAAGCTTGACAAATGAGGATTCAATTTGTAAAGGAAAAAAAGGAAACTTACGGCAACCAGTTAACAAAAATGTGTAGGCATATAAAACAAATTTTTGCCAAAACCATGGAGAACTTAACAGTTGTGACAAATTTGTAGAAGTCGATTGTTCCTAAGCTCAAGTTGAGATTAAAACTAGTCGTATATAGACCTTAAATCTAAAATAAACAGCAGGCTTCAGAGACTGGTAGGTGATGAGTACACAATTACTGGAAGAAGTACTAGAAACAGGAAGATGTATGATGTCACCTTTGTTGGTGCAGACATCGATGCTATTGGGAAGTTTCTTTCAGAAACTAATGGAGCGTTCACCGTCGGGCTATCATTGTCAATGTCATTAGATACAATCCTCGGGCAATTCATCCATTTGTATGCAGACAATTTGGGTTTTAAATGTGCCACACGCATAAGGCTATCATTGAACTCCCAGTAAGCTAGACCTTTAAAGAAATATGTCTTTCCATCTATGTATTGGAATGCTGAGTCAATATAGTAGCCAATTCCATTCCAGATGCTCATATCACGTGGGTAATCCAGTTCCACTTTACCAACTTCTTCATCGAATTTCCAGTATACGGTTCCGCTGTATAGGTATGTTCGATTATTGTGGCCCCAAACGAGGGCTGCGTCGATTTTCTCCACGTCGGATGGTAGGCCAAGATCTGTTAAAGGTCGTGGGTAACCATATTCCAGTTCTGCGGAGTTGAAAACGTAGACTTGTTTACCTATGGAAGAGAGAAGAGTAACTGGTTAAAAGCATTGTATTACCAAAAGAGACGGAGCGAGTATGATGGTGATCTTTAAAACGTGTAGAGTGAAGAAAATTGATAATGAATATAATGAAAAATACGGAAAACAGGAAATTGGATTAGGTAGGGAAGAGAAGAAGTAAACGAAAGAAGGATTTGAAAGAACAAAATGGTAGAGGATATCAGAAACCCATAAGGGCATAGGGGTAGGTCAAGGTTAAAGCGGCTAAAGGATTATCTGCCACAAACGCGAGCACAAAAGAGAAATTTTAGAATTCCCTGACCATCGTAAATTGCGGCCGGAAGACAAAAGAGAAGAAATAAAAAAGGAAGTATTGATCGACATTGGTCTTGAATGATATTACCATAGCGAGGAAACACATAAACAGGCACAGCTCCACATTCGAGTGGTTCGGCTACAGAATGATTCTATGCCTATTGGTATGTCTAAACTTGACCTGATGTGCAGTCTTTAATTGGTGGACTGCTTTTCCACATTCTTTCTCTGAAGCCACTGTTTCTTCCTCATTCTTTCCCTGAAGTCACTGTCTGAGGTTTGAGAACAGATAATAGCCGATTTTCATTAATTTTTTTTACACAAACGCCCGCGCAAAAGGGGAATTTGGAGTACCCTTAAATGTCAGAGCACGATGCGAGCGGACGGAGAGGAGGTGGATTAGGAAAGGCGGAACACATTCAGTAGGTTCAGTTGAACAACGACCGCGATAATACCTACAGGAAAGATACAGGCATGATAATACGTTGCGCCTATGTTCTAACGACGGAATTGATCGACTTACAGCTGCACCCCCAAAAAGTGTCACTGCTGGTTTTTGCATCCTATCGAGCACGTGTAGTGCAGTTTTGGATGCGCCAGACCAAATATGGGAGTTGAACTCCATTTTTTGACGAATATACGTCTTGTAGATAGTGGCCAGCTTGGGTGGAGTGAAGTATTTTTTGCATCTCTTTTTTTTTTATTAAACTTCTCTCGGGAGAGGCGAACCTATATCCCTGAGTGGGCGCCACCTAATAACTGTTGCAGTTCTTTTTGAACAGTTGCAGGTTGTAACGCTCCGGGAACAATCGGGTAGAAAGTTTCCCCGCTCTGTAACGGAACGAGTTCTGGTGCACGGATGTTCGCGCCGTCGGGAGATGAACCACAAACGGGTGCGATCCGTCGGATTGTCTTGTGGAGCGTGTATAAGCTGAATTGCGTGGAACAATACCACGAATCTCCGAAGAACAGTACTCGTGATAATATCTGTAAAACAGACAGAGGTCGGCTACGCGCCGAGTCTCGGATCAGGCGGATTACTCGTCTCTGTATGCTCTCAAGTAGGTCGAGGGTATGTTTAGGAAAAGCTCCAAACAACATTAGAGCAATATTCGAGCGCAGGCGTAATTTGGGATTTATATAGGCAAAGTTGAGCCGTAGTAAAATATTTCATGGCTCTAAAAAGATAGCTCAGTTTTCCTGAGGCGATGTTTGACACGTGTTTATGCCACGATACATGCCAACAGACCGTGACGTCAAGCAATTTCAAGCTCTCCCCAGATTCGAGGGCCCGGCTATTCATCATCAATCTTAAGGATTCCCATACATTTGGCCATCCTTTCCGCAGCTTCAAATATGTGCTGATTCCAATTAAGTGTCGAATTAATTCGAGTGCCGAGGATTGATAATTCCTTGACTTCGTCGATGCAAGTGTCGTTCATCGACAGTGTATTTACTTTGGGGTTCGCCTTTGACGACAAGATGCAGCACTGAGTTTTTAGGGAGAAGTTAGAGGCGGAAGAATCAACTCGGTTGGTAAGAATCGGGAGTGACTGAGGTTGATGAAAAATGAGAGAGGTAGAGAGAGAGGGAGAAAAAAGATCATAGGGGCGAGTGAGAGAGAGAGAGAGTACGCCAGAGTAATAAAGAAAGAAGGAGAGAGAGAAAGTAAGAAAAGGGGAGAGAGAGTTATTCAGAGTAACAGAGAAAAAGAGAGAGAGAGAGAGTCAGAGTAAGAAAAAGAGAACAGGACACCGAATCAGAGAAAGACAGACTGGAAGGGAGTGAGAGATATTCAGAAACTTAATTGGAGCCAAGGCGGAAAAGAAAGAGGTGGGAAGTCAGAGAGAGAGAGTACAAGTGAGGGATAAATATAGTTAGACTTGGAGAAGGCGAGATACAAGCATTCAAAAAGAGAGAGGGAGAGAGTGTGAGAACCAGGGAATGACAAATAGAGGTGCAAGGAGTTAATGTTAGAAAGTCAGAGAGTCGGAGCGAGAGAAACAGGTAGTTAGAGAGTCGAAGAAACAGGAAGTCGAACGGTGCTTGAGTGAATTAGAGAACGCAATAGGATGTCAAATTAAAAGATATAGGGGACGGGGTAGGTATTTGGGAGGTTTTAAGCTAAATTAGGGGAGTTAATACAAAGGGTGAAGGCGGGTTGTGAGCCAGAGAGAGTGCGGGAGTTAAAGAGAGAGTCGTAGATATAGAGCAGAGGATGTAATGGCAGGTGAAGGAGTGAAGAGTAAGACTGAAAGAGATAGAGAGCGACTGTAGGAAACGAAAGGCAGAGAGAGACAGGGAAAGAAAGAGAGGGGCGGGGAGGGGGGGGGGGGTAGGGAGGAGGAGATGATAAAAGATCACGGAAAAGCAAAAAGGCGTATACAAATGGAGCAAAAATTAAAAGAGTAAGAGCGAAGTTAAAACAAAAGGGAAGCCCAGATGATCAGAATTCGAGTCAAAAGGAGCTTACAGGCAAATGCCGTTACGAGAATTCGGATTTACAGTCTGGGCGGAAGTTTAACACATGGTACACACTACATTACACTATTCCATCTGACCCTATCGCACATCACTTTTGAATGGCTCAATGCGATTTCCCTTTGTTTGTCCATATAAAATGACTTTTGTTTTGCTGTTTTTTTATTTCTTTCACTGTTTTTACTATCTTCTTATGTGTGTTTTGAAGTATAAACATACCCTACATATCACCATATTGCGTGGGAATTTCTTCACTAGCAAACACAAAATGTGTATCATTATGTGTTAGCCTATAAGCGTGCGGAGTGGCGCAAGGCCAATAACTTTGCCCGTAAAAACAAATTATTATGGAAAATTTAACAAGCCTCAGACTTGTTAAATAAGGCCAAAACCGGATCCCGATTGTAGTGCCGATGATGATGATGATGATGATAAGCAAGCGGAAGAGCGAGGAAAATATACGAGGGTAGGCCGAAAAATTAATGCACACGTGTTTGTAGAACACGAATAGAATGACCTTCAAAAGTGCGCCTGGCGACAAATGCAAGTAACATTCCCTCTTAATATGTATGCACAGGCCCGAAATCGAGCATTCACTCAGTGTCTTTCGAAAGCCGGAAGTATGGTGACGTATTTTATTGCCATGTTAACGGCACTTAAACAGCGCGCTGTTATCGTATTGTTAACTAAAAATGTGACTCCTACTGAAATTCATTATCATTTAAAGGCTGCTATGGCGGCGATGCTATTGATAGGTCTACTGTAAAGCGATGGGCAATAAAATTTCCTGGTTGCGAGCATGGAAAATCCATAATTGTTGATGGAACACACAGCGGCCGCACGCTGCCAAAGACGATAATCATCGCAAATTCGCCAATGATTTGATGCAAATGACCAGTGACCAATCAAAACCATATCGTTAACAGTATTGGAGTATCCAAGAAACGTATCGGGCTTATTATTGAAAAATTGGGATACCGTAGAATCTGTGCACGATGGGTTCCACGCCGTCTCAGAGACGAGAACAAACGACGTCGATTGGAATTCTGCCAGCAACCTTTGAACCTGAAGTTTGAACCGAATCCATACGCTCGTTATTCCCCCCATATTGTGCCTTGCGATTTTTTTTTTCCTCAACTCAAGAAAGACCTCAATAATTACACCTCGGACGATGAGGTAAGGGGCGCTGTCAAGTCCTGGATTCGAAAAAAATCTAGGGAATTTTTTAGTGACAGAATAAGAAAAACTTGGTACACGTTGAAAGAAATGTATCGGCATCACCGATGGCTATGCTGAAAATTAAATACGAGGGCAGGTCAATGAGTCTTTAGAAAATGAGGACGATATTTTTTATTTTCCCATTTAGCTGACCTAATGATGATGCATGATACTGTCCAGTTATCGTCTGGCTCTTTTCTAAATAGTGTATGAAGATAATGCACCCCAAAACACAGTAGCCATAACCTTTCCAGCTGATTTCACCGTTTTTGCCTTTCTTGGAGCACGTTCGGCTTTAACAATCCGCTGTTTTGAGTGTTCTTTCGTCTCGGGAGTGTAGTGGTGTATCCATGTTTCATCTACAATTACTAATCTCGGCAGAAACTCATCTGAGTTGCGACGCATGCGCTCCAAAAGTTCTCAGCTGAGAGCAAATGCGGCACCCATTTCGCAGATATATTTTTCATACCCAATTTATCATGCAAAATTGAAACATGAAACAAGCTGAAAATTAACAGATACCTAGTGAGAAATGAGCTTACTAAAAACAGACTATTAGCGATGCTACAAGTGGCTTCGTAGGCATTTCTAACGACTTATTGACCTAGCCTCGTATATGATTTTGGAGCTTAAGAATTGTACTTTAATATACTTCTTGCCCGATCTTGCTGTTTTGATTTTATTTGTTCTGCGCAACCAGGTGTGGATTACTTTTCAGCCCGCCCACGTAAGAAAAAACTGGGGCGATACAATTCCCTTATTAAATAGAGAGACACGCGGGAAAAAGTATAGTAAAAGTACATTTAATGACGGAAAGACTGAGTTTAATACGGGGGTTGCCTCTTATCTTTCGGGATTTGGCAACCCTAGCGTTGCAATCCGGCAATTGACAGCTCTGTTGTAAAGTTGGACATTTTTGAGGTTATACGCACTCAGAACGTTTTGACATACGAGCGCTATTTGTGTTGTTTACAGTAACTTAAAAGATTAATCTCGGCCCAAAAATGGAATTAAATCGTCAACATTTTCGTGCGATTATTTTTTACAACTTTCGGCGTGGATTAACTCAGCAACAGTGCATGGATGAACTTAATTCAATTTTTGTCGATGAAGCTCCATCAAGGACCAGTGTTTATCGATGGTATGGTGAATTCAATCGTGGTCGTAGTTCACTCCAAGATGAATTTCGTGAAGGTCGTCCAAAATCAGTTGTTGTTCCGAAAACCATTGATGCTGTGCGCGAACTGATATTGGAAGATCGTCATGTGACCTATCGTGAGATTGAGACAACCTTAGGCGTTAGTGGGACCAGCATACATTCAATATTGCATAAACATTTGACCGTCAACAAAATTTGTTCGCGTTGGATCCCACACAATTTGTCAATCGCCCAAAAAAAGGCTCGTGTCAATTGGTCGAAAGAAATGCTCAAAAATACGGTCGCGGTGCTTCGAAACACGTCTATGACATCGTGACAGGTGATGAATCGTAGATTTACGGGTATGAGCCCGAAAGTAAACAGCAGTCGACTGTCTGTGTGTTTCAAGATGAGCCAAATCCAACAAAAGTTGTTCGCGCACGAAGCACTTTCAAGCAAATGGTCGCCTGTTTTTTCGGAAAAACTGGACATGTCGCAACCGTGCCACTAGAACAACGCAGAACAGTCAATTCTGAGTGGTACACAACCATTTGTTTGCCAGTTGTCTTCCAAGAAATCAGGAAAACCAACCGCCGAAGACGGATCACTCTTCACCACGACAATGCGAGCTCTCACACATCGGCTGCGACAACTGCATGTTTGAGCACCCAAAACATCGATTTGATGGGCCATCCGCCGTATAGTCCTGACTTAGCAATGAATGACTTCTTTTTATTCCCGTACGTAAAACACAAACTGAGAGGTCAACGTTTTTCGATACCTGAAGAAGCGGTTGCTGCATTCAGAATGCATGTGTTGGAGATACCTCAATCAGAGTGGCAAAAGTGCTTCGACAATTGGTTCAAACGCATGCAAAAGTGTATAGATCTTCATGGGGAAAATTTTGAAAAACAGTAAAGTGATTTTCGATGATCAATATTTGTTTTTGTTCTCTAATCCCGAAATATAAAAGGCAACCCTCGTATACTCGAGACGAGGAGGGCGTTAGAAAGGAAGATTGATTGGAAGTCGTTAGAGAGGAAGATAGGGTGGGACAGACGCTAATTTAAGGGCAGAGTTAAAGAAAAAACAGGTGAGGGGAAGGCCGATTTGATGGAGCTGAATAGGGACGGTTTGAGTGAGAATGGGTTAGAAAGAATGTGTTTATAAAAAAACAGACAGAAAAGAAAAAGTGTGTATTTATGTAAATGATGATAGGTAATGGACATCGATTAGATTAACAAGGGCGAAGGTGCATTTTTAAAATCGATACACGAATTTGAATAAGATAAATATAACAGTAAATCGATGAAAATAATAATGTAGAAGATGAGAGGCAACATTTGAGGTGTAAAAATTAAAAAAAAGATTAGGGAGGGCAATAAATAGAATGAATAGGAACGGTTTAGCAGAGGAGCATCAGAATAAAAGAGAATGAAAAAAAAAATGGAATTGAAGTAGTTATAAAAGCAAAAAAAAAAAACGATTGGAAAAGAGAGTTAAGATAGATTTGTTTGGAATTGCTTATTATAATATTTTTCTTATTCCTCACCTATGAAAAATACAATCTTTCCATGTTGGTTTTCGTACACAGCATCTACTCGTGTAAGGTTTTCAGGAAGTCGATTCCACAGCCTTCGAGTTTCGTGTGGATAACCTGGATACAGTCCTCGCTGACCAATTCGCCAGAGATACTGGAAATTTGATTAAATTAACTTTTAGAATAAATTATTCCATCTAAAGAGTGATGATGCATATTTACCTCATCCTTAAATATAAACAGTTCTCGTCTTAGCATGGATATAGCATCATACCGAGTATTACAACCGTCCGGCTTTGGTTTCTTTGGACGCATCGTTGTACGATGTCTATGTCGGGGAGTTGTGACCGGATAATATCGCACTGTAGGATGATGAGTTGGCGGGGCTTCCGTTCTTGGAGGCAATGGTGCTTTAGGATGATGATGAGGATGATGGTTGTGATGACGTGGAGTTGTTTTTGGATATTGCGGATATCGTGGGTCATTTGGTGGATATGATGGACGATTATGTGGATGTTTTGGCGGATCATTTCTTCCCCAGGTGGGACGTCTTCGGGGATCGTCTGGATAATAAATCGGAGGTTCTGGTCGGTCAGGATAAAATCGGAGTGTTTTTTGTGTAGTTGTGGTTGTCGTTGTTGTAGATGTCGGTCGGGTCGGACGACCATGCGGATTATATGGTCCCCATTGTTTCACTTTTGCACCATATAATTGCTGAATAGCGAGGCGATCATCTTCGGGTAAATCACCATTAATTTGATATCCTTGATACCAAGGAAACATAATTGCATCCTCGGCCGACGAATGCCCTAAGCCTAATGAATGACCAAATTCATGAACTGCTACTCCCATCAGGTTCGTACCTGTGAAAGAATAATAAAACCCATTTAAGTTCGCTACTCAATGTTAGGCCATAATAAAATGTTGCTTGCAATGTGCTTAATTAACTAATTTGTGTGGGACCCGCATCGCTGTTTTGAATTATCCTCTAATACTGGTCATAGCCGACAGCAACCACGAACTGTAGGTGCAGTCATACATGCTGTTGGCCGCAGGTTAATTAACCATGCCATTGAATTAAATATAATGTGAGCATCTAAAATCAACCCATTTATTTAGGCAACCCATTGAATAACAAGAGCATCCACTGAATTAGGGATATTAACAAAATCCCTGTTTCACGGAACAATATTGCTGATTATAAAATCGTATATAGACCGTCAGTAAATTTGAAATCAACTCACGTAGCCAACGTATAACCCGTTTTCGGTTGTTATCGATGTATGACTTGCAAATTTTATAGCTATCTACGAAAGTAGGGTGTAGGTTAAACGGGCATCAATTGAGTATATTTAACAGCCACAAATTAAGCGGAATAGGAAGCATTCATAATAGGAACCTTTCTATCTGGAGTAATATTTGCCATTTTCTCTTTTCCTCTCTCTCCCTCTTTTTCCAAGTTTCAACAAACTAATAGCTTAGTTCAGGGTAGTGTTTGTTACCATATTAAGTAGTACTTGTCAGATTCCACAACAACAGTTGCTAGGGAAATTAAGGATCCTGGAACCTGCAATATATCAATACCGATGGTGTAACAAAACTGTATGGAAAACCATTCGAGTCCTATTATTTAGAACAAAAGGACAACAGAATATGATGACCTAGTTGCTGAGCTGAACAAGTTTATAATAGAAATGATGATTGTTCGTATAAATCAACATAATTTGGTTTATACAGTGAGTGGCCCAAGGACAATGTTGTTTTCGATTAAGAAGGCATACGAAGTTTCCGTGACAATATGCTTTGGTTTTCATTTCCTAGGTGTTTTTTTTTTTCATATTGTATTGTATTGACCAATTGTAAAATGAAAAGTATAATATATACACTGCATTCGTCGTCCAGTGAAGTTTCTCGTCACGATAAAACCAGCTGGAAGAATGGATCAAATAATCATAGGGACGGAGTGACAACCTATCCTTACTCAAGCGTCCGGAACAATTATGGAATATGGAATACGTCAATACAGCGGTTGAGTGAATTCAGAAACGGGCCTGTAAAATATGCCTAGACGCTTTCGTAATATTTGCGATGGTTGTCAACGGTGGTTGTCCGAGTAGAAGTAGTGTTATGGGTCGAAAGAATGAGAGGCGTTACGGGTCATCCTTTTTTGACATTGGATGGATATTCGCTGACTTCCATTTATTTGGGAATTGACCATTTTGAATAGGACAAAAGCCTTCGCAACGGTTTAGCAATCTAAGCAATCTAAGTAGGGTACCACTTTTAAATATGTGTGGAGTATACCCGCCTGTCATTCGGGAGACCGGAGATCGATTCCCCGTCGGGGAGCTTCTGGCGCAAGACTAATGACCTTGCCCAGAAAAAATAAATCATTATGGAAAATTTAACAAGCCTCAGAACTTGCTAAATAAGGCCAAGACCGGTTCCCAGTTGTAGTGCCGATGATGATGATGAGAATACTATCAGAACTAGTGGATTTGTTAATGTTTAGCTATTGCAGTTCTTGGGTAACATAGAGAGTTCGGAAACGAATCTGGCTCATGGGATGTTACTTGTACTTAAGTTGAGGGGCAGCTGATATGATATCATGGCGCGTTGAATTGAATGCGATATATGCAACAAATTTGTTTCCTTTATTGCATTGACCATCATCTTTAGGGTGTCCCAAAAGGATGTTTCAAAACGAAAATTCTCTACTTAATTAGTAGATAAGTTTAATGAATCAAGATTTACATTTTATTAAAGAACGATACACTTGGGCATTTATTTCCTAAAAACTCTCAATTAATCCAGAGAGCGAGGTCTGTTACAATATAGTTTGGATTGAGGTAGCCCCGACAAACGAGCCGGGTTACGTTTAATTTAGGAAAAATTTCACGGGCAACTGGCAAAGATATGTCAGGCATATGAGATATCGCTCCATTCTTATGGAATCACGAGTTACGATTAAAACCAACAAAATTGTGTAAAGTGAAAAAGTTTCTAATTCTCTTAACATAACCTTCTCATTTTATACACTACCCTTTCTTTGAACAGAGATGTTGTTGAACTAACTGACTTACGCTTATCACATATTCCTCTCCTTAGGGCTTTGCGTCCATGGTTTGTCTATCGTCGAACCCGTACAAATTTCAAACATAATTTGAAAATACGCCGCATTTCTAATGTGACGTGTTACTGTAAAAATCTCGCACATATTATAGCTTCTTGCGAAAAAGTAGTAAAGAATCTGATTCGACCAATGCTATAAGAAGATTATAAGCAAACCATCAGCACATCAGACTACGGCCGCATGTACATGAGGATGTGGATAGCTATGTTGTTTGCTTTTTTGTTTACCACTAACTCACGCACAGACGGGGATCTTGAAGAAAAGGCGGATTTTAAATGTCATACCACAGTGTTACGAGTGGAACAAGAATTAGCGGATAAGGTAAAGAGGTACAATGTACATTGGTCTCCAATGCAAGGACATCACAACAACGAGGAAACATAAGATCAGGTAGAGTATTTCACATTCGTGTAGTTCGGCTAAAGAATGATTCTCTATGTTTATTTGTGCGACTGATGTGGATTCTCACATTGACGAATATGGTGGGAAAATGTCTAAAGACTGGAAAACATTCAGCAAGTTCATTTGAGCAACGACCGTGATAGTACCTAAGAAGGAGAGATAGGCATGTCACCTTGCGGGTATGTACTAACGACGGAATTAAACGACTCGCGGCTGGGTTCCCAATAAGTTTCACTGCTCGTTTTTGCATCCTATCCAACATGTGTAACGCAGTTTTAGATGCGGCTTACCATGAATGTTAAACTAACCGCCGACGAGTCGGCACGTGCGC
Source organism: Microdon myrmicae (assembly GCA_963931805.1). NCBI lineage: Eukaryota > Metazoa > Arthropoda > Insecta > Diptera > Syrphidae > Microdon > Microdon myrmicae. The sequence goes on from OZ007497.1 coordinate 253,593,517, forward strand.
CTCTGCCTCGTGATCCGTACCATCGGATCAATTGTGTAATCCGATTTTAATTTCTCGTGGCTAAAACTTCACGTTCGTGGGCATATCATACATTAATGCTTTCTTTATAGAAGCCCAAACTTGCATAGAAACGCATCCTTTAACGAATTTGATGCTCTGTCTGATTCTATCGATAGGATCTTGAGCTTATATCCCAACACTGAAATCGTTATTGCGGGTGATTTTAATGTGCATAACTCTCAATGGCTTCGCCAGTCCGGACACACTACACCTGATGGTCAGTATGTTTAGCTCTTTGCTGAGTCAAATAATTTAACTCAACTCGTCAATGAGCCAACACTGATACCAGATATAGATGGTCATTCCGCCAACACACTGGACCTGTTTCTCACTTCGCACCCAACCAAATATAAAATTGAAGTTTCCTAGCCCTTGGGCACTTCAGACCACTGTCTCGTGTCAGCTAAATATCCTCTAACCAACATCAGTGCTTACGAGAAAACTCCCAAAAGAACAGTATAGTTCTATGAGAGAGCCAACTGGGAAGGTCTGAACGACTTTTTTGGGAAGTTAAATTGGTCGTTACTTTTTCTCAATAATGATGTTGACTCTATCATCATCATCATCATCATCGGCACTACAACCGGGAACCGGTCTTGGCCTTATTTTAGCAAGTCCTCAGGCTTGTTAAATTTTTCCATAATGATTTTTTTTCGGGCTCTATAGCGGATACAATATAGACACGATTCTGTTTGGCATGCGAACCTTTATTCCACACAGAGTAAAGAGTATGAAACCAAGAAAAGATGTGGTTCGATTTCGGGTGCAGGAAGCCATTAAGGCTAAAGAGTTGAGCTTCCGGTTGTATAAATCAAACAATACTGAGAAAAACCGGAAAAGATTTAAGAGAGCTAGATATGACTACCATGCGTATATTCAACGCGCCAAGTTCTTGCATGACCAGAGAGTGAGACAAAAATACTACACTCTCCCACAGGTAATAGAAACTTCTGGGCATTTGTGAAGAACATCCAAAACTCGGTCTCCTCATCCATTCCTTCGCTAATAGTCAATGACAGACCAGTCACCAGTACAATAGAGAAAGCGAATCTACTTGCTGCATATTTTGCAGCCAACTCAACGCTGCCTGATACCACATCAGTTTCGCCCCAACTTGAGCATAAGCAGCACACCAGAGAGCAGATTTACTTCCGAACGCGCTGGTTCTGTGGCATTCCCCCAAATCTCTTGAAGAGATGTTCCTCTTCACTCGCTAAACCACTTTCGAAACTCTTCCATTTGTCTTATTCTACTGGCCATTTCCCAAATAGATGGAAGTCAGCGAACATTCAGCGAATTCCCAAAAAGGGTGACAAATCATCTCTCTCTTCTTATCGATCCATAGCACTAACTTTTATTCTCTCGAAGGTAATGGAGTCACTGATTAACCGTCAACTTTCGAAATATCTGGAATCAAATAACCTCCTCAATGACTGCCAATATGGCTTTCGTAGCAACAGGTCCACAGGAGATTGATGGGGTACCTTACCGAAAAGTGGAGCCATTCCATCCACTACTTCGGAGAAAGCAAGGTTGTTACAACTGGATATCTCGAAAGCCTTCGGCAGAGTTTGGCATCCAGCCCTTTTATCAAAATTACATTCATATGGAGTGCACAATTCCTTGATCCAATTGATAAGAGACTATCTTTCTGACCGTTCAATCCAAGTGGTTCTTGATGGTGTCAAATCTGTCTCCCATCAAATTAATGCAGGTGTTTCTCAGGGTTCAGTACTCTCACCTACTCTCTTCCTCATCTTTATAAACGATCTCTTGTCCATTACCCACAACCCAATCCATGCGTTTGCCGATGATAGTACATTGAGTTTCTCATGCTCATACGAACACTCCCGTCCAAACTCTTCGAACGTCACTACCAACCAGCAACTTATGCTTAATACACCGAATTCCGACCTCAACAAGGTATATCAGTGGGGTTTATCGAACCAATTCAATACCTTAAAAAACTCAGTGCTGCCTCTTGTCGTCAGAGGTGAACCCCAAAGTAAATATACTATCTATGAACGGCACTTGCATCGACGAAGCCAAGGGACTATCAATCCTCGGCACTCGAATTAATTCTTAATTGGAAAGATCACATATTTGAAGCTGCGAAAAGTGAAGCCAAATGTATGGTTTTGTGGGAGTTCTCTATACTACATGGAGAACCAACCCAAAATTTCAACCACAATTTCCGCCTAATTTCGGCCGCTTTCATCCCGTCATATCAACCCCTATCCCACCGTTCGGTAATTCACCTGCAAAACTTTCCCAAAAGGACGCATAGCTAAACTCATTATCCTATGCAGATAATGCAGAATTGAGTTTACCTATCTTTTTGCCATACGGCAACTCCATTTCGCTAACCAATGAGATTTCCACCGGAAATCGCATCATGTCGGTTAGCAACGGCATAGTCTGATCAAACGACGCGATTGCATAATCATGCAATCGCTGGGGAAATTATTAAAGTATTTAATTTAGTTCCCATGATCAGATTTCCCTAGCCAAGTCGGCGTCCTACTCACCCTCTCCAGACACTACATTCGCTGGGGATCAATGATCTCTTTTCACAGGCGAATAGCTACAGAATATTTTCCTCTTCTTTTCGTTTCTATCATCCCCGGGTTCAATGCACTCTGAGATCACCACAGTCATCGCGCTAGGGCAGTAGGTGATCCTCAGAGGCTGCATTGATACCAAAACACAAGCTAAGCCAACCCCGGAGTTATTGCGTTCTCTCTTTTGTTCTTTTCATCTTTCGCATGCACAGCATCGGTCGAATGATGTGCGGGTATTATTCACCACACTGAGACATGCAAATGAGAAGATTCATGAGAAGAGCGCAATGATGATTGGCTAATAGCCGTGCGTATTGCAAAATCAAAATTTCATCCCTAATTGGGATCAGTCGCCATTCAGTCGTTACACATCCACGACCGGTGACGGTCACTCCGCACCGTGTCCTAAATCATCACTCGTCGCGCACACCCACGTTACCAAAGTCAAATATTGTCGTTGCGCGAGTCACATATCAACACCAAAGTGCTCACATGCTTTTGGGTAAAATACTTAATTACCGCGGTCACAGTGTCGAGAAAGAAGTTTATTTTTTTCAACTTGTATAATATCTCACTTGCGCAAGGAGGGAGTTACACACCTTCCCAGCTCTGTAAAGGAATGAGTTCTGAGGCAGGGAAGATCGCGCCTTAAGGCACCCCGGAATTAACAGAATACGGGTTCGAATACTCGCCGTCCACAACAACCCGGATCGACCGATTCTCGAGGAAGCTCTTTGTACAGCCGCGAAGCTGCTGGGAAAGTCCATATGGTCGAAGTATGCTTCGTGCCAGACGATGCCTTGGAGATATCCCTTCAATCACAGATGTCCATATATCGGTCATAAGGGACAAAAGGTCTCCCGTGGATCGCATGCCACAAAATCCGTATTGACGATCATTAAGAAGTCTGTTGCACTACAAATACTTAATTAACTCGGCATTCATGAACTTTTCCACCACCTTAATGGTATACGGCTCTGATGCTTTACTTATTCAATCCTTTTTCGGTGTTGTTGTCTTTACTATTTGATTGTGTGCTGTGTGTGTATCTGTTAGAAACGCCACAAAGTCACCAGAATTAGCGAAAAAAAAAAAAATGGGATTGGTTTGGCTCATAAAACGTCAATACGATGGCAACTATCCAGCGCTTTCCTTTGATACATTCGAATCAATAAGTCGACTAGCGTGGGATGGTGAGTGGCTTCCCACAGAAGAAGTAAACCACATCTCACCAACAAGGAGAACACTCTACTGTAACATAAGCTTTTGGTCAAGTGATGACATTTTTCCTGAAGCTGATGAGCATATTCGCATCCTTATAGTTATCAGCACATCACATAATTAACTTGACGTTGATGACCTTTCCCATTACCTTAGACAACATAGACAGTAATGCTATCGGCCGGTAATTTAGTGGGAGGCACGTTTTTCTCCCTCTTTGGAATTGGTTGAACTCGAGCGATTTTCCAGCAGGTAGGGAATGTATCCGTGCATAAGGTAAGAAAAAAAGTCTGCGACGAACCGGCGACAGTTCTTAAGGATTATTGGCACCATTATTTAAAAGCTCTATGTTTTTGCCACTGTAATCTGCTCGCGTTTATTATCAAACCACGGCTTATCAGATGAACTTCGTTTGATGGAGTGTATAATGTAGATCTCCATTCCGAGAATAATAATCTCTGTGAACGACTTCGGGCATGCGTTAACATCGGAGTCCCCAAAGCACACCTCTGACCACGGAAAGGATGCGAAGAAATCGTTCCAGTTAGAAGCCCCATACCTCCATACACGGCAAAGTTGCCTAGGTCGGTTATTCGCTTGAAATGCAAGTGGTTGCGCGACCAGTACCAAGCAGTGATCTCAGTTTCCCGGTGGCGCAGCAAACTCTACGGTACATAGGTTCGACACGGATGTCAAAACCAGACCCAGGGTGTTGGCATAATCACCTTGGGGATCCGGCACTCGCGTAGGTTCCTCCACGGGTTGAGTGAAATTGCGGCTAAGGGCGAACATCTTCGCCAGCCTCGTCGGTTCTGTTAGAATGCACCATCATCATCATCATCATCATCGGCACTACAACCGGGAACCGGTCTTGGCCTTATTTAGCAAGTCCTGAGGCTTGTTAAATTTTCCATAATGATTTGTTTTTTTTTCCGGGCAAGGTCATTAGTCTTGCGCCAGAGGCTCCCCGACGGGGAATCGAACCCCGGGTCTCCCACGTGACAGGCGGGTATACCAACCACTATACTATCGAGGAGCCCTAGAATGCACCAACTGACCGAAATTGTGTACATTAAAATCGCAGAGGATGACTATTTCAGAAGTTGGGTGATTGATCTGTATACAGTCAAAGGTACGTGAAAGATGTTCGAAAAATGTCACTGGTCGATCATCGTTCGGGGAGCAGTAAAGACAACAAGGACATTTAACAGGATTCCTCAGCACGACCCTCAATCAGATGATGTCCATATTATTGGGTTCCAACGCCTCCATCTTCTGGCAAGCCAGATCGGACCGCGCGAAGATGCAAACTCCGCCTTTAAAAAGGAATCCCAAATGTAAATCGTATCCCGGGCAACGAAGATATGTCGAATTAGTTGACGAAATGACCTGGGTCTCAGTTAGGGCAAGGATATCAGGTTTCGCTGTTTGCAAATATTGATGGACGGCATTTACATTCGTATTGGTGAAACCAATGCTCCTGATGTTACAATACCGTTATCAGTCGAACGTGGGAAGAGTTTCGAGAACGAACCCGATTATGCGATGGCAAGTTTCTTAAAGTTCGTTTATTTGTGAGAATATGTGCATGATGTTCCCCCTGATATAGTCCCCACCGGAGATCTGAATGGGAAGCTAGATTACCTCCGGAATTCTTTATCTTAGAAGGTACCATCATAACTTATCTCCGTGTCAGTCCGGGCCACCACACACCAACGTACATGAAAATTAATGCCCCTTCCTCCGGATTCTCTAGGTCGACTCTCTATGTCGACGGATGCTCTAAGTAGACTAACTGTATTCGCATCCCCCATCGTAAGGGAAATCTTCCCAGCGGATCTCTGCACCGAAGTCTACTAACAGAATTTCCCAAAGTATCTGTTAGCTGCATTGCCCATAGTCTCTGTAAAAAGGAGAAATCTTCCTGATGTAGCGATCCTAAATCGCTACTCCAAACCAATCCCCAATACCACCAATAACGCAAATCCCAATTCCATATTGAATCATATGAGCAATAAATTAACCCAAAGTTAATTTATCGCTCATTGATTCAATTCCACATTAAATTCCATATTAAGTCACATGGACAACGAATTTAACCAAAAGTTAGTTCGTTGTACATTGACTCAATTCCCAAAATCCTGACATCATGAAATGCTTAATTCAAAACGCATTTCATGATTCCCATTCCCAGAAATTCTAAGAAATTCCCAGAACACAACTCAAATTGAAACACGCAAACTCTTATGTGTGCTTCTGGGAATTTTGACCATAAAATTGTTGACAATTCTCAACTAGAAAATTTATAAAAGGGCAGTGAATTTCAATTTCGTGATCAGTAGATCACCAGAGCCCAAACCGCTGGCCGTCTGTAAAATTAATTCTTAAACAAATAAAACGAAAATCTAAATACACAAAAATTGCCCGTTTTACTCAACTAAAAGGAACGTCTACAGAAACGACCCAGAAAGCCAACCACCGAAGGTAAGCCGCCCCTTTTGCAGTCTTTCCGATGATACCCTAACACCGATGATCATTATCATCATCATTACCATTAGTTGCTGGTGGTCGGTATCTCGTTCCTTTGTGTGTTGATCGGAAGCCGCCGCTTATTCCCCGATCATTCCGTAGTTTATTTGCACTACACATCTGGCATGCGGGCAAAGGATCGCAGGCACTTCGGATGGGTGCTCGGACTATGGGATATGTTTAGGTTAACCATCTGGCGTGAAGAAAAGGGTCTTATGCAATTCGGATGGGATAGGAAACATGGCATGTAATGCTTTTGTTTGCCTTTCGCTCATAAACATCTATCTAGGATAGTGTTTAGAGTTTATGGCTCTATGGCTGCTAATCAGCGGCGCAACGAATCGTTTGTTTGCGCAAGTGTGCCTTAGCATTAGATATTCCTTGGCGGAAGGGCATCTCAACCTATAGTTGGTTGTGGTGGTTCGTAGAACTGCTACAGTAACATCATGACTTATCTCCGTGTTGGTCCGGGCCATTCGCCATACATCCGAAACGTAGTCAAATATTTCTCCCGATATTATCGCGGAATGCACAGCGTGACGGGGTGGTATCTCACCTTGGGACCGACTACCACCTAAACCAACCTTTTCTTGAACCGGTCCATCAGTCAAGGTCTGAAAGATGGCCGGGGATTTCTCCCGACCATTTCACGGAGCCTATATCTGGAGCATAGAGAATAACCTGTATAAAAAGAATCATTTTTCAGTGGAACGTTCGGCCTAATCATGTGTTTTCTCACATTTAAGACCATCATCATACATCAATACCTCCTTTTTCCCTTGTTTTCTGCTACCAGTATGCTTTGACATTTAAAGGTGTCAACAGTTATTTGTGAGCGTGCGATATAGGCAAAGAGAATGACGATTACAACCAATGTAAAATGCCGAAGTGAAGAACTGTTGAAAGTTTAATGAAAACCGACAATTTGGCAATCTGGTTCCTGATTTCTGACAAGGTCAATATTAAATTGATAACTACGAGTATATTAAAATCTGTGACCAATTTAAATGTGGTCAATTGTTTGCTACGTCAGAAGTGCGGATAAACACCTATCTCCAGCTATTCAAGACCAATGTATCTCCTTTCCTAACCTCTCCTTCTTCCTATATCCATACTCTTCTACTACTCTGAGCACTTCATAAAGGAAAATGCTGTTTGTTGTATTTCACAAACGAGCCCTCCTCACTTTAAGTGCCAGCGTAATGCATAACCCACAACCTCTCAAGACAACGTTATTAAAAATTTACTTCTCCATTTCACCAGGATAAATGAACAAAACGTCCTTACGCCACCCTCCCCGAAAAAACCTTAGTTTCTTAGTGAGTTCTAGATAATAACAGACACACCAATCAATATCAATTAATTGTGATTCGAGCTCGATTCCAATTCTACGTGATTGATTGCTATTAATCGTATTTTCCCTAGCATATGTGGTAGTGTAGGACACTGTAGATGTGGGCTACGAACTGAGGGTGTTATCCCCAATTGCGTTCGGACTGTTTTCAACGGAAAAGGTTAAATTCACCCAGTTCCTTGAAAAGCATGGGCTTAATTTCCTGCTGTAATCCATTGAAACCTATTGTAAGAATCGCCCGGTTAATTAAATAGAAAATGTCATTGAATCCCCAAAAACAAATAAAATAAATTCCTATAATTAATGTAATTTAGTTCAGTGCTTCAAACTTTCAGCAATTGCACTGATATTGAAGGGTTAATCCCCCTTTTGTAGTGCACAAAGTACTCACCCTCATCTGTGTGGGTTCCATTTAGAAGCCAATTCTCTTCTTCGTCGAAATGTGCATCTCCGCCACGACCCTCGCCTGGGTAAAACGCATGAGCCAGGACCATCCCAGGGCCATCAAAATCGTACCCATCACCGTGCTTTTGTCTGCAAGAAAATCCACATAAAATCATCTATCACACACAACCCTGATTGATAATAAAAGAAGGCGTTGCTAACTCGTTAAATGAATATTGACTGGCAGCAGTCCTAAACTGGATTTTGTGCGCGCTATAATCCTGGGCGCTTAAGGTTCGCAAAAAGTGGATAAAACCTTTTACGGATAATAAATCAGAATCTGTGACTCAACTCTCTCCTTTCACTAAATTTGCACCAGAATAAACTTACCTCGCAAAAAGGACCTGGATATCAGCTTGTTTGCTGTATACTTCGCGAAACGTCAACTTCGAGTTACGTTCCCACACAGCTAAGGCATTCGTAAGGACACGTCTCACTTCACCGACATTCAATGTCGACATCGTTTGATTGACCAAACTGCAAAAAAGGAAATAAGAAGAAAATGAATAAAACGTTTATTCTCCTGATCATTTTAGTTTTTTTTCTTTGTATTTGGAGAAAATTAAATCCTTGCAAACAAGTCGTTGTATCACAAACACAATTAGAATTGAACGTCATATCACGTCCTGAGATAAAAAAGGAGCTTCCAAATTTCGTTTTTTTTCACTTCCCATCGAGGCTCAATTAGATGAATGCCCTTCCTCATAATCTAAAGGCACATATGGATAATCCTGGAGGAAGAGACTATTTCAATGCAAAACGTGATATCACCAACTTCCCGAATAAACTGGTCATGGGGAATAAATGTGGAAGGAGAAGGAACAAACAGGATGCAAACGAGCCTGTCGCCATGATGGTGCAACGTGTTATCTGCATCTACATGCAGATTGTAAATTCATCGCGATTGCTTGTGAGTTAATTTCAGGACGAGGATGGAGTCGAATGGAATGTGTTGTAATTGTCATTATTGGGATCTCAACTGTCGGGTTCGGTTAATGCTAACAGGAATCACACCAGTCCTCGGGACCGGAGTAGAAACACGAGAAAACGTTTGATCCTCCATATAAAAATAAATGTCTGTGGGGCGAATGTGTACATTCCGTTTCTGCTTCGTTAAAGTCTGATTCGAAAGGACGATTTCAGGTGGGTGGAAATGTGACCCGCGTTCATACTTGTTAAACGCTGCTAATAACATCCTTGTTTAAGTGATTGCTAAAGCACAGGTATCTGTTTACGTGTATCGGAATGAATTAATATCTTAGTAATATTAATAGCGGATAAGATTAAAGGGTTGCTGTTATGCTATGAGATGGATACACTTCAATAATATCCCATTTGAGTAACCAAACGATGACTAGTGAGTTGATTAAATAGCTTCCAGTATGTTAGATGAGTTCTTCGATGAGCTCGACGTTTATTTGGGTTGTAATGTTAAGTACAGGTTGTCGTGAAATGAGACGAATCACTTGTTGGTTAAGGTTGTCAATTTCACGTTTGAATTGGCGGATCAATTTCCATTCAATAATGTATGGAATGAATATGTATGTAAGCAAGTCATTGCTTTAAAATTTTTAGAAGTGATCCTATATTCTCTTGGCGTGGGAAAATTCTGATGTAGCCGTAATTATGTAATCAACTATAAGCTACTACTACTATATTATTTATTGGCCTGTAGGAACCCGGAAGTTCATGACCTCACCGACTCGACTCCGTCATCGTTCCCTGTCCTGTGCACTCTCCTTCCACGCTTGACCAGCCGATCCGATCTCCTTGAGGTCAAACGTAACATTGCCCTCCCATCTCCGTCGCGGCCGTCCAGACGGTCTCTTTCCCGTTGGTCTACCGTCAAGAATTCTACGCACGGTCCTATCGTCGCCCATTCGCGCGACGTGTCCGGCCCATCTTAATCTTCGCGATGTGATTACTCACACTATTGAAGGTTTGCGGTATAGCTCTTCCAATTCGTGGTTGTAGAGTTTCCTCCATTGTCCTGCCTCGTCGTCATATTTACCGCCAAAGATACCCCTTAAAACTTTTATTCTCGAATACGCGGAATTTGTTTTCTTCCTGTTTTGTGAGAGACCATGTTTCGCACCCATATAGAGCAATCGGCATGATTATGGTTCTATAGGCACGGAGCTTTATGTTACGTGATAGGAGTTTGGATTTCAGCAGTTTACTGACTGCGTGCCAACTAGGGTTGCCTGTGTTGTATGTTTCAGTAACAACAACACTTACCGACTTCCGGCTTGTTAGCCCGTAGGTGGGATGTCCCCGTTGGCGGAGCGAGAGAGGTTATGGGAGGCTGCGTCCAACATCTTTTTGTCCTCCGGCGCCTAGTGTTTCGTTGACACCTTGGTCCGGCGCCTTGCGTTCCTTTGGGCCGTCTTGATGGGACCCCGATGAGCCGATGGTTTTCAATAAGAGGACCTGGACTTCTGGGCGTTCCCCTGGGGTTGGTGCTTTGTTCAAGCGAGGGATATTTGCCTGGGACTTCTCCTTTGTTACGGTGAACGTTTAGGACGGTTCCCCGAAAGATTCTATATTAACAACTCTGCATTAATTTATACGCTTCCTCAACGACTAATGAAAATGAAATAAAATGAGACAATAAAACCATGTGCAAACTTCATAAGAGGAAGACAACGTAAGGAGTTTAATCTAAAATAACTACGAGTGGAGAGAAGCTACACCAGCTATTGATTTTTCAGTAGAACATAAAACGGTTAAGAATAAAAACACCTTTATAAGTTTGTAAGGATTAGTGCATACAAAATAATTATCTTTTCTGTAGTTTGGTAAAACGGAAAATTATCATCTCATCGACCCAAGATATTATTTCCAAAAATATTCCTTAACTAGATCGGGCAACAAAACGAAGTAATTTATTCGATAAAGATCTGAAATAGCTGCATCGTTTAATCCTCTGGAGATTAGGAACTTTATTCGGAGGTCGTAAGTCAATTTTACGACTTATCCACTTTACATAATATTCGCAAGCGATAAAATATTTACGAGTCATATGCCGGAGCAGGACTTTAGGAGATGAGTTTATTATATCTGATATCTAGACATTGAATGTATATATATATATTATATGTATGCCAGAGTGACCAAGTTGGATTTTTAAGCGAAATCGTTGGGGTTTCATTGCTTTGGAATAGTAAAGCTTGAATGTAGTTTTAACTTATGTTGTTAACCAGCGTTACCTTGCACACAATCACCGTCCAGTAATAATTTAAATAAAATTATAATAATGTAATAAAGAAGTTCCGTGGAGCATGTTTGGGGGGAAGGGATCGATAAAAGGTAGACAACCGTGCTTAGTCGGTGAATTTCTTTCCACATACATAGAGTGGCGGTCATAAAGTCTTGAACAAAGTGTTCGTGTATAAAAGTGAAGGGTAGGATTATACACGACGCAATTATTAACAATCCATTGTCGAAATGAGTTTTCTCATTAACCGAGACCGACTTAGTTCCTCAAACAGATTATTGGAGGAGGCGGACGTTGAATTTTAGCAATATTAAGGGGTTGTACCACAGACCTCGTTTTGGAAGTTAGAGAAGCCAGATGTAGAATTTTTTTAAGTAAACTAAAGTAAAGTGATCACGGATTTTGTCTTATGCATTAGTTTGGAATGCATTTAACATAGCTGATTAGAAACATAGAATGAATGCGTTGCATCAACTGGGAGTCCCAAGGTACCTTCTAACCGCGGTCGCATACATTACATATAGGGTGTCAATACATGAAACACAGGAAACTCCACGTAAAGAAGGAAGTACCACAGGGCTCAACCCTCAGATCTCTCCTATGGAACGTGATATGCGATGGGGCACTGAGGATAACTAAACCACAAAAAATAGAGATCATGGGCAATGTGGAGGTTTTGGCAATTGCCATAACAGCGAAAACACTCCAGAAACCAATTAGGGAATATACAATAAATGACCCGACATAGTTCCACAAATGATGTATTGGAACATAGAGAGAACAACAAAAGTGGTACGTATGTCCAACTGCAAAAAGTAGACAAATTAGCCTACGTATTGGCGGAGAAATAATTGAAACCAACCCCGCCATAAATATCTAGGGTTTAAACTCGGTTATCACATGAGTTGAGTTTTAAGTATCACATGCGCTTTTTTCTTTTTTACACTAACGCGCGCACAAACGGGGATTTCGAAGTACCCTTGTGTCAGAGCACAGTGCAAGCGGATGAAGAGGAAGTGGATAAGGAAAGGAGGTGTCGATGTATATTGGTCTTGAATGTCTGGACATCACAACGACCAGGAAACACATGATCAGGCAGAACATTCCACATTCGTGTGGTTCGGCTAAAGAATGACTCTTTTGTTGTTGTTGAATAACGCATTTATTGTACAATAATTTAACAAATGTTGACTTAGGACTAAAATGCTAAATCCTGTTTTACAATCCTTTCTTATTCTTAAAATAATTTACTGGCTCTACACGAGCACTCTAAATTACACGACACAATTTTGTGTAATGCCTTTCGGCTAAAGAATGACTCTCTATGTTTATTTGTGCGCCTGAAGTCCACTTTTAACGTGAACTGATGAGCATTCACAGATTGACGGGTATCGCGGGAAAATGTCTGAAGGAGGGGAACACATTCAGCAAGTTCAGTTGAGCAACGACCGTGGTAATACTTATAGAAAAGAGGAAGGCATGATACGTTGCGCCGGTGTTCTAACGACGGAATTGACGGACTTACGGCTGAGTCCCTAATAAGTTTCACTGCTCGTTTTTGCACCCTGTCGAACACGTTGTTGAGTCCCGGTGCGTTTACCGGGCACGAGCGGCGATGAAATAAAGAGCAATGTACGAAAATGTTTAGTGTAACGAAGAAACTTTATTTCTCGTATGCACACGACTTTGTTGAAAAATAACAATTCGACATTACAAACAAATATTTTCACGAACGAAAACTAACTAATTTACATAATAATGACAATTCAAAACAAAATAACAAAAATGGCAGTAACGTACACAAAAAAGTGCTGCCAAGCATGCGGGTAATTACAATTATAACAACTTATTCGATAACAATTATAACAATTAATAACAAAACAAATACAACGAATTAATAATAAAAATATGAATTAAATTATTTAAGAATAAAGATGTTGAGTCAAGCCAGGCTGCGACACACGTGTAGTGCAGTTTCGGATGCGCCTGACCAAACATGTGAGTTGAACTCCATTTTTGGACGAATACACGCCTTGTAAATAGTGCCCAGGTTGGATGGAGTGAAGAATCTTTTGCATATCTTAAGGAACCCCATACATTTGGCTGGAATTTTCGCAGATTCAAATATATGGTCGTTCCAGTTAAGAGTCGAATTAATTCGAGTGCCAATTCCTTGTCTTCGTCGATGCAAGTGCCGTTCATAGATAGTATATTTACTTTGGGGTTCGCCTTTAACGAGAAGAGGCACCACTGAGTTTTTAGAGCATTGAATTCTACTCGGTTAGATAATCATCATCATCATCATCATTATCGGTATTACAACTGGGATCCGGTCTTGGCCTTATTTGACAAGTCTCGAGGGCTGTTAAATTTTCCATAATAATTTATTTTTACGGGCACGATTATTACCCTTGCACCACCGGATAGATAATCCCCACTGATATATCTTGTTGATGTCTGAATGTACGTCAGACGACCAGTGAACTCAGAATTCCGATCTACAGTATATAAAAAAGACAGTGAAACATCGTGGAGACAATTTAATGATTTGGGGGTGCTTTTCAGCATCTGGCGTTGGTTCAATTTTTCTTATAAAGAACAAAATGTATGCTAAAGATTATGTAGAAATCTTAAACACCGCTATGCTACCATTTTCTGAAGACTGCATTGTGTGGGATGTGCCGGCACGGGCACTGGTTCACTGAATCCCCTACACTTGTTCCGCCGAACACACGTCCACAAAATATCCAAGAATCAACGAAAGCGAAAAATAATGCACTGATTTGGTTGCAATCCGTTTTTATTTTTTTGCTTAAAAACCGCATAATAGCACTAAGGCGCCTTGTATATACAAGTACGTTCAATTTAAATCCAGGCTTCACACAATCCAGGCTCCCACCGTGCAAATTGGAATACCATCTTATCGTTGGATGAAACCAAGATCAATTTGTTTGGTTCCGAAGGAAAAATGTACGTCGGACGACCAGTGAACTCAGAATTCGATCCACAGTATACGAAAAAGACAGTGAAACATGGTGGAGGCAATTTAATGATTTGGGGGTGCTTTACAGCATCTGGTGTTGGTCCAATTTTTCTTATAAAGAACAAAATGTATGCTAAAGATTATGTAGAAATCTTAAACACCGTTATGCTACCATTTTCTGAAGAGGAAATTGTGGGGGTATTTAATAGATGTGCCGGCACGGGCACTGGTTCACTTAATCCCCTACACTTGTTCCGCCGAACACACGTTCACAAAATATCCAAGAATCAACGACAGCGAAAAATAAAATGCACTGATTTTGTTGCAATTAGTTTTTATTTTTTATTCTTTTGCTTAAAAACCGCTTAATAGCATTGAGGCGCCTTGTATATGCAAGTACGTTCAATTTAAATCCAGGCTTCACACTTAATAATTCGCTGGTGTTGTTTATTATCTGGCGCATGACTAATGACCTTGCCCGGAAAAAACAAATCATTATGGAAAAATTTAACAAGCCTCAGGACTTGCTAAATAAGGTCAAGAACAGTTCCCGGTTGTAGTGCCGATGATGATTGTTTATTATAATTGGTTTTAATGGATAAAGTACATATATATTTATCATTCGATTTTTCTTTTATGAGTTTCATTATCACTTTTGGAAAAATTTCCGAAAAGAGACAAAAACTGCGTTCTAAATTCTTCTTATTATCGAGAATCGAAAATCAATGAAATCACATGTATGTATGTAAGAGAAATAATATATTGTGGCGGGCTTAGGGTTCGCTGGATTAATTATTTTAATAAATAAGAGCCGTTAGATCGATTCTCTTTGCCAACATTTTATTAGTCTGTTAATAACAACCGTTTCTTGATACCTCGCTTCTTTACCTATCGCTTCCGTACTTATCGCGTCTTTGACTGCTTACTTCTTACTCACTTAATACTTGTCTCCATGATATGTGCGCAACGTATTTATACCGTTTCCTCATATTCTGATTCGGTGTTTCGTTTCCGCCCGTTCCACAGCCTTGGATGTTCTATTGTTCATAGCCTCCAGTTTTCCAGTACTTTATAGAATATTCTAGTACTTTTTTCGGACTTTCTCGAATATTCTAATACTGATTGTCACATGCGTCATAATATTATAACGCGGACAATAAGACTGTACACCACTTTAACACCTGAAGATACTAAACTCGACTTTACCCACTGACGGCTTTACTCGACTCCTGTGTGCACATTCCACGGGGGATGAAACTTTACTGTTTGACTCTACCCGCACGATCAATCAATCTTGATCGCACACTCATCCCCATTCTCCCATTTCCCCACTCATCGAGGTGAATAAACTCTTGCGAATTTACCCAACAGTCAATGGACTTAGAGAGGATGAAGAACTGAAACGGAGAGCGTGATGATCTCGGGGTTGAGTTGCTTTCGCGTGCAACGAAAGCAAAACCAATGGTGACCGCATGACCCAGTTTGGTATTTAGTTGCTCTCAGAGTGCAGAACCAAAAATGCACTCCGAGAAGAGGAAATGGGGTGGGATGAAAAGTATATTTTTCGTACTATTCATCTGACTACTGAGCTTATTGATCCCCAGCGAATAGCCGTGTCTGGCGGAGGTCAAAGGACGCCGCGATGGCTTGGGAAAATATCGGCGAGAGAAAAATAACTAACGGAATTCGATATAACCCAAGCCGCTTCGCTATGTAGCAATAGCGTCGCATACCCAGGCTTGCTGTTGCTAACCAGACATGAGATTTTTGATTTCCGATGGAAATCTCATGTGATTTATCAAATTATGTTGCCATATGGCATGGAAAGGCTGAATTCGGTTATGCATTATCTGCATAGAAGAATGAATTCAGGTTATGCGTCCTTTGGGAGGGTACCTTTTACAGGTGAAATAGGCCGACGAAAGGGATTGGGGTAGGCGTTTGCGCGGTCAGTGGGCGAGATTGTGGTTGTAATTGTGGGTTGGTTCTCGGTGTAATATAGAGAACCCCCACAATATGCATATTAAATGGGAGTTTATGCAGGATAGTGACACCGAGAACACTTCAAAAGTGGGTAAAGAATGGTTTCTTCAAAACAAAGTCGATGTTATGGAGTGGGCATCGCAGTCCCCTGATCTTAACCCAATAGAGCACCGATGTGGCGTTCTTAAGCGCACGATTGGAGACTGCAAAGCCAAAAATAAGGAAGAACTTTGGTCCAAAATAAAAGATGAATGGTACTCTATACCACCCGCGACTTGTACCAAACTAGTCAATTCCATGGGATGAAGATGCGAAGCAGTCATTAAAAACAAAGGCGCAACAACTAAGTATTAAAAGGATATGAAACACTTTTACTGTAAATTAATTATTCAAAAAACACAAACAAAAAACTAATTTGTTTCTATTACTTTTTCCAGGCAAATCCAAGGATAACCGGAATCAATATTTTTTTTTCACTATTTCTCGTTTTTTTTTTTTTTATTGACACTAAATCTATTAGTATATTTTTAATTCTCATTTTTCCCCAAACACATTTTTTCTTAACGATTAATGTAGAAGAACAACTTGTTTCTATTATATTTTCCACCACTGTAGATATCCTATGTATACATTTGTAGATTATCTACATGTATATGCATAGGTATGAGTAAGATTAGTTAAGGAAAAAATTAACTATATAAATCAATTAAAATGAAATAACATAAAAAAATAATAATAATACTAACAAAATGAAAAAAAAAACAGTATGTTACTTATTTATTGATATAGAGTAAAGTAAAAAAAAAAATAGAAAAAGGGGCAGACATTCAAGTTACGAAAAATTAGTTTTTTTTCCTTAATAACAGTCCGCGCTTCTCTGCTAAATTTAATGTAGATTATGAAAAACATTTTTTTGCCCTAGGTGCAGATAAACAAATTTTATTCATTAGCTCGCAGGCATCGCCCAAAAAACTGCTTTGAATGTCTTTACTCTTGCCATTTTAGAAGAAAAGATTAATAAAAATAAATATATTATTTTGCACACTTCATTACATGCATAAGAAATTTAATTTTGATTGTTTTATTGTATCATACAAAAATCCAGAAAATTGGCTAATTTTTGTTCATTCAAATATACGCAACCCCTTAAAGGGATATTAACACCCTTATTGTATTAAACCAATCCGGATTATGATTGATAAAACTGTACTCAGTCTAGCACAAACGATTTCCTATTAAAAAATTGTTAATTTTATCATTGCCAGTGTCGTACCAACTCTATTTTGTAATAACAACTCCACCGTGAATGAAATTGAACCCTTTTTATCTACACTCTAATTCCTAATGCCATATCGTAGAGCGTTTCCTTCGTGTAAGTCGTATCGTCGATTTCCTTAATCCCACGTTCTATGTTATGCATCGGGTCTATTAAGTTCCTCCATTTATAGTCGGGTATCTATCGCGTATTATCCTTTTCGTTGAACTTCTTGTTCCCCGATTATTTGAAAGTCATCAGCATTTCTCCCGCGGTTGAAAGCTCAGGTATTCGTGCGAGTGCTTGTGGATTTCTAGTTTTAATCGATTGGTATCTATTACGCTGGATCTTATAATATTGTGTTTTCTGTCTCTAGGAGAGCAGGGCAATAGAAAACAAAGTTGTGGTTTCCTTTAGCGACGCGGGTCTGCCTTATCGTTAATAATTTAAACGGAATGTTTTTCCTACTTCGTCCGGTTCATTAATGTAGTTTGTGATCATTAAGAACAAACTGTTTCCCTCTTTTGAACTCGAGACACACATTCTAGATTTTTGATAGAGTTTTCTTAAATTTCCACATTAATTGATTCTGTGCTTTCGCCCGACATGCTTTTCAGGGATGGTGGTGAATGAACGGGTTCAGTTGAGTCCTTCTATTTTAAAGGGTGATTAATTTTCTTCTTTTATGAAGAACCTTGTTAAAACTTAATTAAAACGATCCTTTCGAGGCTGACTAATATCCTGAATTAATGGTTTGTTGGGGGACGAATACAAGGAGAAGTGTAGTTGAATTGGTCATGAAAGAGGGATTTACTTAACTAACGGGCCATTGGCATTAGTTCATAAACGTGATGTTCGGAACTCATTTAAATTTACAGGGAGTTTTTTAAATACTAAATGAACAGATCTATATCAATGGCATACATGGTGGTTTCCAAGTAATTAAGGACGACTTCACAGTGGTGGATCTACTCGATTATTTAAAGGCTTTGAAGAAATGGGTGTTCAGAGAAAAGCTCCCAAAACGGTCGTTATGGGTAGGATTGTTTATAGAAATTCAGTGTAAGCTGGATAAAAGAAATACCTTTCAACTAAATTGTGTTAGGAACGCCAAGATCTTTCCTTTTTAATTGGAATGCGTACCAAACGAGAACATAATCATAAACTAATTAACACCATCTGGCTCAAAATAAACCGGAATCACTGTCTACAGATTGCAGCGGATGTGTTCCTAGTTCATTTTAGTACTAAGCGATTATTATTGTGTTCTCTCTATTTCCGGACACGGAAGAGACTGATTTTGACAACTCAATAAATCACGTCGCTAACGATTCATCAGATAGTTCCTTTCCTTTCTTAGAAGCATATCCGCCATAAGATAAACGATGACACCATTTGCTTTCTTTTTGCCACTAAGATGACACCACTGTTAGACATAATGACAAGTACGTTAGAGCGCTATGTATCAATTAGTTTGTGATTTGGTTAGTTCGCCTCAAGTATGTTTTTCGATTTCCATAATGAATAATTTGGCTGAGCAAATAATTTGTCTTAAATTTTGTGTTTCGAACAGAATTCCTTGCGCGGAATCATTGAAAATGTCGGTTATGGCCTATGGAGACTTAGTTCTGTCGAAAACACAAGTGTATGAATGGTACAAAGCATTCAAAAGTGCTCGTCAAGACGTTAATAAGGCCACGGGCGAATTAATGTACATATTCCAGTTTGAGAATAAAAAAAAAAAAAAATATTTATTCATACCCGCTAGTGTACATTGATTCTTAGGGTGTGTGTTACCGCGGCTATGGTACGGTTTTCCAGACACTGCGGGAAAACCCCCTACTCGTTCCATCTCTTGTGTCTGTTTTCCTTTTTTTTCACACCTCTGTTTGCATCCCTCAGGCATCGATACTCTCGATTGATTTATAATCTTTAGAGAGTTTTTGGTGTCTGAGTGGCATAATGTTCGTCATGGAAGGGATGTGACCTGGATTTCGGAACGGATCTAGTGGGGCACCCACCACAACGCCATACCACCTGTTGTTGTTCCTTACGCTTATCTATTGCTGGTCCCGACTTGCGTCCTTTCCCGAGGCGGTATTGGTTTTCTGCGTCAGGCCATTTCAATAGAAGGAGAATTTCGCGTTGATTTCTGTAACATTCGCGGCTTGAGAGGGAATTTCCCTTCTGTTTCTGCCCACGTTTCTAACCAGAAACCAACTATTCTTGCACTTAGCGAAAGCCAGGTAATTACCAATACAGATATTTCCGATTTTAATCTACCTGGATATAACTTAGTGCCACTGTTCTTTCCACATCGTGGTATAGCCACATACATACGAAATGATATTGGTTATCAGCTTCTGCCACAATATGGGCTCTGTTCCAACCCAGAATTTAATTTCTCTTGGCTAAACCTTCACGTTCGTGAGCATATCATACATTACCGCTTTCTTTACAGAAGCCTTGTTCGACTTCTCATGCACCGCCTCCTAAACCATACTCACCACCAATCTTAAGCGACGGCTCTACACTCTACTATAACCTGACCCACCTCCCGCCCATCCTCTTAATTTGTCTTGGTTATCTTAGATTAAGCCTAGTTAAGATAGTTCTTAAGCTCTCTAGTTTGTAACTTATATATACTTTTGTTGTAGTTAATTATAATGCTCAAATTAGGCCAATAAATGGGGTCGTAGCCCCCACAAATCTTAGGAAAACCCAGGTACTACTGATACAGATATTTCTGATTTTAATATACCTGGATATAACTTAGTCCCTCTGGTCTTTCCACATGGTCTAGCCACATGCATACGAATTGATATTGCATATCAGCTTCTGCTACAATGAGGGTTCTGCTCCAATATAGAATTTAATTTCTCGTGGCTAAAACTTCTCGTAAGCATATCATATATTACTGCTTTCCTTACAGAAGCCCTTGGATAGAAACGCACCCTTTAACGAATTTGATTCTATCGATAGGATCTTGTCCAGCTTTTTGCTGATTCAAATAGTTTAACTCCACTCGTCAATGAGCCAACACGGGTACCAGGTTGGCCATTCCGCCAACACACTGGACCTGTATCTCATCTCCCACCCAAACAAATATACAATTGAGGTTTCTTCGACCTTGGGCACTTCAGACCATTGTGTCGTGTTAGCTAAATTTTCTCTAACCAAATGCAACGCTAACGAGAAAACTCCCAAAAGAACTGACGGTTCTATGAGAAAGCCAACTGGGAAGGTCTGAACGACTTTTTTGGGAAGTTAAATTGGTCATTATTTTTTCTCAATAACTCTATAGCGGGCACAATGACGGACACGATTCTGTTTGGCATGCGAACTTTTATTCCACACAGAGTAAAGAGTGGCAAACCCAAAAGAAATATGTAGTTTGATTCCGGGTGCAGAGCAGCCATTAAGGCTGAAGAGCTGAACTTCCGGTTGTATAAATCAAACAATACTGAGGAAAACCGGAAAAGATTTAAGAGAGCTAGAAATGACTACAATGCCTATATTCAACGCGCAAAGTTCTTGCATGACCAGAGAGCAAGACAAAAAATACTACACTCACCCACAGGTAGTAGAAGCTTCTGGGCATTTGTGAAAAACCTTCAAAACTCAGTCTCTTCATCCATTCCATCGCTTATAATCGATGACAGACCAGCCACCAGTGCAATAGAGGAAGCGAATCTACTTACTGCACATTTTGCGGCCAACTCAACGCTGCCTGATACCATATCAGTTTCGCCTCAACTTGAGCATAAGCAGCACATCATGAGTCAGATTCATTTCCGAACGCGTACTGTTGACCGCACACTCAAAGAGCTAAACGCAGACAAATCCACTGATCCTGATGGCATTCTCCCAATTTTCTTGAAGATATGTTCCTCTTCACTCGCTAACCACTGCGGAAACTCTTCCATTTGTCTTATTCTACTGGCCGTTTCCCAAATATATGGAAGTCTGCGAACATTCAGCGAATTCCCAAAATGGGTGACAAATCATCCCTTTCTTCTTATCGACTCATAGCACTAACTTATATTCTCTCCAAGGTAATGGAATCACTTATCAACCGTCAACTTTCGGAATATCTGGAATCAAATGACCTCCCCTCAATAACCGCCAATATGGCTTTCGTAGCAACAGGTCTACAGGAAATCTGATGGCGCACCTTACTGAAAAGTAGAGCCATTCCATCCACTACTTCGGTGGCAGCAAGGTAGTCACACTGGATATTTCCAAAGCCTTCGACAGAGTTTGGCATCCAGCCCTTTTGTCAAAATTGCACTACTATGGTGTGGACATGGTATACCCACCTGTCACGGGGGAGACCGGGGTTCGATTCCCCGTCGGGGAGCCTCTGGCGCAAGACTAATGACCTTGCCCGGAAAAAACAAATCATTATGGAAAATTTAACAAGCCCCAGGACATGTTAAATAAGGCCAAGACCGGTTCCCGGTTGTAGTGCCGATAATGATGATGATGGTTTGGACAATTCTCTGATCCAATGGATAAGAGACTATGTTTCTGGCCTTTCAATTCAAGTGGCCCTTGATGGTGTCAAATCTGTCTCCCATCAAATTAATGCACGTATTCCCCAGGGTTCGGTACTATCACCCACTCTCTTCCTAATCTTTATAAATGATCTCTTGTCAATTACTAACGACACAATTCACTCGTTTGCTGATGATAGCACGTTGAGATTCCCATACTCATATGAACACTCCCGCCCAAACTCTTCAAACGACATTACCAACCAGAAACTTATGCTTCATACATTGAATTCAGACTTTAACAAGATATATTAGTGGGGATTATTTAACCGACTAAAATTCAATGCCTTAAAAACTCAGTGGTGCCTCATGTCGTCAAAGGCGAACCGCAAAGTAAATCTACTATCTATGAACGGTACTTGCATCGACGAAGCCAAGGAACTATCAATCCTCGGCACTAGAATTAATTCGACTTTTAATTGGAATGACCACATATTTGAAGCTGCGTAGAGTGCAGTCAAATATATGGGGTTCCTTAAGAGATGCAAAAGATACTTCACTCCATTCAACCTGGCCACTATTTAATCATAAACCTTCGAAAATTGATCAGAGACAATTATAGATCAGTTTTTAATGAAGATTATCCAAGAGTAATCTGAATCCTGATCCTGAAGGCATTCTGGAGCGATGGAAAGTGCACTTCAATGAATTGCTAAATGGTCAGCTCACAGAAGAATTGGAGGCTCCACAAATGCAAAATCAAGACCAAATGTTGCCGTCCCCAAGCATTGAGGAAACATTAAAAGCCGTAAGACAGCACAAAACTAATAAAGCCCCCGGAGCTGATGGCATACCAGCTGAGCTGATCAAACAAGGAGGAAGAGCGTTACATCATGCAATTCATGATATCGTGGTGCACGTATGGGAGCAAGAGGAGATGCCGGAAGATTGGCGACGCTATAACCATGAGTTGTACGCGATCTACCTTGAATCTAATGTTGTAAGAAAAATTAAGCTCTGTACACTCCGGCGGCCGGGACACCTACCTCGAATGAGCGAAGAGGACCCAGCTCGGAAAGTCCTTTGTGGCAGGATGTATGGAAGGAGACAGCACGGCAGACCTTGTCTGCGATGGTGGGATGGCGTAGACCAGGACGCCCAGAGCCTGGGAGTGCCAAACTGGATGACATTAGCTCGAAATCGGGACCGGTGGAGTAATTTGTTAAATAAGGCCAAGACCGGACCCCGGTTGTAGTGCCTATGATTATGATTTAATGAAGATTGGAATAACTAAATCCAAGCCATTAAAGCTAGTGGACCGAATATGTTTCCAAAAATAAATAAAGTTGACGTTCCATGTCGGCGCGTTCCGCGGACTCCAGAAAATTGTCAAGCAATGTTAAGCGTAGGACTTACCCTGGAACACGTCAACTCCAGCCAAGAGCTAATAATAGTCGAGGATCCGCAAGAGAATGACAACTCATTTGGTGCCTGTTTCGAGGGAGTGTATCGAGTTAACGAATCCGTTCATTCTAACCGTGACCTGGAAAATACCACATTTCAATCTGCCATGAACTTAACAATTGACATCTTGGAAAGTCGAAGTAAACAATAGTGCGAATTCCCCTCGTAAAAATCTAGAGGCGAGTATGTTTGTGCACAAGGATGAACTTACGGACATCTTTAGATCCCTTAAGAACAAGAAATCTTCTGGAATAGATAGTATTCCACTTGTTTCTTGAAGCGTTGAAGGTGTACACCGTTTTATTTAACAACGCTCTAAATAACGTATATTATCCAATCTGTTGGAAAACTGCAGTAGTCCTGTGGTGCTTCTAACAGATGCACACACTATATACAAACAAATAGTGAAGAACACCCAAAGAAAATCGAATAATAAAATGCATCATCCGTATACCAAGGAATAACATAGCAATACCGCATCAGTTGAGTGTACTTGAGTTTAGAATTCGAATTCATACACGCGGCAGTGGCCTGATGCTTCAGTGTTTTCCGTGTGTTAAATTCACTATCCTCACTATCCCTGCTTAACGCGATAATTGGTGACCCCGACGTGATCTGTATACACACAACACACAATCTTCCATAGGTAAACAGAACTTTACTACTCGATCACGACTTCCGCATAGAGCACCGGCACACTCGCCTGCTCCGACGTCCTCTCGCCCGCTCGGCCCTCGCTCCGTCGTTCCCACACGAAGTTAATCGTAACAAAGTTACTGAGGAGGGGGTCCCGTGGCGTTTTTAACAGATACGCAGACAATATATAAGCAAATAGTGAAGAACACCGAAAGAAAATCGAATAAGAAAATGCATCAGCCGTATGCCAACCAATAACATAGCAATTCCACATCAGTTGAGTGTACTTGAGTTTAGAATTCGAATTCGTACATGCGACAGTAGCCCGATGTTTCAATGTTTCGCTTCTCACCCGTTTCTCCGTCTGTTCAATTCACCATATTCACTATCCTTGCTTCACGCGATAGTCTACTCCATCCCCAAAAAGGGCAAGGACAGAAGCAACCCCGCCAATCTTCCCTTGATTAGTTTGCTTCCAAACATCAGCGAGGTATTTGAAAAAATTATAAAGAAAGCATTGATCAACTGATGTGATGAAATTGGTATTATTACGAACAACCAGTTCGGTTTCACATCGGAACTCGTCACCGTTCATACCGTGACAAAAGTTGTTTCCGATGTACAGTGGAACAAGGCAAAGTGACAGTGGACAGGGGACTGTTTGGTTGACTTTGAAAAGGCCTTCAATACCGAATGGTTAGAAGGGCTTGTATAAGAGTTATAAGATCTAGATATACCCGAATATTTATTGTACATTATCTATGATAATAGGTAAACAGTGTGTGGTGAAATGTGAAGATATAATCGCTAACATGGCCTTTGACGTCAAAAACGGCTTACAGCAGGGAGCTGTGAATTCTCCCATTTTGTTTAACATTTACACTAGGGATCTAGTGGATTTTCTCAACCATCCATTGCATATGCAGACGACATTGTTGTGTATAGATCTGGAGAAAGATTGATGTCATCAACAGACTTCTGCAAGATGACTTCAATTGAATCAAACGTTTTTGCGACGACTGGAGATTAAAGATCAATTTCCAGAAAACAGAAACTGTACTTTTCCGAACGCCTATCTTATGTTAGCCTTATGAAAACTTTAAACGTTTATCTTAAAATGACATTGAACAATTATTTCTTTCTATGAAAAATTATCTCCCAAAATTTCGAGTTGATTCGAAAAAAATTGAATGAGATAGAGCATTTTCAAGCCCCGTCCTTCTGATGACAATTTCCTATCCTTATTGTAAGCTTTACGAGGGTTGCCTTTTATATTTCGGGATTAGAGAACAAAAACAAATATTGATCATCGAAAATCACTTTATTGTTTTTCAAAATATTCCCCATGAAGATCTATACACTTTTGCATGCGTTTGAACCAATTGTCGAAGCACTTTTGCCACTCTGATTGAGGTATCTCCAACACATGCATTCTGAATGTAGCAACCGCTTCTTCAGGTGTCGAAAAACGTTGACCTCTCAGTTTGTTTTTTACGTACGGGAATAATAAGAAGTCATTCGGTGCCAAGTCGGGACTATACGGCGGATGATCCATCACATCAATGTTTTGGGTGCTCAAAAATGCAGTTGTCGCAGCCGATGTGTGAGAGCTCGCATTGTCGTGGTGAAGAGTGATCCGTCTTCGGCGGTTGGTTTTCCTGATTTCTTGGAAGACAACTGGCAAACAAATGGTTGTGTACCACTCAGAATTGACTGTTCTGCGTTGTTCTAGTGGTACGGTTGCGACATGTCCAGTTTTTCCGAAAAAACAGGCGACCATTTGCTTGGAAGTGCTTCGTGCGCGAACAACTTTTGTTGGATTTGGCTCATCTTGAAACACCCAGACAGTCGACTGCTGTTTACTTTCGGGCTCATACGCGTAAATCCACGATTCATCACCTGTCACGATGTCATAGACGTGTTTCGAAGCACCGCGACCGTATTTTTTGAGCATTTCTTTCGACCAATTGACACGACCCTTTTTTTGGGCGATTGACAAATTGTGTGGGATCCAACGCGAACAAATTTTTTTGACAGTCAAATGTTTATGCAATATTGAATGTATGCTGGTCCCACTAACGCCTAAGGTTGTCTCAATCTCACGATAGGTCACATGACAGTCTTCCAATATCAGTTCGCGCACAGCATCAATGGTTTTCGGAACAACAACTGATTTTGGACGACCTTCACGAAATTCATCTTGGAGTGAACTACGACCACGATTGAATTCACCATACCATCGATAAACACTGGTCCTTGATGGACCTTCATCGCCAAAAATTGAATTAAGTTCATCCATGCACTGTTGCTGAGTTAATCCACGCCGAAAGTTGTAAAAATTAATCACACGAAAATGTTGACGATTTAATTCCATTTTAGGGCCGAGATGAATCTTTTAAGTTACTGTAAACAACACAAATAGCGCTCGTATGTCAAAACGTTCTGAGTGCGTATAACCTCAAAAATGTCGAACTTTACGACAGAGCTGTCAATTGCCGGATTGCAACACTAGGGTTGCCAAATCGCGAAACTTAAGAGGAAACCCTCGTAAACGTGTTTTTCTCAAAACAGTATTGAAAATTCGATTTAAAAAGAAATCCTTTTCTTGTGAAAATACGTCTCAGAAATGTTCTCCTGAGATTTCGAAAAAAAATCGAATGAAATGGAGCATTTTTAACTCCCATCTTCTCAATCGGCTCTTATAGTTATTGAAAACTAAATGCGTTTATCTCGAAACAGCATTTTCCAAACCCGGAGAACATGACATCAATTTTACACACTCCTTTTAGATAAGATTTACTCGGGGGTATACGAAGGACTTTTTTTTCCAATGACTCCAACTTGTCGATGGTGTTTTTACATTATCTAAAAAAATTAATATTTTTTCAAAATCCTTCGTCCACCACCGAGATAGAGTAATCTACTGATGGAATTTCCCCGCTTTTCGATTTCAGAGGATCCTGTGTCGACCTATCACGTCAATTCAATTCAATTCAATAATATATAATATGGTACGTTTATATTTTACACCTAGTGTTTAAGAGATTTAGGACAGCAATTCCTTTAGAACTATAATCTTAAATCTATACGAGTATAATGACAATAACACAATGTTAATGAATAATAAATAATAAATTAAGGGAAAACTACAAGAAAAACCCCTTATTTGAATTTTAAGATTAATATTGCACAGGTTTCGGGTTATTTTATGTAATAATGACCTCGATATAATTTTCATAGACAGAGTACATATGTAGTGATTTAGGATAACGCAAGACGGGAAACGAGAACATTGTCAGAAAAAGAACAATTGACGAAGAAGTTTCGATTGATTTTGTCAATAAGGAACTCTACCGGCTTAACGTTAGCGTTTTCATGTAGTTCATGTGTCGAATAATGCCATGGCAAATTCAGCAACATTTTCAATATTTTACTTTGACACCTTTGCAATTTTATTTTGTGTGTGCGAGCACAATTACACCATTCGGGGCCCCCGTACAGGAGTATAGCTTGAAAAATGGTTTTAAATATTATAATTTTATTTTCGATGCTAAGCTTTGACTTTCTACACACTAACGGATACATAACTCTTACGACTTTGTTTATTTTGTCAATTGTGGTTGTGATGTGTTTTTGAAAGATGAGCTTTTTTATCTAGAATAATACCTAGATATCTAGTCTTCGGACCAATCAATATCAACTGCACACATACTGAGTTTAGTGTCATTTGGTAACAGGTCAATTGAAAAGTCCCCGGCCCGACACATAGATGGCGGCACTAGAATTAATATGATATATATATATATATTTTTAGTTAGCCCTAACCTTCAAAAGATGCGTGTATAAATTTGACAGATGTCGGATCATTAGTTTGTGAATTATAGTATTTTGAGTGAAGCAACTTCTGTTATTGTGAAAAAAATGGATAAACAGGAATTTCGCGTGTTGATAAAATATTGCTTTTTGAAGGGAAAAAATACAGTTGAAGCAAAAACTTGGCTTGATGACGAGTTTCCAGACACCGCCCCAGGAAAATCAACCATCAAGGATTGGTATGCTAAGTTTAGACGTGGTGAAATGAGCACCGAAGACGGTGAACGCAGTGGACGCCCAAAAGTGGTTGTTACCGACGAAAACATTAGAAAAATCCACAAAATGATTTTGAATGACCGTAAATTGAAATTGAATGAAATAGCAGGCACTCTAAAGATATTAACTGAACGTGTACATCATATCATTCACGAATATTTGGGTATGAGAAAGCTCTGTGCAAAGTGGGTGCCGCGCGAGCTCACTTTTGACCAAAAACAACGACGAGTTGATGATTCGGAGCAGTGTTTGGAGATGATCAAGCGTAATAAACCCGAGTTTTTGCGTCGATATGTGACAATGGATGAAACAGGGCTCCATCATTTCACTCCGAAGTCCAATCGACAGTCATCCGAGTGGACTGCACACGATGAACCCGCCCCAAAGCGTGGAAAAACGCAACAGTCGGCTGGCAAGGTTATGGCGTCTGTATTTTGGGATGCGCGCGGAATAATTTTCATTGACTATCTTGAAAAAGGAAGGACCATCAACAGCGACTATTAAACAGCGTTAATGGGCCGTTTGAAGGACGAAATCGCCGAAAAACGACCGCATTTGAAGAAAAAGAAAGTGCTGCTTCACCAAGACAATGCACCGTGTCACAAGTCAGTGAAAACAATGGCAAAAATCCATGAATTGGGCTTCGAATCGCTTCCGCATCCACCGTATTCTCCAGATCTGGCCCCCAGCGACTATTTCCTGTTCTCAGATCTCAAAAGAATGCTCGCTGGGAGGAAATTTTCGTCGAATGAAGAGGTGATCGCCGAAACTGAGGCCTATTTTGAAGCAAAGGACAAATCGTACTACAAAAAAGGTATCGAAAAGTTGGAGGGTCGCTATAATCAGTGTATCACCCTCGAAGGGAATTATGTTGAATAAAAAAAACGAGTTTTGCCAAAAAAATGTTTTACTATGGAAGGCCGGGGACTTTTCAATTGATCTGTTAGGCAGCAGTGTTTCCTACATCTCGAAAACCAGACAGCTTGTGTTTTATTACCATTTATTTTTATTTTCCATTTCCTGTGCTCCCCGATAGTATAGTGGTTAGTATACCCGCCTGTCACCCGGGAGACCGGGGTTCGATTCCCCGTCGGAGAGCCCCTGGCGCAAGACTAATGACCTTGCCCGGACAAAATAAATCATTATGGAAAATTTAACAACCCTCAGGACTTGCTAAATAAGGCCAAGACCGGTTCCCGGTTGTAGTGCCGATGATGATGATGATGATGTTAGGTAGCAGTGTTTCCTACATCTCGAAAACCAGACAGCTTGTGTTTTATTACCATTTATTTTTATTTTCCATTTCCTGTAATATACTGCTAGTTTGTCAAGAGCTGCTTGCAATGAGTTGTAGACATTAGGGAATAAGGCACCCGAAGAGAAAATGGCCGTATCATCAGCAAACATAGCTACCTGAATGCTTTCACCTAGACATGGTAAATCTGCGACAAACAATGTGAATAATATGGGACCAAGGACCGAGCGTTGGGGTACACCATAGTGGATTTTCTGAGTAGGGGATATGTCGGTTCCTAAACTCACAACATATTTTCTCGAACGAAGAAAGCTCTGGATAATTTTGATAAGCGGCATTGGCAGCTTAAGCTTCAGTAGCTTATAAACCAAGGCATCGTGCCATACCGTATCAAAGGCTTTTTCGATGTCTAGAAGAACCAGTCCCGTTGACTCGTTGTCGATGAATTTACCAGCTATGTGGTTTTTAATGCGCAAGACTTGGTGGATTGTGCTGTGACCACTACGGAAACCGAACTGAAAGTTTGGTAAGATGTTATTGTCTTCCACAAAACGATCAATCCTTTCCTTAATGATTTTTTCTAAGAGCTTACTTAGACAGCTAAGTAGACTAATAGGTCTGTAGCTTTCGGGGCTGTTCTTCGGTTTGCCGGGTTTCGGGATAGGTATTACTTTTGTGTTTTCCAACAGTCCGGAAAATAACTATTCTTAAGACAAGCGTTGAAAATGAACGTTATATAGTTACTTGCAGCAGGTGGAAGTGCTTTGATTAATTTGTTGTTAATATTATCGAGACCCGAAGCCTTTTTAGATTTCGATTTTTTTATCAATTCTTTAACTTTGCTGATATTAGTTGCGTAAGTACTTTCAGCTGGTGTTTGAGAAAGTACATGGATAGTGTTAGCAACTTCAGCCTCAGTATACGCGTCGCTTAGATGCATAGATATGGAGTAGTTCTTACTAAACGTGTTAGCAAGTAGGTTCGATTTCTCCACTGAAGAAATAAACAACTTGTCGTGAACTTTAAACGGAGGAATACTTAACCCTCTCTTTTTCATAATTTTTGATATTTTCCAGAACGGTTTGCTTGCTTTGTCAAGAGAGAAAAGGTGTTTATTCCAACACTTGTTCCTATATGTTGAGATTTCGTTTTTAATGGTATTATTTAAGACTTTAACATAAACTAGAAAACAATCGATTCTATAACGCAGCCATTTTCTTCTTTCAGAGTTTCGTAGTCTAATCAGATGTAAGATATTTTCAGGAAGCGGTGCCTTATCAACTGGAGCAGTGGAACATTTAGGTATCGCAACATCGGCCGCTCTATTGATAACAGAAACAAAATTGTTACATTGGATATCAATGTGCTCGCTGCAGGTTATAGAATTTAGGCTGGTATCACCTAGAACCAAGTTCGTGTTTATATATGATTTATAACAATTCCAGTTGGCGGCGGAATAGTTGTGGTATAAACTGGTACGATTTACAGCTACTGTATGATTCACTGTGAGGCTGATCGGAAGGTGGTCTGAACTTAACGCATTTAGAGTTAATGGTACTGTGCAGTAATTTGGAATATTAGTGATATATAGATCGAGAGTTGAGGGGTTCTTGTTAGCACTCGATGAGATTTGGGTGGGGAAAAGTGGATAAAGTATGGAAAAACTTGGGTTGGATTCAGTAACATCTAGTAAAATGTTACCCCAGCAGTTTGCCCTAAGACAATTCTACGACTGATGTCTGCAGTTTAGATCATCATCATCATCATCATCATCATCATCGGCACTACAACCGGGGACCGGTCTTGGCCTTATTTTAGCAAGTCCTAAGGCTTGTTAAATTTTCCATAATGATTTATTTTTTCTGGGCAAGGTCATTAGACTGATGTCTGCAGTTTAGATCATCACCAATAATTACCTTGTTTCGAGTGTTGACTCTATACAATTTTTGCAGATCCCGCTTAAAGTAAGTAGATTTCTCAATGTTTCCATTTCCTCCAGGGAAATAGACCGAAAAAATACTCACCTTGGAGTTACCACTTAATGTTACATCTATACTAATTTCCTCAATTAACTTAAGGTGCAATGAAGGACGCAAGGTATGTTCTATACATTTTTTCACAACAATGGCGACACCTCCACCACTAGCATGTACCCTGTCTAGGCGATTATTATTATTATTATTTACTGGCCTGTAGGAACCCGGACGTTCATGACCTCATCGACTCGGCTCCGCCATTGATCCCTGTCCTGTGCGCTCCCCTTACACGTTCGATCATCCGATCCGATCTCCTCGAGGTCCAATCTAACATTGTCCTCCCATCTCCGTCGCGGCCGTCCCGTCGGTCTCTTCCCCGTTAGTTTACCGTCAAAAATTCTATGCACGGTCCTATCATCGCCCATTCGCGCTACGTGTCCGGCCCATCTTAATCTTCGCGACTTGATCACTCTCACTATTGTAGGTTTGCGGTATAGCTCTTCCAATTCGTGGTTGTGGAGCTTCCTCCATTGTCCTGACTCCTCGTCATATTTACCGCCAAATATACCCCTTAAAACTTTATTTTCGAATACGCGGAATTTGTTCTCTTCCCTTTTTGTGAGAGCCCATGTTTCGCATCCGTATAGAGCAATCGGCATGATTATGGTTCTATAGACACGGAGCTTTATATTACGTGATAGCAGTTTGGATTTTAAGAGTTTACTGGCTGCATGCCAACTAGCGTTGCCGGAATGTAGTCTTTTAGTGTAGGCGATAACATATGTAATTTTGATGAGAGAAAGAAATGTCTTGTTTGAGCCAGGTTTCTGAAACAAGTGCAATATCAATATTAAAATTTATCAAGAAACTGAAAAATGCATGCTGTTTGTTTTTGATGCTTCTCGCATTTCAAGTTATGATGTTAAGAGAGTTTCTTAACATGTTTTTTCCGAATATATATACTTAATAGCTAATGAGGTAATGACGTTAAATTGGTCAGATTTAGTGTGACAAACACTAAGCTTGGTTACAACTTCATTAAGAAGAGAGTTTATCTCGCTAAATGAGAACAAGTTATCATTATTTATAGTTTCAGACGGATTTTTCTTAGTGTGTGTCGTATCACTGTTGGAAGGTTGCTGGGTTTGATGGAGGCCAGAAGCCCAGGTGGATGAAGGAAGTGAAGGTTAACGCACAGATCGTGGTAGTGGAGGAAAATTATCAATGGATAATCGGTCGGCCAGTGGCTGTTGTTTGTCACTCGGAGGCTGTAGGAACATTGTATTTCCTGTACCACGTCCGCGTGGGGATAATTTGGGGCGAATGTCTATGTACTGCTTTCGGCTAATGCATTCTGGATCGGTGGATTTATGTGGCCCACTGCAATTTGCACACTTGATGACCTCATTCGTTTTGCAGTCGGATGTTTTGTGGTTTCCCGAACAGATTGTACAGAAGCTATTTATGTGACAATGCATCGAGCCGTGGCCGTAAAGCTGGCAATTGTGAGATTGTGTGACCTTACCTGGATGATGTTTTTTGAAGTCCCAGCGAACGATGATTTTGAACAATGTGGAGAAGTTACGTTTGAGTTCATTTAGTTTTATAGTACCGCGTTGGATGTAAACAATGTACAAGTAGTGTTTGTACAAGGCTTTTGTTGTTGAATTTATGGTGATGGTTTTAACATTTAGGCACTTGATCCAGAGTGTAACTAGTTCATTCTTCACTATATCGTTGCTAATCAAGTCTAATCCGGATAGCACTACCTTTAATGGACGATTTTCCTTACGCGAGTGGGTAAAAAACTCACATTTTAACAGTAAGAGTTCAGTTCTAATTTTGTTATATATGTCCATTGTTGGAGCACATATTTTTTGTCCAAGCGATATGTTTTTAATTAAGTGTTTGTCTATTTTAATGTTACTCAAAATATTACGCACTTTAGCACTAGTTGATTTTAACACCACAATTGGTGGAACGGTTTCTTTAGTAACTTCTGCGCACTGATCGACCTTGGTCGAATCCATTTCAGGTGAGTCCTCCACCAGACTTTGAAGTGGTTGGAAAAAGTTAGTGTTTGAACACATTTTGGATTTCTCTAGCACTTTATTATTCACTTTTGTAAGATTATCGGGAGGATTTTGGCCTCCAATACCGGGGTCGTAACGCAACCGTTTACGCTTAATTTTGTTTAACACACGTGGCCCAGGGGCCATAACTTAACGGTTTTAACACTTGTTCAAATTTTGTGTATGCGGAAAACGAGGCAAAGAAAACAAGAAAACCAGATAATGGGTTGTGACAATTGTTGTTAATATAACAGTAGAAGTAATTACTGAGAATAGCACGAGCAAGACTGTAAGACAAGTTGTCTGCTTGAAAGTCAGTCAGGTACTCGACTTATCACGTCCATAAGAAGTCACCTATTTTAGGATCAAGGAGTAATTGTTTATTACTTTTATGATCATCAATATTTTTTTATAGAAAAATAACCAGTCATCCTCCAAATGATAATAAAAATTATATACACATTTTTAAATAAATGTATTCAACCGTTTAAAAAAAATTGAGAGAAATCTTGTTTTTTGCCCTCATGACCACGCTCGAAATAGCGGGAAACTTCTTAAAAACTATCGTAACAGGTGACAAAACATGGTGTTTTCAACACGACCAGAAACAAAGTGACAGAGTATTGAATGGCGGAAGATCGGGTGAGGGAAATTCAATAAACGGACGATGACTGCCATCCTCAACAACATCCCAATCAACTCGATTTCATGCACTTGTCGAAGGAAATAATTAATATTTTTCAGCTCTGAGAGATTATTTCGAATAATTAAATGATTTTTTTTAATTATTTCTTTTTTTTTTAACCCTTCTGGGGCAGAGGCATATTGTGTCCAGATAAATAATTTTTAATTTTTGGAGATCTTCATGTTTTTATCTGCCTGATCC
Organism: Microdon myrmicae; assembly: GCA_963931805.1. Lineage (NCBI taxonomy): Eukaryota > Metazoa > Arthropoda > Insecta > Diptera > Syrphidae > Microdon > Microdon myrmicae. The sequence continues at coordinate 253,627,998 of OZ007497.1, forward strand.
TCTGCTTTCTTCTCATTGTAATATCTACCTCAATGTTCATCAATCATCATCATCATCGGCACTACAACCGGGAACCGGTCTTGACCTTATTTAGCAAGTCCTGAGGCTTGTTAAATTTTCATTAATGATTTGTTTTTTCCGGGCAAGGTCATTAATCTTGCGCCAGAGGCTCCCCGACGGGGAATCGAACCTCGTTCTCCCACGTGACAGGCGGGGATACTAACCACTATACTATCGAGGAGCCCAATGTTCATCAATACGACCTTTTTTATCATTTCCTTCTTCGTCGACCTGGAATATGTTCTGTTGACATTTAAAAGAATCCGTTCTTGTGTGTACTTGAAGAAATGGAGTTGCGTAGTTTGCTTCGAGCAATACCTTCGACTAAGTAAAATCGAAGTTTGATGGAAGAGGAACTTTACCAACAATCTAACGCCGTTGGAATATTTTCTGGAACACTTCATGAATCGGCTTACTTCCATACATAGACAGACCAGTAGCACTTCGAAAACAAGCCCTGGAGCGAGTTATATATAACGCTGATGGAATACATTCTGTAACATGTCATGAAGTGGCTTGTTCACATAGATACGCCGAGAGCACTTGGAAAACAAATCATGGGGTGGGTTGTATCAGCCTCAGATAATCGAAAACATTTGATGAACAGGAACGATTTGAAACTATCAGCCGTGGTGTCCAAAATTGTATAAATACGGTAACTGGTAAACACTTGTCGTCAAATACAACCTTAGATAACTTGTTTTGAACTCTCATCTTATATGAATATTTTAACGCTTCTTTGGCAACCGAAAAATCATACTTCCCGGAGATAAAAAAAGGGAGGGAAAATTATAATTGAATATTAACGGAAAAATTAGCTTAATGCCGCCCACTATTCAATTACAGAATTGAATTTATCAGAAACTGTTTCCATCTTTTCGACTTATACTTACACTCTTTCTGAATTCAATTGTCAATCACTTGTTCCCCACGTTACCATGTTGTCGTATAATGTAGCAGGAAGACCATATCACAAAATATTCCTTCCCAAATCTGATTAAATTCACTTATGTATTGCATATGTGAGGATGTTGCTGTTTGGATTGGTGTAGGTGGGGAGCCAGGTAAACTGATGGATGCTAAAATATTTCATTGTTCGTTTGCTTATTCTTTCGTTGTGAGGGGTGGCTCAAGGACGGCAACTAAGTGGAAATACAGATGATATTCTTTTCCTGCTATCGCTCACTCAAGGAGGTTGTGATGGATACCAATTGCTAAAACATCACACCCAGGTTGAGTGAGTCAAAGCAAGAAAAAAGTTGTTGCCGACCGACACTTTGATGGACCTGAAAGTTGCACGCAGCTCAAAGTTCAATTAAAGCCAAAAACCTTTGGTGTATTATTCCTTGACATTATCCCACCACAGAACTTAACTAACTTTACAGTTACTGAGTTGGCAAACGGATTACTCAGATTAGAGGATAGACTGGATAACTTGCACAACTTGGAATCACACACATACACACGATAAAACCACAATTGGAGAACTGCTAGAAGACCGCTGCGCATATCTTCCTCTCGGTTAGATCGGATTGGGTTTAACTGAGATTCACCGGAGAACTTCGGATTTGCTTGCAAAACCATCTACAAACGGACGGGGAATAGGATCGCGTAGAAAACACTCTTAACATTGTTACATAATGTCCTCCGATATGTCGTCTACGAAAACAACGAGAGAGTTTGTTTAACTTGTTTCCAAGGAGATCAACAGCCGTGTACCTGCTAAAATACAAATGTAAACCGATAATCAAAGGACTACATACCCAAGCCGACAAAAATCCGAAATTCAATATTGAAAAAATGGATTATTCATGGGTGTCCTAGATGCGCCTTCGGAGTAGGATTTTGTGTTATTCCTTTTGCAAAGATTGTACAAAGTTATCCTCTTGGCTGACATTATTACGAGTTTCTCCGTGTTTTTTTTGTCTGGTCGCAATATTTCTATATTTCCCCGCGATGACGATGATGATTCGATTCATGTGGGTGCTGGTAGGTGATGTGCACTGCGGCACTCGCAACCGCAGGGGTAAGAAAAAGAATCGACTAGAATTTGTATGTCTATCTGGTGAGAATAACATCCTTCGACGGTGGAATGCACAATCGCGCACGCTAAACATATCCGGACTTCACTTATACACTGTCCTGGCACACAGGAAAGGCAAAAAACGACACGAGACTGCCACAGCGACGACGACGACAACACAATCTGTGGATCTGGATCACAGTTGGGCGACGGGGGTATTGTGTCGATTGTTCCATTTTTTCTTTCGGGGGGCGTACACCCGTAATCGCTTTGTGCCGTTGCTTGGTGGATAAAAAAAGGGTTACACAATAGACTATTTCAAACTAGAAGGAGCCCGCACGTATTCGACTTGACACAGGACGATAATATGATTGAGTTTGATGATATCGAGTGCAATAAATTGACACCTTTAACAATGCGTTAATCAGGTTTGCCACGGTTACAATAAAAGTTGGAGGTGGAGGATTTCTATTCGTGTGAAATGAACTCAATAACCGGTGAGTAATTGGTGTACAAATGTGCCCTTTATCTAGGCACAATTTGTCAACCTTCTTCTAAGCTTTCACGGGACAAAGCAGAAAGTACATTATGGGATGGAGATAGTTTGTTATATAAAGGTTGTTTTCGAGATACATGATACAAGATTTAAATATTGGGCCATTTGTGCAATGAAGTGTGGTCAACGAAGAAGAAAGGAGACATCTGGACAGTTTTCAAAAATAGGTCCCTACCAAAACGCAAACAATTAAGCAATACTTTAAAATTAATAAAGTTTTAGCAGCTACTGTTCACAATTTTCGTAGTAAATGTGGGCCGGTTAGCAATTTAACTTCATAACCCGTGGGGGGCTCAATTCAGAAATTCAGGATCAGTTGGCGATCCTAAACACTTACTTTCAACAAGCCCTTCAACAAAAAATATCGAAGTGAAGTATCAACGGCTAAGAAGGTGTAGTGATCCTAAATCACTACCCCCACCGCCCCTCACGTCCCACTCGTTCTAGAAAATTAATCTCTTCCAGATTTATTTTCTTTTCAAAAGGGAGGAGGTATATATGTTAGTGATCCTAAATCACTACCCTCTTCCATTCACCTAAAAACCTAGGAAATACTTACCCTTGCTAAATCATTACCCATTTCCTATATTGAATCATATAAGCGACAAGTTAACCCAAAAGTTAATTTGCCCCACATTGATTCAATTCCCAAAATCCAATTCAATTTATAGCACAAAAAATAGGGTTTGTGCTTCGCCAATTGATAAACACCTGTGGACTAATCCCGATGTGCCACAGTATAAAAGGTCGGCGCATTTTGGTTTCGGGGCAGTTAGAAATTGACAACCGATAGAAGGCAGTCAAAAACCAGCAGTCGAAGTGAGACAAGACACAGCGGGACCCGAAGAGATCGAAAATGCCGCATGTGACGTCTCCAAGAGTTCTCGTACTCGGGAACCTGGCTGCAAAACCTCAGCGATAGGGGTACACCACCCACCAGTGGAGGTAGTTTTAGGGAAGACTGTCTTCGTGCCTGTGCGGTCTCAAAGGGAAAAAGCTGTTCCAGTAGAACCGAAGGATGGAACACTCCGTCTAAATCAGAAATCAGGCGATGGAGCCTTCCTATCGGACACATCACTACCACCGGGTACAAAAAGGATTCTGCACATAGGGCAGATTTTCGACCCTTCTGGCCAACAGAGACACAACCTAGGGCCCAGTCAGCGCTCGCAAATTCAATGCCGCGTAATCAAAGCTACAACCTGCGGCAGAAACTACAAGCTATGTTATTAGTTGAGTGGAGATCAGAAGACTCTTTTTGTAGGTGTAGGAGCTTTTCGTTCTGAAAACCAGAAATATCTAAATTTGGCCTAAGCAGTGTGAAATTTTTATTGTCGGATATCGACCCAGGAGTTAAAAAACTAGGGGTGTTAGGCAAATCGTTAGGGAGGTAAGTATACATTGGGATATGGCTACACGGTTGCGTGTAGAATGCTGCCTGTTGTAGCTTCTCCATATCCAATGTTTTTTGTATTAGGTCGTCTAACGTGCCATCCCCTAGGGTTAGTAACTATTGACAAAGGTGAGGATTGCTGGTGGACATAGTGCTAATTGGTTTTAGCATATTCACAGGGAATTGATGTTTATGGCAACGCTGCCAAGGGTAAGTCTACAATTCCTATTTGCATTTGCCTATGCTATAGGTTTTGGTTTCTGCGTCCTTTTCGCCAATTGTGTGCAGTTGCGTTGGATTGTTTATAGTAGGGAGAAAACAGTCACCAGCCAATGTGTCTGTAAAGGGATTTATTGTACACATGATGAGGCTGGGAATAGGCGACGCGATGTTTATTATCCGTTATTGTGGTTACATTATATGTAAACTAAATTGCTTCGTTTTCAGGAATTCGTCTAGGGAAAATGTGTATGATAAGATTGGGATTTGCTTGGCAACCGAAGGTGCCGAATTGGACTTGGGATTTATGGAGTTTGGACAGAATTCTTGTAGGTAATCTTGAATCCGAATTAATGAATGAAGGTAAGAATTCTGTTCCAGGAGCTTTTAGTTAAATACATTAGATACTTGATGCGTGAAGCATTTACAGGTGCTAATGCGATTGCATTTGCGGAAAACTATGAAGGTTGGGTTGTAGTTACGGGGGTTCTTCGGGTAAGTAGACAGTGAGGTTTGGCGGAACCGCCAAAAATCTTGTACTATGAGCTGCTCCCCTATTGCCAAACTCTCAGTTCGGACATTTACTGTCAACAATTGGACCGCCTGAAGGAAGCGACCAGCTTTGGCCAATAGGAGGACCACCGAGATCGATGGTGATTCGCCAGAAGCTTCGGGAACTTGCTGGGGAGGTTCTTATGCATCGACTTCATAGTCCGGATCTTGCACAAAGTAATTCCCAGCTGTTCCTGTCTATGGCGAATGATTCTGCTGGAGAAAAATTCTCCCAAGAGAAGGTTGTGAAAGTCGACTCTTCCAGTGTTTTGCCAATAGGGACGAGGGTTTCTATGGTAGAGGTATAATCAAATTACCTTTGAAATGGCAAAAATTTATCGAACAAAACGGTGGATATTTGACCTAAATCGTATCATTCTAACTATGCTAAATAAATCAAAAATACATTGAAACTCTCGCATTATGTAAATCCGCAGCCCGATTCAAAACAATACTTTACAGTTCCTGCTCAAAACTTATCTTGAGAGAGAACCTATGCTGTATTTTTTGAGAGGCTTTTAATGTTAGTTTTTCCGCTTTATTTGAGAACTATGTTTATTTGACAAATCAAAATATCTATCATTTATATTTCTATTTTTTCATATCGGCACGTCCTTTCTAATTTGCCTTAAAGTTCAGGTAAACGTCGTCTAACCGACAAGCAAAGGTCATAAGTAAATAATCCAGCACAACGTCAAGTGTTCCATGAAATTCTTCAACACCCTATCCTCTCCATAACTTGATAGTGGGGCTATAAACCTCCGTAACTGAAGCGTACCTCAGGTGATTAACGTTTAATATTGGCTTCTTCATCTAACGTAGTTCTTCTGCACGTATTCAACACTCCATAATAATTATTAATTCATGACAAACACATAGTTGGAAAATTGGTCTACACTTGATATTTTCAACATTTGATCCCAGACAGCGCCAAAGTTTACCCAGATCCAGTCGAGGGACTGTCATCCTCTGCTCTCTGGCACTACATCCAGTTCACCGAGGATGCAACAGAACATGCTAGTATTCTACTTTCTAAAGGATGAGGACACTCGACTCATTTCAATTGGAAATCCAAATGTTTTCATACAATTTTCAAACAGACTCTGCAAATATTCGTCTCATTCAATTATTTGCCGAATATAGGAGTTCACAGGATCTACTGTGTGCTGAGAGGACACTCGCTCCTCTGCTGCTTAGATTGGCTGATGTGGAATGGTCAACACGGTCTTTACATACTTTTTTATGTTTTTTTTCTTTAATTTGTTTTAACAAGAAAATTAGTAGAACGATGAAAGGCGAATGCAAACTAACTAGAAAAACGAAGTGGGATTTTAGAATGAGAGTTGAGAACGAACCAAAGAATGAGATAACAAAAATAACAACGAGTTTTAGGAATTATATTCGTGTCTCGCCGCGATCCACGGGAAGGACATTGAATATTTAATTAAATCTAATATGACCTGGTGAAGCGTGAGCTTTTCTTGAGAGCTGTACACGGAGTATATCGCCAAGGTATGAATTCGAATTACCCAATCGCTCGGTAAAGGATTTGGTTGTAAGTAGTGGACGACACTGGACTACACTGAACTGAACCAGACTCAAATTAAATTCATTCAATTACATCCATACCTAAGTTGACGTTATGGTGCTGCCTGGTTTATTATTGTGGCAATGTACTTCGACCGTCGTCTGAAAATCGAAATGTGTCCACGTGACTATGTCATCTTGTACAAGAGCAAATAGCTGAGCAAACAAAGGCAGAAGCCCAAAAAATGTCAGTCTATCCTATCCTTAGCCAGAGAATGTAGTAAAGCGAACGAAAAAAAAAGAATGAATAAAATCCTTGATAGATATCGAATTGTCTGTAGGCGAGATGGAAGGTAGTTGGTAGCTTGAGAACCCAATTCTTGCTTCACCGTCCTTTTTCAATTACTATCAGGCACCACCAAAGTAGCAATTTGAAAAGTAAATCCCACTCCAACATGCATGGCTACTACTATGTTCTCCTCGCGTCATTATGTCCACACGAATGCATCCAATTTCAGGACGTCGAAGCAGTTACTTGCTATTAACAGCTGAGTAATCGCCCTCACCATGAGCTACATGAAACCGAGACTTTCCGCACCAAAATGAAAAAAGGAGGTAAAAGGATATTTGGCACTTTACGAAGACATAAGGTGTGAAGGTTTGGAATACCTGGTGTTGGGTGCCGCTCTTCCTAATTCGGGGCTAGTCAACCTGTTCATGACGTACCAACTCTTCTAATGAAGTGTCGTTTTTGTCGACATGAAATATACGAATAATTTTTCACTGTTCATGGGCACAGTACCTTTCTTTTTTTGAACACATAAAAGGAACAAAAATTCTCGTTTTTATTAATTATTCTATATCATTTAAATATCATAACAGTACTGATTATGTCGACAAATAGAACCTTAATTTGTATTCCTGGTCACCCTGAAGGACCTCCTTTCTATTCTCTTTAATACCTGTGTTATGATCTTGGGTTACTTAATCTATAACTCTTCGAATGGTAATTTGGAAAACACAACTGGTATCTGTCCACCGGATTAGACTATTCCTCTGCTCTTCTTAATATTACAAACCTAGACAATTTAGAGCGTTGCCATTAAAAGAATCACCACTACCTCCTATGCATTAAAACCATCTCTTCGTTTTTTTTTTAATATCACAAAAGTAGATTATTTAGTCTCAGACTTTTTGAATTATCTTCGTTATAAAATGAAAAAAAAAAACTTCAATCCATTTTTTTTCTACGCAAACGCGTGCACAAAAGGGGATTTTGATGTACCCTTAAATGTCAGAGCATAGTGCGAGCGGATGGAGAGGAAGTAGATAAGGAAAGGAGGTGTCGATGTATATTGGTCTTGAATGTCTGGACATCACAACGACCAGGAAACACATGATCAGGCAGAACATTCCACATTCGTGTGGTTCGGCTAAAGAATGACTCTCTATGTTTATTCGTGCGCCTGAAGTTCACTTTCAACGTGAACTGATGCGCATTCACAGATTGACGAGTATCGCGGAAAAATGTCTGAAGGGGCGGAACACATTCATCAAGTTCAGTTGAGCAACGACCGTGGTAATACCTATAGAAGAGAGATAGGCATGATACGTTGCGCCTATGTTTTTTTGTATTTTTGTTTTATATCCACATTTATTCAACAATTCAACTACATACTTCACTTAAGACTAAATGTTAACATCTATTTTACAAATAAAATTCTTACATTAACTTACTGGCTCTTCGCAAGCACTCTAAATTACACATTATCATATTTCATATGCCTTTCGGCGTACAATAACTGTTTTTACAACATGTCACAATAATTGATATGTTTTCTCTTTTAAAATTTATTCTATTTTTTCTACATCCTGTATTATTTATAATTTTTTTTTTTTTTTAATTACGTATATAGGGGGTTGACAAGCAAAATAAAAATAAAACAAAACGGACAAACATAAACAAGGAATAAAGGAATACAAATAAAAATTAAAATAAAAAATTAAAAATTAAAATTAAATTAAAAACAAAATTAAAAGGTAAAATAAAAATAATTGGGAATAGTGGATAGGGGGAAAGAAAGCGGTGCGCCTGAGTGGCATACTATGTTTGGGGACGTGTAGTCCTTTCTTCATCACTGATCCACCACCAGTTGGGATGGGATCGATCTTTTATTGATTTATCTCTTTCACCGATCACCATACTAAAACGCAGGCGATCTGGAAAATTAGAGATATCGTTATCGTGGAGAATTCGTTTATCCCTGGCACCACGGAAAGCGTGGTAAATAATAGGGACTCCACGTTTGTCTTGGATAAGTCCTTTTTTATCCAAGAAAGGGAACGCTTCTGGGGGAATGAACCCATTATGGAGAGTACTCTCCATATACATATCATTGGGATAGAATGCTCCCGAAATGAGATCGTTTTCGCTGCACATTGCCCTTGTGTGACGACGAATAGTCTTGATAATGAAGTTATCTATCCTGTTTAGTCCTGATTTGTCATACAGGACTTTATTCGGATAGTATTTCTTATACTGCGACTCTGGGGTTCTATACATTCCTAGGAAGGAACGCAAACACTGCCTCTCGAACACCCGAAAATTCTCCATGTAAAATGGGGATATGTTGTACCATACCGGGCAGCCATACACCAATATTGGTCGGATGAATGCTGAGTATGAAATTATTTTCACCTTGGGGTCCAGCAGACTACTACGGAAGAGTCTTCGTGTTATTGCATATGCGTTTTTAGCTGCTGTAAGGGCAGATGCTGTATGCTAATCAAAGTAAAGATATTGATCAAGCCAGATTCCAAGGTATCTGACTACAGTTTTTACTTGTAGTGGAAGATTATTGCTTCCCGCAATAGAAAATGTTTTCCAATTCCGTTTTGTGTCCCTTGATGCACTGGACTGTGGCGTTCTGAAAAGGATTACGCGACCAGGAAACGCTTCCTTCACAATATCCATTGTGGCTCGTGGTGTGTGTGCGGTTGCATCGTCTTGTTGAAACCACATGTTAACCAAGCCCCGCTCATTCGATTCCAGTAGTAAGAAGTCGTTTATCATGGACCTGTAGCGTTCTGCAGTAACAGTGACCGTGTATTGTCGATGGCATCCTCAAAAAAAAAAAAAATACGGCCCAATAACTCCTCCCATGTGAACGCCGCACCACACAGTGGCTTTAAGTGGATGTAATGGCTCTTCGTGCATCATACGCGGATTTTCAGTCCCCAGAAACGAAGATTTTGCTTATTGACGTAAGCGCTTAAGTGGAAATGCACCTCGTCGCTGATGATAATTTTCGACACAAAATCGTCCTCTTCGTTGTCGAGGTTAAGGATGGCTTGACAGTAGTTCACACGCTCTCCATTGCTGTCTAGTTCACAAATATCAAAAGTGATTGGTGTACGACGCCATTTGCAAAGATTATGACATTTTCCGAGAGGGTGATTAATTTTGCCCCACCTTGTATTATATCGGTCTTAATGTATTTGACGGATGCAATAGACGCGTATCATAAGAAATGGATGAGACTTCCCCGTACAAACATCCACAATTTTAGATTTCACTTATGCAAAGTGCAAGTGTATTAATATATTGAGGATAACAAAAGTTATTAATTTAATTAGAAGGTAGTACACGTCGGCTCAAAACCTCCTAAAAATGACTTCAACAATACAAATTTAAAGTTGGACATGATCGGTTTATTGCCCAACCTATTTAATCGCATATTAGTAATGGAATAATAATTTTCTTTGATTGAATGATTTTCCACGGTGTTGTCTGTTGAACGATCCATTACTACGAGGGTTGCCTCTTATGTTTCGGGATTTGGCAACCCTAGTGTTGCAATCCGGCAATTGACAGCTCTGTCGTAAAGTTGTACATTTTTGAGGTTATACGCACTCAGAACGTTTTGACATACGAGCGCTATTTGTGTTGTTCACAGTAACTTAAAAGATTCATCTCGGCCCAAAAATGGAATTAAATCGTCAACATTTTCGTGCGATTATTTTTTACAACTTTCGGCGTGGAATAACTCAGCAACAGTGCATAGATGAACTTGATTCAATTTTTGGCGATGAAGCTCCATCAAGGACCAGTGTTTATCGATGGTATGGTGAATTCAATCGTGGTCGTAGTTCACTCCAAGATGAATTTCGTGAAGGTCGTCCAAAATCAGTTGTTGTTCCGAAAACCATTGATGCTGTGCGCGAACTGATATTGGAAGATCGTCATGTGACCTATCGTGAGATCGAGACAACCTTAGGCGTTAGTGGGACCAGCATACATTCAATACTGCATAAACATTTGACTGTCAAAAAAATTTGTTCGCGTTGGATCCCACACAATTTGTCAATCGCCCAAAAAAAGGCTCGTGTCAATTGGCCGAAAGAAATGCTCAAAATATACGGTTGCGGTGCTTCGAAACACGTCTATGACATCGTGACAGGTGATGAATCGTGGATTTACGCGTATGAGCCCGAAAGTAAACAGCAGTCGACTGTCTGGGTGTTTCAATATGAGCCAAATCCAACAAAAGTTGCTCGCGCACGAAGCACTTCCAAGCAAATGGTCGCCTGTTTTTTCGGAAAAACTGGACATGTCGCAACCGTACCACTAGAACAACGCAGAACAGTCAATTCTGAGTGGTACACAACCATTTGTTTGCCAGTTGTCTTCCAAGAAATCAGGAAAACCAACCGCCGAAGACGGATCACTCTTCACCACGACAATGCGAGCTCTCACACATCGACTGCGACAACTGCATTTTTGAGCACCCAAAACATCGATTTGATGGGTCATCCGCCATATAGTCCTGACTTGGCACCGAATGACTTCTTTTTATTCCCGTACGTAAAAAACAAACTGAGAGGTCAACGTTTTTCGACACCTGAAGAAGCGGTTGCTGCATTCAGAATGCATGTGTTGGAGATACCTCAATCAGAGTGGCAAAAGTGCTTCGACAATTGGTTCAAACGCATGCAAAAGTGTATAGATCTTCATGGGGAATATTTTGAAAAACAATAAAGTGATTTTCGATGATCAATATTTATTTTTGTTCTCTAATCCCGAAATATAAAAGGTAACCCTCGTATGTGTTACTTAGTCTGGAGCACCAATTGAGGCTGGAAATCACCGCTTTTTCTCACGTATCGACTTTATGTTCAAAATTACAAAACTCATTCTAAAACTATCGTAATTCAAAAACGTGGCTTATTTTAGAGTCAACGACTTATTGGGAGGCAATGACTTTTTTTCGAAGCTAGGCTAGCATTGAAGCTTCTAACGATAATTTCGTCTGCATTATACTTTGACATTAAAAAAAATTCCATTTGTGCGCGCGTTTCATGCAAAAGGAAACGCAGATAATATTGGAACATCAATCATAATTTGCTACAAACTCTTGAAAAGCTACCCCTTTGGCACGACAGTAGAGGTGTGTTGTCAATTTTAGACCGTCATTACTTGATAATAAAAAGTACAGCCTAAAAAACAAGACCATTTATGGTATAATCAAACTAGAGTTGTATAAAAAATACGGGTCCTCATCTTGGTAAGTGTTAAATTATACAATCTACTGCCATCTTTTTTCAGGGCATCTTGCTGACGACTTCAACGGCACTTCGGCTACCCATGTTATGAGCAGGAAAAGGGGGCGAGCGGATGGTATAGCTCATAATATTATCCTTCGTTAATAGTACAATGGAACGGCGTACTTAAGAGAGCTACTCCATTATTCATGAAATTTTTTGAATACTAAACCGCAATCAAAACCAGGTACGCTTTTGGATACGGCATATGTCGCACACGTCCAAATCTAACATGTACTCGACATAACTGTTTATGAACGATATAGAAGTCGGTAATACGATTTTATTATTGCGAAGGTGCTGTTGGATCGGTCAAGCATTCCAAATAAAGGAATTTGCTTATCACGTCGTTTAATTTTTATGATAACAAAGCACGGAAACAAAGTTGGTCCGGTTACCACGGTTGGAAGACGAAAGGTTTTAAGTCATGTTCTTCACAAATGTCAATTGCTTCAGAGTACTTAAAGCCCTTTTTTCGGATAAGTACATTTGAAAAGGATGATAAACTCTGGTTATGAGTACAATGAAGTTCCCTCATCTCATTCAGATATCCAACATGTCAATAATCCTGACAAAATTGTCCAACACAGTGTTGTTTTCGTAAACCATTAGAACTTCCTTCCCCTTATTAATTCTTCGAGGAACGTGTCTGGTGCCGCTCAACGGAAATTAGTGTGGAGAGTAAAATATGCGGGGGATGAATCTTTTAATCGCTTCCATCCCGTTTAGCCTTCAAAAGATACTCGTAGAATCGATTAGTTATGTCGCCACAAAACATCATTTTGACCGACATTTATAAATTGACGAGTACTGGATTGTACAGTTACCTCAAGCCTTATTTTCTGTCCTTGCCTTTATACTTCGGAGGACCAGTGGCACCTTTCCCAGCATCTACTCTACATACATGATTATTTCAGCGAAGAAGTTGCAAAGCTCTGTTGTTGTTTGGATGTTGCCAAAGGATTTGTAAAGTTCTAACTGTTGTGAACTTCAGATCCAACTCGCATCTTATAAGTGCAAGTGCATGTAATGCGATTTAAAATCCTTTATCTATCTGCATCCGAACGGGTGACGTAAACAATTGGTAGCGCAGTATGTGGAGTCTGATGTGTAGAAATTTACATAAATGGGAGACAGGCGGCAATTGGAAAAGTTATGTTCAACATTAACATCGTCTTCAGTGATGTAGTTAAAATGGATTTTGAACAAGATACACGTACAATGCAACTCATCGGTGCCAAGAGATTTCCTCAACTCATGTTTTGTATCAAGCAGTTGATAGTTGATAGGTGTTTTTGCCACTCACTTGCTCTGGCAATTTCTGCTGCCTGATGTTAAAGCGTTTTTCAGAGTTCACATACAAACAGATTACCTAGGATCACCATTATGGGTGGGAATGATATCAAAGCGTTTGCAACACACAAAGTAGTAGTTTATCTTAAGCCATGTAAGGCCTTTTGTTGCAAAGCGTAGGTATTGTAATAATGTTCTACAATTAAACTTTAGAAATCAGTTTGATGATTGTAATAATATTAGTCGGAAAGTCTCATATGGCCATCATTCGAAGGGAGATTAGGAGCTACAGAAGCTAGTAAAATGCTAAATTGAAGGACTTCATATTATTACATATCTTCCCTAAAGCTTTTCAGAGCGATTGAGTAAACGACTTCTAACACATAATCCCCAAACTTTTGTTTTTAATACCAGATGTGTTGTATATGAATAAAAACGCGTATAAAAAGAAATTTGTTGTTACCCATAAATGTCAAAGTATATTGTGACAAATGAAAATGTCGTACATAAAGTTAATTCCAGTCATTACCTGCAAAATAGATCATTGTTAAAAATCATTATTCATTCCTTTGTTTAGGGTGAAATAAATTATGGCCAAGATGAATGGGATGAAGTATTTCTTGAATCCAAAACAGTCGGATGCACTTTTCGCTACTTTACATATGTGATCGTTCCAATTAATTGTTTAATTAATTGTAGTATCTAAAATTGATCGTTTTTTTTGGCTTCACCAAGCAAGTGACAGCAGCTCGCTGAAGGGCTGGTTTTTGACAACAAGTTTAGTGGGGCTGATGAAAAAAGACGTCAAGGAAATCTCCATATTCAACGAGTGTACATGTACCAAAACAGGATTTGAACATGTTTAAGAACATTTCTAGTGCATTTTTATAGAGGGACGTGACCGTGGATGTATAGTGATCCTAGATCACTACTCCTATCCAATCCGCATTATTACCTATAATTCCGAACCTTCTACCCATAGTGAATCGACGAGAAATTAAACCAATAGTTAATTCGACCCACATTGATTCAATTCCCGATTATCCTACCATTTATCGATAATCTCAATCATATTCCTCAAGTGAATCATATGCGCGACAAATTAAACCAAAAAGCCATTTGTCGCGCATTGACTCCATTCCCATTAACCCTAACATTATGAAATGACCAAATCCAAATGCATTTCATAGATTTTCCTTCTGGGAATTTGTTCAACCAAATTCTCATCCACTTCCTAGAACCCCATTCCAATTGAAGGACACACAAAATCTTGGTTGTGCTTCGTGGAATTTTTATGTAGAATTTTTAACAAATCTCTGTCGACACAGAGTATAGAAGGTCGGCGCATTATGGATTCAAGATCATACCCATACCCACCCCATACCCAAGACATACTATCGCATACCCGTACGCATCGAGCTTCATAATACATCAGTCATACTGTGAGAGCTGATAGAAGATACATCCATTTTCACAGTTAGAGCTGATACAAGATACATAATAATAGAAAAAAATAAATTTGGACGTGTTAATTAATTTGAATTTTAAAAAATAAATAAAAAAAAATTTTAAAACTTAAATTAATAAAAAAAAAACCTTGCTGATTAGGTTTGTTTGTTTCTCTTCCTAGTTTTTGTTTGTTGGTTTTTGTTTTTTCCCCTTTTTCTTTTCCTTGCTTTCCGCGCGTTTTTTGTCTCTTTTTGTCGCTTATCTGTCTACATGTTTTGTGGCTGATACAACATGGACACCTGCTATTCTCGTAGTGTGGGCCATCAGCCGGATCAGGGCATGATGGCTCTCATAAAGAGATTAAAGGAGGACCTCAAGGCTCTCAAGGCTGGAACGCTGTCCTGAAAAGTAGATTATCGTGGCTAGAAGCCACCCCATCCGCATCCTCGTCCAGTACCAGTTCGGAAGCTTCTGATTAGGCATCAGAGCTCGAGCCCGAGTTATTGTCACTGACAGTTCTGATGACTCAATGGGCGACGGTGACTCGCATACCCCCACCCCAAACTCATCTAGGGCCCCAAAGCGGAAAACAACACTCCCAATAAGAAGCTGCGAGGGAGGACCCTCCAATAAGGGTGTCGCCACCGGCTGCCCGCCAACACCACCCCCATCATCATCATCAGCTGTCCCCAAAAAATTGTCGAACCCCGCGATAACTCAAAATTATCTGAAAATCGTGCCTCCGTAGGAGCCTTGCCCGCCGAGGCCAACTCCGGTGGTTAATCCAAAACCAATGGCCACTTGTGTTCCCAACACTGTTCAGCCAGAGGTCGGGATCCGCCCACCTGTTTCTAAGAAGAAACAGCAACCCGGGGTCTTTGCACGAGACCTCAATTTAAAAAATTTCGTCGGTGACGACTTCAAGGCGAAGATTTCCAACTTCAAGGCAAAGACCTTAAGCCCATCCCTAAACAAAATCATAACCTACGATGGAGAAACCTACCGCAAGGTTAACGACAACCTCAAGGCCAAGGAGGTGTGTGGGAAGTTATTACGATGGCATCAGCAAAGATGCGGGTTCCATAAAAACACCCACTGATGTTACACTGAGAATTGTTCCGCCCAAAGAAAACAAAACGAATAACCAAAAAAACACAGGAACGATTAGGTTGATAAGATGTTCTTTTTATTCGAGTTCACAGGTGACAAGATGTTACTCGATTTTATAAAACACTGAGTCATTTAATATTGATTAAGATAAATATATTAAAGTCAATGAGTGGGAAACTTCCCTTAGTTCAGCGTAATAAGGTGTGCGACTTGATAACATACGATCGCGGCAGGGTTTTGTTGCAGTTCGCTAGCACGAATTAACACACACACGGATTAACATAAAGTTATACTTGGGTACGCGTAAGAAACGACAGCAGCGATTAATTGTGGTCTCGACACCATGTAAGGAAACGCACTAGGGTTAATTTAACACGCACTAATGTACTCGACATTGAATATTCAGCAACGATCCTCTGGGGACTTCAATAGTGCGTGCGCACACTTAGGGATATGGTATCTGACTCAAATGTAATGTACATTTATCAGTTCGATGCCCGCGAATTTCATCGATAGGGGAGGATTGTGTATGTGTGCGTATAGCACAAGTACGTTGCCCTTCAGCCTGGATATCGGCGACGACGAAAGTGCACCTAAATAAACATGGGCTGGTGCAATGAATTGGTATTATAGAGATATGCGATGGCGAAAAATCGCCGAAGGGAGAAATGGGTTTCTGTGTCTTAAATAAACAGAAACGCTATTTCGAGGGCCATAAATCTTTGATGACCTGCGCCTGAGAACGAAATAGGTTTTTTGCTTCAAGATACACAAAAACGCTATTTCAAGGGTCACGATGATATGCACATCGTGTTTACTTAGGCGTTCATGCTAATGCCATTGTAGGCTATAGATTTTTTCGTGGCGATAAGCAATCCGATGGTTTGCTCGCCTATGACCTAGGCTATGGTAGCTTTTGTTTGTTTTACAGGCCGGAACATCGTTAGCATGATTTGGGTTATGATTGTCTAGCGTCAATCATTTAGTGCCCAAATCCCATGATCGGTAGATAACCGACAAAGGAAATTGGTCGCAAGTGTTGCGAACCTTGGGACTGGGGAATAAATGGATATGAACCGTAGCAAGAAACCAGCGGCTTCAGCTATGTCAACAATTACGCTGGCTAGCTAGTATTTATCTATGATAATTGCTGACGAGCCGAGCCGATGGAGATATGGTACGGATCATAAACGGAAAAATTCAATGTGATGCATGCCTTAAGATTTAACTTTCAGGTGAAAGAGAATGAAGGGTAGCTTACGCTGCCCCAAAATTGCAGGTAGGTATGGTGGGTTGGAAAGTAGTTAATTTAAGAGGATGGGCGGTTCCTTGGGAATGTATTAAAGAACCGCCACAGGTGAATTATTACACATTCACACCGGCCGATGAAAAGTCGAGGACCATCCTTCTAAAACGAGTCGCTTCTTTTTGGGATAAGTACGACATCTTATTTGCCCTCGAGGCAACATTTCCCAACGTCAACTTCACGGACGTCAAAATATTCTGTCCCTCACAACGGTTTGTGAAAATCAGACCGGAAAAATACGGCAAGGTGAATATTTTCATAATACGGATAAAGTCGCTTCCAATCTCGCATTAGCAAGTTGTCTTCGAGGTATTTCATAACAGTGAAATGCCTCAATGCAGACGTTGCCAACGTTTCGGGCATGTTTCCCGAAACTGTAACATGAGCCGCCGTTGCGTTCGTTGCGGAAAATCCCACGATATTGGCAAGTGCGAACTACCGGTAGCAAAATATGACCCCACAACAAATGTGCAGGATGAAATAACACTGCCAACTTGCTGCAACTGCGGCAACAAAGGACATCCGGCTAGTTACAGGAATTATCCTAAATATAAAGAAATTATTCAAAGATCCACGGAGACTCGAGCTCAGGAAACAGCCAAGTCAGACTTCGGAAAACAGGCCACACAACACTTCATCCAAAATGGATTTTCATTTGCCGACATGCTTAAAGGACAACAAACAAAGAATATGAAAACTCTCCCAACTCCTCCTCCTCAAAAATATATTCAAGTCCCTAAGCGAGCCCCGGTAAAGGCCAACACGACGTCTC
Source organism: Microdon myrmicae (assembly GCA_963931805.1). NCBI lineage: Eukaryota > Metazoa > Arthropoda > Insecta > Diptera > Syrphidae > Microdon > Microdon myrmicae. Next base: position 253,645,859 of record OZ007497.1, read on the forward strand.
AAATTCAAACGACGGTGCGAAAGCCTCCGAGGGGGCAATCTTCAATGCCCGAGAAACTACTTAGTTTCTCCCGCTTGAATGAAGATATTCGATCCAGATATGAAAAACTAACAACCGAGGCTGAGAGGGAGGCACTCCTTTTCACTGCATATGCAAGACATATCCTCCACAATGGATTCCAAAATTAAAGTTATCCTTATAAATATCAACTCCCTTGTTTTGCTTTCCAAGCGTATGATAGTCTCTGACTTCATAAGGGATAACCGGGCGGATGTGGTACTTGTAACCGAATCCAGGTTGCATTCATGTCACCGTCCCGTATTCCCAAACTTCTCCATGATTCGAAGAGATCGAACCCTCACTGGCGGTCCCACCATCAACGGAGGTGGCACTTGTTTACTGGTTAATAGCGGATTTCGCCATGAAGCTATTGACCTCCCACACTTTGAGTCCATAGAGGTGTCTGGGGCTGAACTGCATCTGGCTAATAATGGTAGAGTGAATATATACTCCGTACACCACTCGCATAAAACCAATAATGGCCCCATTAATCCCGAAGATATCGGCAAACTAATAAGGACCTCGGGGCATACACCCTTCACCATAGGCGGCGATTTTAACTCCAGACATCCCCACTGGAACAACTCTGTCTCTTGCTCAAATGGCACAAAACTGTTCCAATGGTACACCACAAGCAGGTATGCCCTCAATTTCGAAATTGTCGCACCTACGGTTGGTACTCGAGGTGACTCAATTCTGGACATATTTTTTGTGTCCAAAGACTTACTTCCACAAATCACTCCTCCTCAAGTTTCAGCGGGTGTATCTGACCACCACGCTGTGACCACATTCATTCGCGGCTATCGAGCATCCCGGGCTCATATAAGATACATACCCGATTATGGGCGGACAAATTGGAACAACTTCAATATTACATTGAACCAAAAATTCCACCAACTCTTTCTTCCCACTGACAGGAACCTAACGACGGTTAAGATAAACAACGCTGCAAAACGACTTCACGAGATTCTAGTTGAAACTTCTGAGATTCATGTCCCGAAATACAAACTTGAAAAGACTTATCAGATTCCCCATGACGACTTCACTCTGCATCTCATCCGGGAGCGTAAAAAGCTCTACAGAATGAGATATCGTCACCGCTTTACGCAAAGGGAGCCATTATTGCGATCCATTATTCATGATATTGGTACACTGATAAAACAAAGAATCCAAAACAATCGTACCCGACAATTGGAAGACAAACTGAAGGGTATTCAGGTGGACCAGAACATTTATAAAAATGTTAAAAAGATCTGTGGCACCTCTCGTATCACTGGACCAATCATGCACAATATGTCAATAATGATGCCAATAAAGCAATCATCATCGGAGAGACCTTTCAAAATAATCACAAGCTCACTCAGGAGGATGGCGACCCGGAAACGAATGCAATAATTAGTTCAGAGGTTCACAATAAATTAGACAACTTTAACGAGCCAATAGTTGTCTTTAACTCAGCTAACAGTGCATACTTCGACGACACACGTGATAATAGTTACGGCTTCGTCACACCAAATACACTACAGAACGTAGTTAAATTTTGAAACCCCAAGAAGTCACCCGGTATCGACAACATGTTCTACCACTTGTTGCGAAGGCTTTCTGTTTTATTATTTATAAAGCTCTCCATTTTGCTCAACCATGCCTAGAACATGGGGTACTTTCCCCAAGCTTGGAAGCATGCTGTTGTCTGCCCAATAGCAAAAGCTGGGAAACCAAATTATCACCCCTCAAGCTTTCGTCCTATTCCGCTCCTCACCTGCATCAGCAAAATATATGAACAGTTCATATACGAGAAGCTAAATAAATTTATCAATGTCAGGAACCTAATACCTAACTACCAATTTGGATTTAGAAGAGCGCACAGCAACACCATGGCTCTCAACATATTTCAAAACCACGTTTGCGTGCGCCTCTTTAATAAGGAACCCACCATTGTGGTGAGCTTGGACATTGAAAGGACTTTTGACACAATCTGGATCGAAGGTCTCGTTTTTAAATTGCTAAATACCGGCCTCAGTAAAACGCTGTGTAGTATCATCTACCAGTTCGTTTTAAACACAACCTTCCAAGTTCGAGTGAATGGAAAGCTTTCCCGAACTTTCAACGCCACCGCAGGCGTACCACAGGGCTCCATTCTAGGCCCCATCTTATTTAAAATCTACACCTCAGATATTCCTCGCCCTGTGGATGGTAGAGTAAACCAGATTAGCTATGCGGATGACGTCCTAGTGTACACGTCATCTAAAAGCCCAAAACTCGCAGGAAACCGACTCAATCGTCATCTGGACGAACTGTATCAGTATTACAGTCGATGGAAAATTCGACTTAACCCATCCAAAGCAGTAGCTATAATTCTGAGTAGTAAACACTCCCAACCTACTTCTCGATATTCACAGAATATCCGAATACAAATGGGAGGTACTACAATTAGACCACAGGACAGGATGAAATATCTTGGGGTCATCTATACCCCAAAAATGAATTTCATCAAACATGTGACCCACATTCTTCAAAGGGGCCTCGGTCGGTCTAAGCAACTGCACAACATCTGGGAGTGGAGCAACAAAGTTGACACCAAAGTTAAGCAGAAGATGCATCAACCACTTTAGAAGGCCTGATGGTCGCCATTACCCGAACTCTCACCTATACGAAGGCGCCTCCATTATCCCTATCGACGAGTACTTGCTACAATTATCATATAAGTACCTCGAAAGCATTCAGAACAGTGAGAATTAACTTGTACGGGAGTCTTGCGTTCTTGACCCTTCTCTCTTTCGATCTCTTCGGATCAGACCACCACAATTTCTTCTTCAGTACAAAACTGAAGAAAGCACCCTTCCCAACAACACTCTTCTTTATAATAGAGGATTCCTGGACCCATCCCATAGGGTCTACTGCTGACACACTACAAACACGCATGGACAGTACTAGGCAGTACAAACACACACACATAAACACCGACCAAAGTGCAGATTATCAGATGCCAAAGACGTGATCTGCGTTTACTACCGCACTCAAGACCTACCGGTCTTGTACGATTTCTTTCCCACCGTCCCCCCATCCAAGTAGTTAGAGAACAATTGAACTAACTCTGTCCACACTATCCTTAGATACGTCCTTCCCCTTTCTTTTCAGATATCTTGAGGCCGAGCCCAACATCTTCACGGATGTGTGTGATTCTGGTTATCGCAAGATGACCAGAAGCCAGAGACAAGATGAAGTACACATTTGTCCTTGTCTTCCTAAAGTCGGCCTCTCGCCACCCCATTTTTTTTGGATTCAAGATCAGTCGAAATCCAGAAGCCCGAAGTTAAGGCTGAATATTTTGGAACCTTTTAAAAAAGTCAATAAACATAAAATCAAATAAAGTCGAACCTACAAATCTTTCAATCTGATGTAAAAAGGGAGTATTGCGGAAACAAGAAGACCACCCCAAAGGAGGTAAGCAATTAATATTAAAATTATAACCCTACAGATGAAACCCGGATTCATTATTGTACTCGGAAAATTAAAAACTAATGGATTGCTCTCCTTGAAAGTGCAAGAAATATTGTTGGTTTAGCTGTCAAAGTAATGTACACATTTTTTCAGGATATTTTTGGAAAAGCGAAAGCCTTTCGATCAATTCCATCAGGTTTTGATGGAAAAGTTGTGGGGAGGAAGTGTATTGTGCCAGGTTCACCTTCCTCCTCCATCATTAAACCTTCGCCACTAAAACACCGAACGAAAACAGCACGTCACCTGATCAGGAAAACACATTAGAAACGTCGAAGCACTGCAGCCGGAATATTAAAACACTGGTGATGTTGTTGAAGTAAATGTTCTTTTTATTGGTGCCGTTTTGTTTAGTTTTATTCCTTACATAAAATTCACTAGTTTAGTTAACAATATCGAACGTGATGCCAACCAATATTAACACAAACTTATATAACGTATTTCTTTTTGTACCGTCGGTGAAATATATACTTTAACAAAATCCTGCTGAATCAAATACCCAACAAAGTACCAGCACGGTCTGCGGATGTAATTGGACTCAGCGATAAACGGCTCGTTCAGAGCCGACTCGCTAATGGGGTGAGAGAAAGTGTTCCTCTCGTGGTGAAAACGAGGAAAGAGGATCTCATTGGTGAGGTCCTGTAGTGGTGTGCGTGAAGTCGATCGTTGAGATTATATTGTTTACATAACGCTTGCAGGTCGAAAGTGAAACGAAACCTAGATAAGGGATACAGACAAAGAAAGGAGCGACCTAATGCATCGTCCGGCAATGAGGGTCAGCTGAGTAAATAGCAGCCACTCATTAGATGCTAAAAGGGATTACGATACTTTATACAATGGAGATCGTATGTCGTAACTCTGCCGACTGGGAGAATCCGATTCTTTTGTTTGCATATGTTTATGCTATTGAATCCAATCCGGCGGCTAAGCGCGCCGTTGGTGATTGTTTGAAGATTCAAACAAAGAAGCATTTCCGAGAGAAGTACTTGCAGCTGCATCAATAGTTGCAAGTCTTCGGAAAGCAATTTAGATGGTTACACAATGACGGTTGTGTATACCATCTGTGTCAATTATGCATGGCATCTACGGCGACGCCAGGATCAAACTCTAGTGTGAATATCTACACTAATTGGAAATTCGGTTCCTGGTCGCTAATGCAGAGATGCATTGACACATGTATGAATGCCCTTGTAGGACAAATTATTTGCATGCATTTCCAGGTAATGTATTGAAAGCATTTATTATCCTTGGGAAATGTTTATGCTGCGGGGAGATTGCGGTGCAGATGTGGAAGGTTGGAATTGGCCTGGCAACCGAAAGTACCGAATAGGTTTTGGGATTCTTGATAAGTTAGGAAAGAATTCTTATAGGAAATTTGTATGCGAAGAGATGCATGAGAGGTAAGAATTCTTTTACAGGGACTTTTAGATTATAAGTTTGATCTATCTGATGCGTGAAGCATTTACAGGCGCTAATGCGACTGCATTAGCCAACTTATAAGATTGGGTCGTAGGGATGGGGTTTCTTTAGGTAAGTAGTCAATGTAGTTTAGCGGAACCGCCACAAAGTGATCCCACTAGTTCAACAACAAAAAAACGTTTAAAAATCATCGACTTATAAAAAGATTGTCCTAGATACGTACGCCTAACATTTCCGAGAGTGGTACAACTATACTCTCAAACTAGTATAACAGGTCAATTGAAAAGTCCCCGGCCCGACACATAGATGGCGGCACTAGAATTAAATCCATATGATTCTTCAAAAGACGCGTGTATAAATTTGACAGATGTCGGATCATTAGTTTGTGAATTATAGTATTTTGAGTGAAGCAACTTCTGTTATTGTGAAAAAAATGGTTAAAAAGGAATTTCGCGTGTTGATAAAATATTGCTTTTTGAAGGGAAAAAATACAGTTGAAGCAAAAACTTGGCTTGATGACGAGTTTCCAGACACCGCCCCAGGAAAATCAACCATCAAGGATTGGTATGCTAAGTTTAGACGTGGTGAAATGAGCACCGAAGACGGTGAACGCAGTGGACGCCCAAAAGAGGTTGTTACCGACGAAAACATTAGAAAAATCCACAAAATGATTTTGAATGACCGTAAATTGAAATTGAATGAAATATCAGGCACTCTAAAGATATCAACTGAACGTGTACATCATATCATTCACGAATATTTGGGTATGAGAAAGATCTGTGCAAAGTGGGTGCCGCGAATTAAGTCACAATTCACGGAATTTAACTTTTTAAAAACTTTATTTGTGAATTTCACTTATATTAATTTTATTTACAAATTCTAATTGTTATTAATCTTTGTTACAAGTTTTACTTAGTTCTCGGCTATGCCGGCTGGTGTCCAAATCAGAATCCCCCCTTCGTCTGGTCATCATGTAGCATTTATAGTCTTTGCTTCGGACGTCTTATCATCTTAGCTCATATGATGATTGTTGGGTCTTTAGGTCGTGTGAATCTTTGTCTTGTTGTGTTGACTTATGATGCTTGTTGGGTACTCGGGTCGTGTGCATCTTTGTCTTGTTGTGTTGACTTATGATGCTTGTTGGGTACTCGGGTCGTGTGTATCTTTGTTGGCTTATGATGATTGTTGGGTTTTGCTTGATATGAATATTAGCTTAAAGTAATTGCAATGGTTTTTTATCTTAGTTTGATAACAATGGTTATTTTCGTCTTATTATGTTGACTTATGATGATTGCTGGTTTTGCTGGCCATGATTATTTAATATGTTTATTATAATAATAGATTAAAGTGATTACAATGGTTTTAACCCTAAATTACCATTAACTCCCTTAACTCCCCCCTCTGTTAAGATAAAGCGTCCTCGCTTTTGAGTTTTTCCAGAGCATTGGTGTATTGTACTATGTATTTGTGTTTTTTCTTAATATTAATAATTTTTACAATGGTTTTTATTACACATATGCTCATGCTAATTATTACAATTATTATAAGTGTTACAAAAAGTGTAAGTATAGGATGTTCTTCGATTGGTATGAGTATCGTGGATAATTCTTGTAAGTTTGTAAATTTAGTTTCTTTGTTGGAGGTCATATACTCTAGTATTGTTACATCATTATTATGGTTTTGTACAATTAATTTTTTCATCAACCTTTTTCTGTTCGTATATGTTTTATTATTTATTGTTACAGTATTTTCAAAATGAATGAGTTTCGGGCCTGTCATTGTTACATTATTCACTATTTGTTCTTGATTAAAAAATATGTACCCATCTTCTAACTCTTTTATATCTTTATTGTTTTCCTTTATAGACTTACAATGTACTGGTTCGTTTTTTAGTAGGGGTATGGTGCAACTATCTTTGCTGTAATCTATTTTACAAATGTAGTCCCCAATATAATTTTTACAATCATTAACATTTACATAATTTTGATTACATAGACTTATTTTTTCTTTTAATTTTAGTTTGCCAATTCTACTGGATAGGGAATATAGTTTGTACAAATGACATTGTTTGATTATTACTGGATATTTGTATGTAATTACAATAGAATCTTTATAATAACAGATAAATTGTTTAGAGTACTCTAGAACATGTATGATAGGGATACCAGTATTTTCATGTTTGATTATTTCTTCTACGTCATACGTATCAATAGCTTTGGAGTAAAAGTTCCCATTTTTTGCTAAATTTATGGTGGTTGTAATTGTTTCGAGTTCGTAATAAACTTCTTGTAGGATGGTTTCTGAGCTGTGCTCTTTATTATCTACTTTCTCTAGTAGTTTCTCGAATCTCGAGTTAATCGCTTTTTGTTCGTTGTTGTTTTTTACTAGTGTATTCAAGCGGGTTTCAATTTCGACTATGTCGTTGTGGTCTGGTGTACCCGTTATCAGTTTTAATACTGACCCTAAAAGGTTTATTTGTCTCCTTGGCCTGACTTCATGCGGAGTGATTTGCGCCATTAGCGAATCTATACGATGGAGAATTGCTTTCATCTGTAATGATGTTTCTTCATGTCCCGCTGTTTCTTTTGCCATGTGTATGGGTGCGAGTATCTTCGTTAAGTTAAAAATATGAAGGAGGTATTCGGTCTCGTTGTACAGGTGAACTGGTGCGGTTTCGATGGATATGTATTTTTGGCCAGTTAGGTCTTTTATTTCAAGAGTTTTCGCTTGAGGTATTAGTAGGAGAGCAATTATGATGTACATTTTGTGTTCCTAATGTTGTCTTTATGGATTTTCTTGCCTTGAGTTGTGATTATATAATTCCCTTTATCCTCTTTTACTTTTGTCTCAATGAAACGGTCTGTATTCTTGTTCCGTCGCTTTGATCTGTGAAATATTATGTCATTAGGGTTGTATGTTTTCGCTTCTCGATTTTTATTAAAGTGGTTTAATATTTTTTGTTGGTTGAGTTTCAGAACATTTTCGAGTGGTGGTATTTGTTCTCGATTAAAAAATATGTCTTCGGGTTTAAAATTAGTGACGGAGTGTATAGTGGCGTTATATTGTTTCACAGCTTCAAAAATTTCCTCTTCGCAATCTGTGCTGTTTTGTTTTGCAAGAGCTCGTACTATTTCAAGAATGGTCGAGTGTGCTCTTTCGACCTGGCTGTTAGATGTTGAGTGATCAATAGGTGTTTTTACGTGTATTGTTTTGTGTCGGTTGAACATTGATTCTGCCTGATGACTTGTAAAAATTGATTCATTGTCAGTCATTACGTACTGTTGATCGTTGTACTTGAATATTTGCGAAAGTATTTCGTTTATAACCGTCGGTATGTTTAGTTTGTTTGGTATGTGCCTTAGGTGTAGGTACTTTGAGTAACGGTCGATTGTGCTGATGTACATTTGGTCGTTTAAGTGGAAGACATCCATTTGTAGGTATTGTCCGATTTTGGTTGGTATTGGTGTTTCTCCTATGGGGTGCTTATTGGGTTTCCTGTCGTATTTGGCTTTGAGGCATGTTTTGCACTTTGTAGCGTAATTTTTACATGCGTTAGCTATTTTCGGCCAGTAGTATTGTAATAGGATTTCCTTGGTATTATTTCGATATCCTCTGTGTGCCCTATTATGCACTTCTTCTGTTATTTTTATTTGTTCATTTCTGTCTTCTATATCTTTTAATAGTGTTTGAGTTATAATTAGTTTATAATGTTTGAATGTTTCTTTAATTGTTCTTTCATGTTTATGTAATAGTTCTTCTGGTATTTTTATTGCATTAATGACGTTGGGGTTAAGTATTTTCTTTAGTTTTTTCTTTAAATCTTCTTCATTTATGATGCATACGTCATGCCTGAAGTTATTAAAAACATTTTTTGTTTTTATAGGTTGGTTTTTGTTTGATTCGTTAATCGTTATTTGATTTTTATAATTATTGAGAGGTTGGCTTACTCGTGAGATTTGTGTTCGTGGAGAGCTTATTGCGGAATGTTCAGAGCAAGTGGAGGTGTTTACCTGTTGTCTTGACAATGCATCTGCGACTACATTATCTTTACCGGGTTTATACCTGATTTCTGCTCCGTATTCCTCTATGAAGTTTTTCCATCGTTTTAGTTTGGTATTAGGATTTCTTTCTGATACGGCGAATGTTAATGATTGATGATCCGTATATATGATCAGGTTTGTTATACCATACAGCAGATTCCTTAGTTTTTGTAGCGTCCAAACTATCGCTAACAGTTCTTTCTCATTAGTGGAGTAGTTTTCTTCTGTTTTGCTAAGTGTTCGTGATACGAAGGTTATTGGATTATTTCCTTGACTTAAGACCGCACCTATGGCGAAGTTACTCGCATCGGTCGTAAGTTCGAAGGGTTTGCTGAAATCTGGTTGGAATAGCTCTATCCTTGCTCGTAGTTCCTCTTTGATCATTTCAAATGCTTTTCTGGCTCGTTCGTCGAATTGGATTTCAACCTTTTTACTTTTATTCTTAGACACTTGTTCTTCTGTTTGTAAGAATATGGACATTGGTTTTGTGATGTTCGCATAATTTTGTATGAATCGTCGGTAGTATCCAGCTAGTCCTAAAAATGACCTTAATTCTTTCAGGTTAGTCGGTTCTGGGTAATTTTTTATTGTTTCAATCTTCTCCGGATCGACGGTAATTGTGTTGTGTTTTATTATATGTCCCAGGTATTTTATTGATTCCTTAAAGAAGTGCGATTTTTCGTTTGAAATTTTCATGTTGGCTCTTCTTAATGTATCTGTAATTATTTTTACGTGTTCTGAGTGTTCCTCTTTGCTATGAGAGTATATTAACACGTCGTCGATATAGACGTAGGCGAATTTCCCGATGTATGGTCGAAGTATATCGTCAACTGCTCTTTGGAATATACTGGGCGCGTTCCTGAGTCCAAACGGCATTCGTGCGAATTCATATTTCGCTCCATTAATAGAGAAGGCAGTTTTCTGTTGATCCTCTTTTTTTATTTTTATTTGGTGGAAACCTGATTCTAAGTCCAATGTTGAAAATATATTGGCTTTCCCTAGATTTTGTATTGTTAAATTTACGTCAGGGATAGGGTATCGATCCGTAATTGTTTCTGCATTGAGTTTCTGGTAGTCTATTACCATACGTCTCTTAGGGGTTCCATCTTCGTTGTATCCTTTCTTCGGTACAACCCATACAGGTGAGTTGTATGGGCTAAAACTCTTTTGGATTATTCCTTCCTTCAGTAGTCGAGCGATTTCCTCATTTACAAACTTGTTGTCGGACATGGGGTAAGGGTATTGTCGCGAGTAAATAGGATCTTCATGTTTAGTACGTATTGAGGCTTCTACTTGGGTAATGAAGGGGAGGGTGGGAATGAATTTATTGTTTTGTTCCATAATTGCATCTACCTCCTTAGAATAGTATTCGTCATCAAGAGAATAATTTATTTGCATTTTGGGGGTTTTGTAAGTAATTGAATAAGTTTCTAAGTCTATCTTGGCGTTTAATTGAACTAAGCCTGCTTCTCCTAGTATCATTGTAAAATTTCTTAGAGTAGGTATGACATAAAATATTAGATTCGTATTAAACATATTGACTTGTTTTTTTGCATGAGTTAATGTCGTACCATGCATTGTATTAACTTCAATGGGTTCTATTGGTATGGGTGCTCCATAGGGGTAGTTTGAGGAAACGTAATTATTGGTGGCTCCAGTATCTATAAGAATAGTCACTCGGAGCTCGGGTCTTCCTTTATCCTTGGTTCTTAGGGTCAAACACGGAAGACCATTTATTCGGCTAAAAAAGTCGTCTTAGCTTCATGGTCATTGTCTTCGCTACCTATCTGTGGGCTGTTAGAAATGTTATCGTTATGATGTATTTTGTTCATTTCTTGGGGCCCATTTCTATGGTATTGTGTTGAAGTTGTTCTGAAGGGGTTATTCCACTGTCTCTGTTGTTGGTTATTGTGTGATCTCCTGTCTCGGATAGATTCATCCACTTCCATTGGTTCAGGCTTCGGCTTCACGTATGTTTGCACGTTGGGTTTGTAATAACGTTGCTCCTTGTAGCCTTGTGGTGGTTCGACTTTCCTTTCGTATTTTTCGTATCTCTTCTGGTGTCTCTGATCATATGAGTTCCGAGGTCTATAGTGATACCTTTCGCTTAATCCGTATGCTTCTTTGTTGTGTAAGATAGTTCTAGCGATTGCATACGCTTCTTCCAGAGTTTTCGGATTTTGGGAAAAAAGTACTCCTCTTGTGTATTCACAATTTAATCCTTGAGCAAAGGCTCTAACGCCTGATTCCATAGCGTTGGTGTATGAGGCTTCACTTTTATTCGTACCTTGCATCTCGATTTTAGTTAGTACTAGATTTAAGGCTTTATTGATGTTATTGAAATACTCCGTAACTTCTAATTTTTCCTGTTTAATTTTCAATAAGTTTTCTTGTAACACATAAAGTGGCCTTTGGTCGGCGTAAGTATAATCTAACCTATTGATTATAGCGTAGAAATTAAGTATGGTATTGTGGTTCACCAATATGTCCGCTGCGTCGCCTTGTATTTTTGTTCTGAGGATTTGTAGGCATTTAAAATATTCATTTGTCTGTTGGAATCTTTTTATTTCCTCCATTAGGTTCCAGATCAGACTCCGCCATGCTCTATACTCCTCTGGTTTGCCGTTGAAAACAGGTATGTTTTTAAATATACTGGTGTCGATTTGGCTAGGATCTTCTAGCTTCCAAGTTACGGGGGTTAGCTTTTCTATCGTAACTATTTCCTTGTTTAATCCTTGCTGTTGTATCCGTATGACGGCTTCCCTGGTTTCCTTATTCTCGGTTATTAATGCCGATAGGGTACTTGTTAGGTGAGCGATCTGCGCTTGTAGTTCTGCTGCTGAGGCCATTTCTTCACTTTCACTTTCTGATTCGGTTGGGGCGGATGGTCTCTCGAATGGTCTCGACGACTTATTCCGTATTTTAGGAATTTTCATAAAGGAGATGTGGGTCTAATCCCGGGGTTTTATCGTGAGTGTGTTTTTTTCTCACTTTCCTTTTTTATCTGCTATGCAGTCAAAACTTGTTGTGTCCGTACTTATGCGGATGTTGTCCTTTATTGCTAGGGAATCACTGACACTTTAAGAAAATTTAATTTTTACTCACGGTTTTTCCTATGCAACTCTTAGTGTGGTTTCCAGTGTGTTTTTCGCCTAGTAATGTCCGGATGAGTTCCTGGTCAGGTCTGGATATGGTCCTTGTCAGGTACAGCTATGGTCCTAGTTAGGTCCAGATATGGTCCTCGTCTCGTCCGGGTATGGTCCACAGGTTGTGATGGAGTTATAATCCAAAACACTCCTGGCAGGATCGCCAATTAAGTCACAATTCACGGAATTTAACTTTTTAAAAACTTTATTTGTGAATTTCACTTATATTAATTTTATTTACAAATTCTAATTGTTATTAATCTTTGTTACAAGTTTTACTTAGTTCTCGGCTATGCCGGCTGGTGTCCAAATCAGAATCCCCCCTTCGTCTGGTCATCATGTAGCATTTATAGTCTTTGCTTCGGACGTCTTATCATCTTAGCTCATATGATGATTGTTGGGTCTTTAGGTCGTGTGAATCTTTGTCTTGTTGTGTTGACTTATGATGCTTGTTGGGTACTCGGGTCGTGTGCATCTTTGTCTTGTTGTGTTGACTTATGATGCTTGTTGGGTACTCGGGTCGTGTGTATCTTTGTTGGCTTATGATGATTGTTGGGTTTTGCTTGATATGAATATTAGCTTAAAGTAATTGCAATGGTTTTTTATCTTAGTTTGATAACAATGGTTATTTTCGTCTTATTATGTTGACTTATGATGATTGCTGGTTTTGCTGGCCATGATTATTTAATATGTTTATTATAATAATAGATTAAAGTGATTACAATGGTTTTAACCCTAAATTACCATTAACTCCCTTAACTCGCGCGAGCTCACTTTTGACCAAAAACAACGACGAGTTGATGATTCGGAGCAGTGTTTGGAGATGATCAAGCTCAATAAACCCGAGTTTTTGCGTCGATATGTGACAATGGATGAAACATGGCTCCATCATTTCACTCCAAAGTCCAATCGACAGTCATCCGAGTGGACTGCACACGATGAACCCGCCCCAAAGCGTGGAAAAACGCAACAGTCGGCTGGCAAGGTTATGGCGTCTGTATTTTGGGATGCGCGCGGAATAATTTTCATTGACTATCTTAAAAAAGGAAGGACCATCAACAGCGACTATTACACAGCGTTATTGGACCGTTTGAAGGACGAAATCGCCGAAAAACGACCGCATTTGAAGAAAAAGAAAGTGCTGCTTCACCAAGACAATGCACCGTGTCACAAGTCAGTGAAAACGATGGCAAAAATCCATGAATTGGGCTTCGAATTCTGCAGATCTGGCCCCCAGCGACTATTTCCTGTTCTCAGATCTCAAAAGAATGCTCGCTGGGAGGAAATTTTCGTCGAGTGAAGAGGTGATCGCCGAAACTGAGGCCTATTTTGAAGCTCAAAGCTCAAAATACTATAATTCACAAACTAATGATCCGACATGTGTCAAATTTATACACGCGTCTTTTGAAGGTTAGGGCTAACTAAAAATCATATGGATCTAATTCTAGTGCCGCCATCTATGTGTCGGGCCGGGGACTTTTCAATTGACCTGTTATCCTGCATGAAATTGAAAACTGCTGTGATGCAAGCCTTTAAGTAAAATATGAGAACTCATTCCAAGGACTAAAGACATCGTTGGGTGAACCTGAAGTCCTTGACGGAAACGATTAAATGTTGGAAGGTTCTTTAAATGAAAACATCACTAATTTATATCTTTCATCCGTTTTCGGTTTGCGTGGTAAATTTACCCAGTCTTAAATCAATAATTTTATTTACACACATTGACGTGAATGTACAACTAAATATTTCATCGGGTTGAGTCATCAAACCTTACGCCCTCAACAAGACCAAACTGACTAAAGATAGAACAGAAACAAAATCCTTCAGAACCACAACGATTCCCAAGCAACGCAATATTCTACTTCAACTCAAGCGTCAATATTCATTTTCAATTTAACAACTCAGCGAAGTATTTTTGGTAATTCCCGTTGTTTTCTGTGTCGGAAACCATAGGTAAGCTACCGGCGACATTTATTCTATTCTGCCATCGTTCTAATCGAATTCCCAGCTCTACAACAGAAAGGATATTACCTAAATTTTTCATATACCAATATTCACTCAGCAGTTCCTCCATGTAACTAGGTATCGCTTTCCTATTGGTAATCGTGTGCACCGTAACAACTGTAGCATTATAAATAGTTTATCAATTTCAAAAGAAATTTCTGACGACCTTAATAATTTATTTTTATTATCCAACCCTCAATCCTTTCTCATGCTGTTCTGCTCGACGTCACAGTTTCGAATAGATTGTTTATGGTGGGGGAAAATAATACCTTAACAGGAAGTGTTGGTATCCACTAGAGACCCGAGCCCAACCACACGCAAGCACTTCAACTAAAACGCCTACAATAGGTTCGGTAAATATTCTAATATTATCCTAAAAAGTTCCAAAGGAGCGAAGAATAATGCTAATAAGACGGAAAGTTTAGGACGCAAAAATCTGCATCATACAATTTTCGGGCACCTTTTTAAGCAGCCACAAAAAAGGCTTATTACTCCAGGTTTTGCTCTGGCCAGAGAAGCGTTTTGTCGCGGTCGAATGATGTGCAATAAAAATGGAAATTCGGATCAAAAAACCCGGGACGGGAATGAGTTGTTATAAACTTGATCCTATCCGTCCACCATGCCTCAGCCATTCTGTATCCCTTCCGCACATTCCCTCGTTTGCTGCCATTCAATAACAATAGGCACACAAATTCACTGTACATATATATAACTATACGTACGTCGTCAGCAAGAAAAAAAGGATCATGTACGGGTAAAAAGGCAGAAAAACGGAAAAACGCGAATAAAAGAAACGAAATAAAAAACAAGGAGGCAAATAAAAAGGAAAAGAATAAAAATGTCCTTGCGCCTTCTTTTGTTGTGAATAAGTGCCGTCGTCTTCTTCACATCATAATCATCGTCGTCGTCGGCATCATCATCATCAAAAACATGTACAACTCGCATAATACAAAGAGCTTATGAGTCCTGTTCTCTATATTCTCTGTAGTGTGTCATTTGTCCTTATAAAATAATGTGAAATAAAAATAATGTACATACATTCTATGCGTCAGCTACTGCTACCCAACCAATGTCCTCAAACGTACTCCTCCCTCTGATCCACCTCATTCTTCATACAAAAAGTACAATAGCATGAGAACAAGGACCTTATGCCAGAAGGACGACAAGAAATACTGAATACACATATGCAGGCAAGCGAGAAATGTATCTGTTGACACGAAATGACAAGTAAGCTAGAAGTGAAGATTGGTCGCTCCTACCAGTGCCACAACCATCACTACCATACCGTCACTGCTATCCATTTGATGTCATATCCACTTAGGGTACTTACTAAGAAAAGGATTCACAGTTTAGCGAATTGCTTAAACAAAAACATAAAAAATAACATTTTTTGTTTTCGTCTCATCCTAAGACTAAAGCAACCCACAGTATCCCGCCCAACCAACCATACGCTCGGAACTTTGAAGTTGCTCCTCACTGCAATTTAAGAATTAAACTGAGGTACACTTTCTACGCCAAGTAGCCACATTTTTGATTCGCCAGCAAACAAACAAACAAAACGTTAAAACTGGAGAGAAAGGATCTCATGGCATATTGTAGCGAGTATTGAATGGCGTGGAACTTGTTTGTGTGCGCAACTTATGCGGAAAAGCCTTTTCGAAATAGAAAGTCAGCCCCGTGACGTAATGACCGATTTGTTGCGCAATTTAGGTGGGAAATTTACAGCGCGTTAAAATGATTACACAAATTACCATTTTAGAGACTAAGACTTACCTCCATGAGGAATGTAATAATTTATACAAACCAAGCTAACAAAGGATTTTGGTTGTATACGACGGAATAGTCCCATTAAGCTTTTGTGCTAAATAATTTGCGTGTACTGCAGGAATTATGAAAACGGTGGTCTAGGACGAATTTCCGGTAGTATATCAGAATGAGAAGAAACAAGGAAGAGGACGAAATCATTCGGGGCTTCAAGGTGCGTGGAAACCGCAGAGGGTGGTTTATACATTAAGGATATGTCGAATTCTCCTTTGGGAGCGCCATTCGCGGAAATAACAAAAAAGTTGCAGACACGGGAATTACGGTTGCTATACAGGGAGTATGATCTTAATTGTCCTTAAACAATAACCATTACACCCATATCGTAATTGCATGTTTAGCTGCACGCGAATCCAGCTCGTGGAAAATCGAAAATGTGGGCGTCAATACTAGGTTGGTTGCCAGCCTTCCACGCTAATATTTACACAAAACCCGGGAGTATCCCCAAGTTAGCAACCATCAAACCAAATGCTCAATTGAATACCGCTATTGGGGCGACTGCAGGGAGCACCGGCATCAACGCAACCATCGATATCACGGCCGCTATCACCAGGAGTGATCAAAGGTAGATTCCCCAGCTGATTGACATCAAACCCCAAGTAGGACACGTCTGCAAAACGTGAGTACCTCTTTTGGCTATTATTATTATATTGTAGACATTACACACGATAGAAGAATATAAGGAAGCATATTTTATTTAATGCTTATCATCATCATCATCGGCACTACAACCGGGAACCGGTCTTGGCCTTATTTAACAAGTCCTGAGGCTTGTTAAATTTTTCCATAATGATTTGTTTTTTTTTTTCGGGCAAGGTCATTAGTCTTGCATTAGAGGCTCCCCGACGGGGAATCGAACCCTGGTCTCCCGCGTAACAGGCGGGTATACTAACCACTATATTATCGTGATTGACATCAAGCCTCAAGTAGGACACGTCTGTAAAACGTGAGTACCCCTTTTGGCTATTATTATTATATTGTAGGCATACACTCGATAGAAGAATATAAAGAAGCACATTTTATTTAATGCTTATAGTTTACGTTAATAAAAATAATAAAAACAATGCTGTGCAAAATTAAAGACTCAAACGTAAATTATCCGTTTTCTCGGAATAAGTAATAAACTTTTACGACTGGTTTTGTGACAAAATATTGTCAAGCGACACCAACTCAGCGACAATCCTGTAATGGGGTAACTGCTTTTTTACTAGAATGGTAATTAATTTTCTGAAAAAACTCGAATTTCACATGTGGAAAGGTATAAACTCGGGCTCTTTTTCGATCTCAAGCTTAGTTGTAACGCATAACTTGGTATAA
The DNA here is from genome assembly GCA_963931805.1 of Microdon myrmicae. Lineage (NCBI taxonomy): Eukaryota > Metazoa > Arthropoda > Insecta > Diptera > Syrphidae > Microdon > Microdon myrmicae. Next base: position 253,663,164 of record OZ007497.1, read on the forward strand.
CGAAAGTTCTTAAAAGAACTCGGGCCTTTTTCGGTCTCAGGCTTATTTGTAACGCATAGCTTGGTATAACAAAAGTTCTTAAAAAACACATTGAAAAACAAAGAATAGTCGATTTACAAAGTAGTGGAATGACGCAAAGATAGATAGATTGCCAATAAATCCCTCTCAAGGTCTAGGGAAGAATTTTCTACAAGCCGGTATTGAAAATTACGGAAGAAATAAGCGATCTGGGAGATCAACAAAATATTCGCCGACGGTAAAACGAGCCGTTCTACGCAAATGTCCAAAATAGGAACTTCTTCGTCCCAAACGTTTCGACGTTATAATTTGTACTGCAATTCTAGCCGCATTAGAAAATGGGCAATAGCCTCAAGGAATTTGAAGTATCGAAAATGCTTGTGCAAACCACCACTCAAACAGGGACATAAGGAAGCACGGATGGAATTCGATTGAAATCCAACACAGTGAAATGTGGTCTCATGTGATCTCAGTGATGAGAACAAATTAAATGTGGACGGCCCCGACGACTTCAAGTACTATTGGCAGATCTCGGGAAAGAATGGGAAATCATGTGTGGGGGTACGAAGTCGTGGCGCCGGCATGGGCGCAGAGCTCTACCTCATCCTTACGAATTGTATTCACCAATTGTTCGGCCGAACACCGTTCACAGTATTATGGTTCACTGGATCATACACTGAACAACGCAGCAAACCGCACACGAAGAAAGGAAGAATAATAAAACGCACTAGGTATTGTTGTTTGGTGATCACTGCTTTTTATTTTTAATGCAAGCCGCTTGTTATTTAATATATAATGTTCATAATAATTAGAAATTAATATTTGCAACTAATACATGAAACCCGAATACATTTTTGTGGTTGTAGAACGCGACTTTCGACTCACTAGACTCAACACTCTATTAAACTTTGTTATAAAAATCCTTATAAAGTCGGGGGGGTACGCATCCCCCGTAACGCGCTTACGGGGGATGAATCGCGATTTTAGGTGCGCGTCGTTTGATGGTTGTAACAACATTCCTCGATGGTTGGAATCTGGCTCTTGAATCACCCTCGAATCGGTGGTGGTGAATATCCTCTCGGGTTAGGATACGTTTACTTAACACAAGAGAAATGTAAAGTCTCTCTTTGTGAAATAGAACACCAGATCTCGTAATGAAGACCATGGTGGTATGGGTGTATAGGTGATCGTGCAGATCACATTGGTTTTTTCGTGCAACGAGGCCACGAGAACGAAGCAGAAAAACTGTAAGGACAAAGGGATCGTGAAGATCATTGTTTATGATGTGCATTGTGCTATATAAATAGACGGCAATGCATCGGAGAAATTGTGCTAATAGATTTTTATTTGCATTTGAATATGCTGCTGCAATTTAGGTATACGATGGGTGATCGTGTACCGCATTTTGCTGGACAAAAGTGATCGAATATAATGAGGTTCAGCTATATGAATAGGCTGCACTCCTTAGGTGTGAATGCATTTGGGATACTTCAAATAATTTGAATTGTTTATCGTATCGCCCGGATGCCTGCGGACGAAGCGAATTCTTTTGTTTGGCACATGATGCATGCTGAAGAATTCAGTTTTAGCGGCTTTGCTCTAATTGTATGCAGCTGCGTCCACACGATGCTCTGTGTGGCATTATGTCGTTAGACAAATAAGTCGCCAAGCAATGCGCATGCAGGAAAAATCTACGAGATTACAAGGTTACATTAAATGTGAACCATAATGTATTTGCAGAAAGGCAATGATGCGTTGATGCAAGGAATCATGATGGACTTGGTGGTGGACATGTGGTGGCCACTTGCGTAGCAGGATTGCTTGGCATACAAAGGGTGCCGAGTAGGTTTGGGGTTTATGATCCTGTATGGGTGAAAAGAATTCTTGTAGGGAATTTGAAAGCGGATTGATGCATGGGGGTAAGAACTCTTTTACAGGAACTTTTAGGTTATGCGTTAGATAACCTTGATGAGTGAAGCTTTTACAGGTGCTAATGCAATTGCATTACCGGGAAACAATGGAGTTTGAGGAGCTTCAGCACAGGAAGCTTGGGGGTAATTGGGCAAGTAGACAGTGGGGTTTGGCGGAACCGCCAAATGTCACACTTTAGAAGGAGGAGTAGGTTATGATGTGGGCGGCTTTCATTGGAAATCTGGAGGAAAGGACGCCAAAAAGTACTAAGAAGTGTTGGGAGAGCATCTTCTTTCTTTAATAACCTTAACAGAGGACGAAGATGTCATATTTTAACAGTACAACAGTCCTATGTCTACAGTACGAACAACAATAGCGTAGTTTCAAAAAACATGGAATTAAACTGTTACGGTGGTCAGCTTTAAGTCCAGAAATAAACCCCATTGGGAACCTGTGGAGGATCCTGGCAAGGGCGGTTTACGACCAGGAAAAGCCAAAAATTCAAAATGTGGAACAACTCAAAGAAAGAATTGTTGAAACATGGAATAATATTCCGGACAAAATTTTTAACAACTTATTTCCAGTTTACCACGGAATTTGTTAACTACAGTAAGAAATAACGGAGAAAGCATTCCATTTTTTTTTAACACTAACGCGCGCACAAAAGAGGATTTTGAAGTACCCTTGAATGTCAGAGCAAAATTTATTGTGAACGAGCCCATATATATTTTTTATTTGGTTGCTATGACATCTGTCAAACATATTTAGTATGCATCAAGTCATTGTACCAACAACATCATTTGTTTTAATCCTATTAAAAATGTCGAATTTTGGACCAGAAAATGATGATTTGCGGAAGCATTACTTTTTTGTTTTCATTTGATCAAAAAGTGCTGCAGAGTCGCATCGAATGTTTGTGGAGGCTTATGGTGAGCATGCTTTATCGGAAGCAACATGCCAAAGATGGTTTAAGCGGTTCAGAGATAATGACTTTGATGTGCGAAATGAAGAACGTGGAAGGCCACCAAAAAAGTTTGAAGACGTCGAATTGCAAGCAACATTGGATCAAGATGACACTTTAAGTCAAAAACAAATGGCACAAATGTTAAATGTTGCACAACAAACAATTTCTGACCGTTTAAAAGCAATGGGAAGGATCCAAAAGTGTGGAAACTGGGTGTCACATGAATTGAATGATAGGCAGATGGAAAAGCGAAACACCATATGTGAAACGTTGCTTCTACGACACGAAAGGAAGTCAGTATTGCTTTGAATTGTGACTGGCGATGAAAAATGGATTTATTTTAAAAATCCTAAACGCAAAAAATCATGGGTACATCCAGGAGAAGCGTCAACATCGACTGCAAAGCCTGATCGGTTCAGAAAAAAGACAATGCTCTGTGTTTGGAGGGCCCAGAAGGGGGTGGTGTATCATGAACTTCTAAAACCTGGTGAAACTGTTGATGCGCAACGCTACCGACAACAAATGATCAATTTGAACCATATATTGGTCGAAAAACGACCAGAATGGGCCACAAGACACGGAAAGGTAATTTTGCTGCATGATAATGCATCGAGTCCTACAGTAAAACCCGCCAAAGAAACAATAAAAGCTCTCGGCTGGGAAGTGTTACCCCACCCGCCGTATTCACCAGACTTGGCTCCTTCCGACTACCATTTGTTTTCCTCGATAGGACACGCATTGGCTGAGCATCGTTTCAATTCCTACGAAGATGTCGAAAAAAAAAAACGCACACCTGGTAAATAATAATTAACTATATAACTTAATTCTTTTGTGAGCCTTACTGACGCTTTATGTGGATTCTCTTCTATCGCTTCAAGGTGTTGTCCAGCATTGAAGGGATGATTTTAGGAAGCTGTTGTGCTGACGGCATTTACATTTTCAACTGTCTCTGCCTATTCTTTAACTGTGTAACCCATTAAAAGAGAATAAACTCAAATCAAATTTGAAAATTTCAAATTCGAGTAATTGAAATTATGGATTTAAATATCCCAAATAAAAAATTCAGCTTGGCATACAAATAACATGTAGCCCGTACGGAAAACGATATACGTGGCAGGGAACGTGTTAAATATGGTAAACAGAGTAAACATGAAGAAGCAACTCGAACGTTAATTGATTAATTTATGACATCACCAATGCGGATGACCAATTTTTTCTATATTTACGAATTCACTGAGAACAACTGAATTTTAAGTTCACGAGTTGTGGCGAGAATGAAATAAGACAATAGGCTAGAATACTATAATCTCTTTTAACAAGACTGTGAAAGCTTTAAAACCTGTCAAGCAGGACACAGTACATCTAGTGGCACTGGGTAGACTTCCAAATACGAATTTCTAATATCTAGGAAACCGGAGCTAAATTATCGAAGCATACAGCACCGTCGGAACGAGCGTACATGAATTAGGTTTTCCCCTGTTTCACAAAAACTGTCTCCGGTTCGATCACAATGTAATCAATGACTTATAAAAGAAATTGTGAAGCTCTTAGTTTAGCAGTCAGATTCCTCATAATTGACATTCTTCGAAAAATTCCAAAAGAATATTCTTAGTCGTACTCACCAAAATGTAAGTTTATACTTGTACTTACCTGAAAGGAAAAAAGAAAAAATAAACCATGAATATATTAAATTTGAATGCGGTACATACTCTAGACAATACATTCAACGACACTAGGGAGACATAGAACAGGAAATTAAAATAAAACAAGGCGCCGTAAGCGTAAGCACATAATAAAAAAGGAAATTAACTTTAAATTGGTATAAACTTATTCATTTGCCGCCAAACCGTTGTGGACAATGAGCAAGGAATAAGAGACGGAGCCATCCAGCCCTAATGCACGCAACTAAAGCTAATTTGCCAGAACAAACACTGGGGTGTGCACACCAACCAGTCATATGCCCTGCAACCAAATCATCTTTCTTGGTTCGTAAGCCATCTGCGGGATAGATTTAGAACGTTCCCCACAAATTCAAATATTTTTCTCATTTCCGTCCTTGAACGCCAGTGATTTCCGGCTACAATCGTTTATACATGTGAATCGCCTGTTGTCACTTCTTCCTCTTGGTTACTTGATGCCTGAGCCACACACAGCCACAGATGCAAGAAGATCCTTTTGCCGACGGTACAACCTCCTCGAAGCAATACAATTTATTTTCATTTAATGTTCAATAAATTCATAAATATTTAAGCGGCCCAACGTGAGATGGACCTGCATAATATATTTCGCTAGAAACAAGGCAACGACTGTTGTAAGTGAATCCGTAAAGGATGCGCTGGGACGACGACTAGAACACGGGATTTTCTAGCTGTCAGTCATCACAATGAGGTATGAAAACCATTACAGGTGATCAAAAACGAAGGAATGGGCACGAAAAGAACGTGTAAGGATAGGCAGGGACTAAGATGAAATTAGGTGGTAATTGCTACGTGGTAGTAGTTGTTCATTTTGTTGGACCTTCAGAGATGGCACCACATTTCTCTCTTCTTTTTATTGCTGTTGTTTAATTTTGCCAAAGTAATAATAATAAAACAGTAATCATGTAATGAAAACAGGTAAAAGTAGAAGTCACGACCTCATAAATGTATGCAAATGAAATTTCTATTTTGCTTATAATGACAGGGATGGACTGTTTACAGCAAGAAACCATCCACTGATGGTATAGTTCCCCCCATATCAGAGTTCTCCCCATGTCTTAGGTGTAAAAAGTACAACAGAAAGATATTTCGGTAAATAGGAAGTACATCTTTCTAAATTTTTTTGTTTTTAACTTTTGTATTTAGTGGATGTCACCACCAACATATTGCACATCGTTCAATCGATCGTCGCATGTCGAAATCAAAACCATTATGGGTACCTTAACCCAACACGGGATACCTCTGCTGCACTTATTGATTTCCGTAAAAAGCTATGTGTCGAATTCTAAGTAAACAAAGAGATTTCTACATCCATGTTTTTGACATAATGTGTAGTGTAGTGTATAAAGATTAATACACGCAAGTGTACTGTAGTGTGGAGAAAATACAATACTACCAAATGTTGCTACTTACATTGTTGACCATAGCAACACTAAGTGTTGTCGCGTGCAATTTGTTGTTTCTAATGTAAATTTTGACATTTTTTTTAGCATGAACACTGACAGTTTTGACATACAATCACGATTCCAATCACCAAAAAAAGACACACATGTAAGTCGAACCAAGGGTAACCGGATACAACGATTCAATTGTTTTCGAGGGAGGAAACCCAGTTGGCGCGGCATCCAAACGAGGGTTGCAATATATGCGTTCATTTGATGCATTTTTAATTGGGCTCTTATCATCTGGAATTTAGCGAGGCAACCAGCGATAATACGTTTATCTATGGCTTTCCGTTAAGTGGTGATGCCCAGCATTCGGATCGGTAGACAATTTCATTTCGAAGAGCGATGTGTCATGAAGTAGCTGTGAAGGCATAGAATACATGGAATAATGGCCCTTTTACTAGGTAAAGAATTAAATAGTTAGTTACTTCTCGACTTGAAATATTTAACGGAAAAGGCGCCAATATCGTCCTAATAAGTCCATAATTCGCTCTCTGATATCCTCTCCCTCATCAGAGCCAACAACAAAACAATCGTCAACCAACTCACCCACTCGTTCAACGAATGCCTTAACACTTCAAATCTTGAATTAATCCCATTCGCCATTCGTACTGATTTGGATAAAATCGACGTCCAAAAACCCGCCTGTTCATTTTACTAGTCCCCTTTATGATGACATTCTCTGCAAGCTTAACAGCCTTAGTGAGGAGCTCGCTTTATCGCAATCCTCCACTCATAGCCACCTTATCCCGGCCGAACCTAACCCGTTACTCGAGCTTGTTCTCCACAAACTCAATTCTGTCGCTGATGAACTATCGGCTTTTCGCTCTTTTCTTGGCCAGCTCGAAACCACTTTAGCTTCCATGCATTCGAAGAAAACAAACCCCCACCGCTCCCCACGATGCGTTTCTTCTCTATACGATGAACTCCAAAACGTAACCCCAGCTCCGCCTCTTCACACTACACCACAAATTACCTATCCCACTCCTCTCCCACTCCCTATTTCACCGACACCCCACCTGCTTCCACGACTCCTAAGCCGATTCTCCACTAATAGCCCACTTTGGCACATCTTGGACACCTGCTGAATGGCAAGCTCGCCTCACCAAACTGGAGCACTCAAATCTAGCAGTCACTTCTTACCTGTTAAAGGGCGCACCTAAATCCGCGAACCCCGCCTGGATTGCTGAGTTCTTCCTGATGAAATTCAGCATTGCTGTAAAAGAATGTTACTCTCTACCCGGCAGTAAGATTAACCCTAGTTTCCGCTTAGTCCTTCCCTCCAGATATGACTGAATTTTCCACTCGGAAAAAAATGCGCACTGTAGGATCGGCAGGATGACGTTATCCCTAAGCAACCCTAACACACCGTCAAGACCATTGCCGTCTTTACCTAAACCCACATATGGAAATAACAACAGTACTGCCGTCCCAAATCGACACTCATACTTCTTCCGAAATCCTCCGGAGGGCCCCGGGGTCCAGTTACAACTCGTCCTATAAAATCCCTGCCCAAGACAAATATTCGCACACCCCGTTTTCCAATCCCAGAAGCACGCGCACTCGCCTCCTCGACCCAATCCTAAGTCGACACACCAAACCCTCTCCCAAGCCAAGGTTCAACCGATCCTACCTGCGTCATAAACTCGCTGCCACTTACGAGGAATTTCGAGATGCTTGCATAAGAATTCAGTTCCAGCGAATCCTCGCTGTATAAGCTGAGTTGGATTCGTTGGTTGTATATACCGGGAAATTGGCATAGCCAAGTATGATCAAGCGTCTTGATCGTTGTGATTGTTTCGTGGGAAATTAGCCGTCGTTTGGTCGCGGGCGAGAAGTACGATTTAGGGAGGAAATGAACCGAAATGGTTTTCGGGGGAAATTAAGATTGCTTGGTCGCAAAGAGGGAATATGAATTAAGTAGGAAATTGACCGAAGCAATTTTGGGAAAGTGTATGTGGGGTTATGTAATTGAGGGAGATGGTTAATGTTTGTTGTAGATTTGAATATACGCTATATTACGGCGTATGAATTTCGGGGAAATCGTGGTTGCTTGGTCGCAAAGAGGGAATATGAATTAAGTAGGGAATTGACCGAAGCGATTTTGGGAAAAATTATATGTGGGGTGATGTAAGAGATGATTTAGAATATATTCTATTGAATTGTATTCTGTTGAAAGTTTTGGGAAATGCCTTTCATTGCAGATTTTGTATTGGGAGTTGGGTTGAGGTGACGCGCTGTTAGCGGTTGTGGGTTGGTTCTTCATGTGGTGTAGAGAACCCCCACAACATCATCTTTGTCTATTGTCTTCTGTCAGGCTCAATCAATTGCCCACGCTTGCTCTCCACTTTAACATTTCATACAAACCCCCGTAATGTGCGGAACCTTCGACTGTTTTACGTGCCCGCTCATCACACTTCTTACGGCGCTAATGAACCCATCTCGCGTATGCTACGATAGGCCAACTCTTTCCCCACCTCCTTCGATTTCAACCTCTCCACTCCTGCTCTCGAACGACGCATCAGAAGAAACCCGTCCTAACCCCCCCCCCCCCCCCCCCAAATAATCCCCACTACCCTGCAATCCTACCTCTCCTCTCCTACCCTCAAAATAGTTCTCCCCTACACCCTCCCAGCTCAACACACAATTTCAACCTCTTCCCCCAGCTCACCAACCCCGCCACCGTACCAGTACGTGGACATGCCTTTCACTGTCACTGTCTCACAAATGCCGAATTTACCACCCGCACATACACTCGCTCTTCCCTAGCCTCCTACCTCCCCTATCGCCCAGTCATCTTCACCTTCCTGTTTTTTCTTCTTTTTTTTTCTCCTTCTTACTCTAGATTTAAGATAGTATGTAAGGTTGTTATATTAATTTAATTTAAGCTTGCATTAAGCTAAATAAATGAAGGTTCTGCCCTCACCAAACTTAATGCTCGGGCCACATCTCCTCCAATCACTCATCGTGGTACTAGTTAGATTCAGAGAAAAACCACTCGCCGATATCCAAAAGATGTTTCTCCAAGGTCAGAATCCCGAAGCCGATCGTGATAGCCTGAGATTGTTTTAATGTAATGAAAGAGGAAGCCGGAAAAATATCATACGACTTCTGCAACATTTAGAGAAGGATATGTTTTGAGCTACATCATCACCATCAACAGCGATTTATATAATGAATAAAAACGCTGGGACATTCAAAAAGGAACATCTAACAGTAGTACAAGCTATGCACGAAAACCATTACATGGGCGATTAATTTCTTAAGTAGATGACGCCAGAAATATGACGAAAACGGTGCAATGAGTCCACGCCCTGGTCGGATGAGTCCATGCCCTGGGAAGATAATGAGACGGGGCAGCGATAGAGTAGAAATTTGTAGGGTTTCAGGAGGTCTCAAACAGATGTGCCAGAATTGGTAATTGAAGAAAAGGTCCTTGGAATGAGATAGTTAAAGAGTAAAGACATTTTGACATTCATAAGCTTTGGAAGCACCCCTCACCAGGAATAATAAGACTAAGAGAGATACCACTAGTGCGGTAATGTCTACCATTGAGCCACTGGTATTGACGGCACCAGAGCTCATTCAAGGGAAGAAGCTGATAGAACCAGTAAGGAATGAGTAATATCTGGCGCATCAAAATCAGGTGGAATGTCAAAACCCAAGAATAGGCAAAGAGTGGCTGGGTGCTAGGTATATGAACAGGATACCCTCTACAAAGACTTGAAAATTCAAGGGTTTCTATCGTCTAAACAAAAATAATGTCGTTTCTGCATTTCATTTTTGCAACATTTATGTCGTTTCTGACCACCTTCAACGATTTCAGCGAAGAAGCTAGGATAATGGAATCTTATGGAAGAGTAAGCGCGGCTTTGGTTTTCAGTAAAGCTCTAGTGAGACCGACGAAATTAGATTTGATGCACGAATTGCAGGCAGCCTTATTGGGAAGCGACCTGTCAGTCGAAAAAAGCATTCAAGAGCCACACAAGAAAGAAGAGATCTAAACAAAATAGTAAAGAAATTCAGGAGAGAAATGCTTTGAAACGTTTATAATGTTGGATTAATATGCCGTGGAAAATGAGGCCAATCAAAATCGATGAGACCGATTGGTAGAGGGAGACGATTTTCAAAAATTTAAAGCCTCGATGAATTGGTAAAGATACCGCTCTACATTGACCCGGTGGTATCCTTCGACTGAACGGGTAGGAAACTGGGAGCAGCGAATCCCTTGCTCAAGAAAGGGATTACTCAACACCATCCTGCAGGGGAACCGGTGGAAAAGCCGACTGATTAACATTGGTGGCCGTGACGTGATTTAATCACACGCGTCCTTGTTTCTTACTATCGCGTTTTTTCTCGCATTGGATATGGCGAGTGTCCAGGTCCTATACTTTGGAGCAACAATATACGAAAAGGCCTTTTAATTGTGGATTTCCTCACAGTATAAGCTCTCGAACAAGGCAGCAACTGATAGAAGTGCCGTAAAAAATGGCACAAATAAGGGGATGCGAAAGATGAATGACAAGTAAAGACATAAGCCAGCGCCAAGAAGGAAAGAAACCATTACCAAAAGGCTGCAGCACCTCGAGCGGCTATGTTATGGGAAGAGTTCGATGAAACAGATACCACCATCTGCGAGAGGAGGAAGACTTTTCATGATGGACAAATATGGAAATATGAAGAAGTATATGACAGAGTGCATGAAGACACCACCACAAAACGCAACGAAGTGGAATCGATGTTAGTGGAAGGGACGGAAGAAAGACTTACCAGTGATAAAGAAGAGGTCGACAAACACATTCCGAGACAGTCGTCAAACTAATATGGAGACAAAGAACAATGGGCTAAGGACGATCTGCGCACAGATAACTAGCCTCGGGGCAGGTGAAACAAAGCAATCTTGTCAGATCGAAGAGAAGTGCATCAAGTGATACTGGAAGGTACGCAGGCATAATATACGAAGAATCTCCTGATCCCGACCGTGAAGATTACGACATCGTAGAATACTACGACCTAGAGGGACTGGCACGAGAATGCTTAATTAAACTGCAGGAAATGATGTCAAGACTTGTCCATGAAAGCTCAAAGTCGTTCGAACTTGATGGCCGTCTAGAACTCAACCTTCCCGAAATTTTTCCGTCGAAATTTCGGGGAAACCATATGAAATGAACACAGTTCCGCGAGTTGTTCACCGAGCTAATGAATAACAGAACAACGTTGAATGCCAAGAAGATGCACTATCTTAAGGCTAGTGGCTTCGGGTAAGCGGAAAGATTGATTCGCCACCTGTCATCTACGGCGATCAACTACGAATTAGTATGGAACATATTGACTAACAAACATATGCTAGTGAATGCCGCACTCGATACGTTGCTTGCACAACAAACCTAATCCAGTGATATTGCCAACTCAATCAAGGCGCTGCATGCTGTCATTCAAGAAATGGCATCGACATGGACACAAGCTCTTGAAATCCAATCATCGTACACTTACTCACGAGGAAGTTGAACAAGTCCACTTACACACTGAGCTAGCTGTAAAATATCCCTGTTCTTGAAAGATTTGATGGAATTGTTAGAGTTGAGGTTCCAAGCCTTAGAGCGTCGCTCAGAGGAATGAGCAGAGCTTTCGCAGATGCGCCAAAACGGAGCCAACATCGCGGATTATTGTCGTAGCTTTGGATCAATTCTATCTCTGTCCAAGATGCAATGGAGCTACGTGTTTCATTCGGTTAGTTCCCAAGGGAAGGATGTACGGCATGAAGAAGAATTACTCGTGCTTCAACTACCTGCAGACCGGACGTAATTGGAAAAAAGCTGGTCTTGAGCATGCGGCAATTGCGATAGAAGACGCCACATGCTCCTATATGCAGAACCGATAGTCAAGCCACCAACTTCACCAACCACCACCGATGACGGAGCGGGCTTGAGCAGTAAAGAAGCCGACCCAGAACGGGTCAATATAAGGCTTGGAACCAAAGAAATTCACATAATCGGCGGGCAGCCAGTAATAAACACAACCACTTTGGCTGTGTCGAGCAACTTCCGGTTAGCAGATCAACAAACCTGACATGTTGATTGGTGAAGATTTATATTCCAAACTCCAGCCCAACAAACCTAACATGTTGATTAGTGGTGAGAAGAAAAAAACCCTACAATGTTGGGAAAATCTAACGATGTTGGTTGCCATAAATTTTTAGCTCTCCAACGAAGCTACTCCCAGTCAGAGGACACCAGGAAGCAGTAGCAAAAATTCATACAGGAGATTAAGACTACCATCAGTGAAATACAGAACAGTCCACTTCCCGGGATATAAAAGAGAGTAACATCGAACTTATGGCACAACATTTGAAGACGAGCGCAGCGATTCATCCAATCGGCAAGAACGAAAGCACACTGCCCACCAACCGCATCAACTGGCATCCTCACGAGCTTAGAACAGGCAGAGTGGAAAATATTTGGGGTCATGCAAGAAATGGAATTTTAGACGAATGAAGGACGTCATCAATGAGAAAGACAGCCTAGCAAGAGTGGCCGCAGTATAGAAGACTAATGGGGTATGTCGATTAGCCATTCATAGACCTCTACTCAAATCCGACGACTCGACGAAGCATTTTAATTCGAACTAATTCAACTAGTTTGGCGAGATGTTATTATTAACGGCTATGAGTCGATCAACAAAGGATTCGTGACAACCTCGCTACCAAGTATCACGTGCTACATCGATGCTTACTACGTGCAGCGCATCCAACGACGCGACTTGAGTCATTTAATGACTCATGTACTAACACCAAGCATGCCATTATCCTCGTGTGTACCCTTAAATAGTAGGCTCGGGTCACTCATGCCTTCTCGAAAGGTGGGGGAGGTACCTACTTCTGTTGTTTAAATAAATTAAAAACTCATTAATATATGCGATTGGTCCTTATGCAAGAATAGTTAATGCAGCAATCTGCATTTGTTCAGTTTTTTTTTGTAGCGCTTTTAGGTACTTTTTAAAGCGTTGGACGACGAATTGGTGAAAAGCCCCAGGGGTTAACATTAGCTTATACTATACCCTTTAATATTAATATTATATATTGATACAGTTTAGCTTCAATTTTCATTTCGAAAAATGTCAGCAAGTGGTCGAAAAGAATGGGCAATATTTAAATTTAAAAAACTGCTTTTGAAAAAAAATTCAGTTCTTTGCTCACTCAATACGAATATACTAATACATAATACAGGGGTGATCTGGAAAGTTTCCGACCTCAACGTGAAGATAACAGCACTCGTCAATAAAAGTGAAAGTAGTTGTGCATCAATTTCAGCCATTTTGGACGCGTAGTTTTTATTTGACAGTCGTTTGAGTGAGTCGATGTGAGTGTTTTTGTGAAAATGGACAAAATTGCGTATCGAGCTGTCATTAAATTTTTGTTTTTGAAAGCCAATACGCCTACGCAAATCAAAGATGAGGTAGACTCAGTGTATGGGGACTCTGCACCATCATTTACCATTCTGAAATTTTGGGCAGCTGAATTTAAACATGGCCGTGAGAGCTTGGGAGACGATGAGCGTTCGGGACGTCTATAAACTGCAACAACTGGCGATAACATCACTAAAGTTCACCAAACGGTGCTAGACGACCGGCGTATTAAATTGAAAGAGATAGCAGAAGCTATGCAAATGTCCAAAGAATGTGTTTGTTACATATTAAATCAAGATTTAGGCATGAGAAAGCTGTCCGCACGTTGGGCGCCGCGCTTGCTCACGTTAGACTAAAAACGTGTTCGAATGAGCACTTCCAAGGCTCTGTTGACGTAGTTTAGGCGCAGTAAATCCGAGTTTTGGCGCCGATTAATTACTGTCGATGAAACTTGGATACGCCATTATACGCCCGAAACAAAAATACAGTCAAAATAGTAGATTGCAAAGGGGGCATCGGCCCCAAAAAGAGCAAAAACTGTTTTTTCGGCTGAGAAAGTGATGGCGACTGTTTTTTGGGATAGTCATGGAGTTATCTTAATCGCTTATCTTCAAAATGGAAAAACCATCACAGGAGCATACTACACATCATTATTTGATCAACTGAAGGCAGAAATTGTGGAAAACGGCCACATTTGCAGAAAAAGAAAATCCTGTTTCACCAAGACAACGTGCCGTCTCACAACTGAGCGGTTGCCATGGCGAAACTCCACGAATTACGGTTTGAATTGCTTGACCATCCGCCTTACTCACCAGATCTAGCCCCAAGCGACTTCTTTTTGTTCCCTAATCTAAAATGAAGAGGCAATCACCTTCATGAACAGTTATTTTGCAGAGAAAAACGCCGAGTACTATTTGAAGGGTTAGAGAGATGGGAGCATCGCTGGGAGAAGTGTGTAGAGGTGCGAGGAGACTATGTAGAATAATAAAAATAAATTTTAAGAAAAAATGTCTTGTATCTTTATTAGGTCGTAAACTTTTCAGTCCACCCTCGTACATAATGTTGTAGTCGCTCCCTTATTCCGATAATGTAGTTTTAGAATTCTATGTATCTGGAAGTAGAAACAAATGAAACTTATAACCTTTTTTCATGTGATCTTCGTATCGTTTTACAACATTTGGTAATATCATCATCAATATAACAAATGTGTATATCTTTTTTTTTTTTTGTTTTTTTTTTTTAATTAGAGTTCTCTCGGGAGAGGCGAACCTAAAGCGCCGAGTGGGCCCTTCGAGATGCCACCAAATAACTGTTGTAGTTCTTTTTGAACAGTTGCGGGTTGTAACGCTCCGGGAACACTCGCGGGGGAAGGGAGTTCCACAGCTTCCTCGCTCTGTAACGGAACGAGTTCTGATGCAGAGATGTTCGCGACGGCGGGAAGTTAAATTGGTCGTTATTTTTCCTCAATAATGATGTTGACTCGATAGCGAACCCAAGAGAAATATGTGATTCGATTCCGGGTGCAGAGAAGCCATTAAGGCTAAAAAGTTGAGCTTCCGGTTGTATAAATCAAATAATACTGAGGAAAATCGGAAAAGATTTAAGATAGCTAGACATGACTGCAATGCGTATATTCAACGCGCAAAGTTCTTGCATGACCAGAGAGTGAGACAAAAAATACGACACTCTCCCACATATAGTAGAAACTTCTGGGCATTTGTGAAGAACACCCAAAACTCGGTCACCTCATCCATTCCTTCGCTAATAGTCGATGACAGACCAGTCACCAGTGCAATAGATAAAACGAATCTACTTGCTGCATATTTTACAGCAAACTCAACGCAGGATAGCCAACTCAATGCTCACCTCAACTTGAGCATAAGCAGCACACTATGAGCCAGATTCAATTCCGAACGCGTACTGTTGACCGGGCACACATGGAGCTAAACGGACACAAATCCGCTGGTCCTGATGGCATCCCCCCAAATCTCTTGAAGAGTTGTTCCTCTTCACTCTCTAAACCACTTTGGAAACTCTTCCATTTGTTTTATTCTACTGACCGTTTCCCAAATAGATGGAAGTCAGCGAACATTCAACAAATTCTCAAAAAGGGTGACAAATCATCCCTCTGCTCTTATCGACCCATAGCACTAACTTCTATTCTCTCCAAGGTAATGGAGTCACTGATTAACCGTCAACTTTCGAAATGTTTGGAATCAAATGACCTCCTCAATGACCGCCAATATGGCTTTCGTAGCAATAGGTCCACAGGTGATTTGATGGCGTACCTTACTGAAAAGTGGAGCCATTCCATCCACTACTTCGGAGAAAACAAGGCTGTTGCAGTGGATATCTCCGAAGCCTTCGACAGAGTTTGGCATCCAGCCCTTTTATCAAAATTACATTCAAATGGAGTGGACAATTCCTTGATCTAATGGATAAGAGACTGGGGAACACCTGCAATCATTTCATGGGAGGCAGATTTAACACCATCAAGAACCACTTGGATTGAACAGCCAGAAAGATAGTCCCCTATCCATTGGAACAAGGAGTTCAAGATCAGGCTATAGGCTTCGTGAAATAGTTGGGAGAAATCCTTGAGCATCTTTCGGAGCTTGGCTGATGGACCCGGCCGAGAAAAAAAAACTTTGTATCTCAAGGTACTGGCTAGGTTCGCCTTTCCTGGGTGAACATTTTTATCAACCACAGCCTATGGTCGTCAAATGCCAACAAACAAATGCCATCCAAACCACAGTGGCAGCTAAACAAAACCGACCTTCTTTTTAATAAGACTTATATTGGAAGAGGCGAACTTATAGCGCCGGCACGGCCCCCCGAGATGCCACCAAATAACTGTTGCAGTTCTTTTTGAACAGTTGTAGGTTGTAACGCTCCAGGAACACTCGCACGAGGAGCTAGTTGCGGAACTGTTCTGACGCAGGGATGTTCGCGCCGTCGGGAGAAGGACCGCAAACTAGTGCGATCCGTTGGATTGTCTTGTGGAGCGCATATAAGCCGAATTGCGTGGAACAATACTACGAATTTCCGAAGAACAGTACCCGTGGATAATATCTGTAAAACAGACAGAGGTCGGCTACGCGCCTTCGATGTGATACCGACTGTAGTCCCGACGTCAGCACCGGGTCCCCGATCAGGCCGATCGCTTGTCTCTGTATGCTCTCAAGTAGGTCGAGGGTATGTTTACGAGCTCCAAACATGAGAGCAATATTCGAGCGCGGGTCTAATTTGGGATTTATATAGGAGAAGAAGTTGGGCCGGAGTAAAATATTTCTTGGCTCTAAAAAGATAGTTCAGCTTTCCTGAGGCTGACCTGGGGATGCTCGACACGTGTTTATGCCTTAATACATTCCCACAGACCGTAACGCCAAGCAATTTTAAGCTTTCTCCAGCTTAGAGGGCCCGGCCATTCAACATCAGCGGTGGACCTGATGATCCACTTTTTTTCGTGAATGTTGTATATTGTGTCTTCGCTGCATTAAAGTCGACGAGATTGGCCCTTCCCCACTGCAGGACCCTATCTAGATCCTGATTCAGAGAGTCAATCTGTCTACATTTCAGGTGATGCGACGCAGATGCACTAATCGGCCGAACACTCGAAAAAGAGGATACAAGCGTACTATCATCCACAAAACTGAACACTTTGTTATCCGTTGTCTCCAACAAATCATTTATGTGAAGCAAGAACAAGGTTGGAGCCAAAATAGAACCTTGGGGCACCCCTGAATTAACAGGATACAGATCCGAACACTCGCCATCCACAACAACCCGGATCAATCGATTTTCGAGGAAGCTCTTTGTCCAGTAGCAGAGCTGCTGGGAAAGTCCAGACGCGGTCAAGAGCCTTGGAGATATCCAACGCGACCGCCCTTGACTCACCATCCCGCTCAATCGCAGATGTCCATATATCGGTTATAAGTGTCAAAAGGTCTCCCGTGGACCGCCCCCCACGGAACCCGTATTGACGATCATTCAGAAGTCCCTTGCATTGCAAATCCTTAACTAACTCTGTATTGGTGACTTTTTCCATCACCTTAGATAGAATAGACAGTAATGCTATCGGACGGTAATTTTGTGGGAGACACTTTTTCCCCTTCTTCGGGATTGGCTGAACTCGAGCGATTTTCCAGCAGGAAAGAAAGGTCTTCCGTGTATAAGATAAGCGGAAGAGTCTGCCAAGAACCGGCGTTAGTTCTGGAGCACAGTTCTTAAGAACTATTGGTGGGATTCCGTCCGGACCGGTTGTCTTCCTACAATTCAGTTTACGTAGAATGCGTTGAATAGTGCGCGGACGAAATTTCGCATCCCGCATGGAAGACCGTACCGGCGCGATCACAGGTGCCTCCAAAAGGCCGGGATCGAGGTTTGAATTCGCGGAAAATAAATTCGCGAACACATTAGCTTTATCCTTTGAATTCGTGACTAACGTCCTGCTGTCTGTCACCAACGGAGGGAGAGAGGAGGATGCGAAGTTACTGCTGACAGCTTTTGCCATTAATCAGGAGGGCCGAAAACCAGTCGGACACTCAAGGAGTGTATTAGTCGCTTTGCCGTTGTAGACCTTCATCGCGGTATCAATCGCCTGGTTGCACGTGTTTCCGATTCTAACAAAATTCATTCTGTTAATTTCGGTGGGATAGGAGCACCATTGTTCAAAAGCTCTATTTTTTGCCGCTGTAATCTGCTCGCATTTTTTATCAAACCAGGGTTTATCAGACGACCTTCGTTTGCTGGAACGTGGAACATACATCTCCATCCCCAGAAGAATAATCTCTGATACCGACTCCGCGCAAGCGTTCGGAATCTCCGAAGCACATCTCCAACCATGGAAAGGATGCGAAGAAATCTCGCAAATCGTCCCGGTTAGCAGCCCTATACTTCCATACATGGCGAAGCTGCATAGGCCGGTTATTCGGCTTGATATGCAAGTGCTTGCGCGACAGATACCAAGCAGTGATCTGAGTTTCCCAGTGGCGCAGAAACCTCTACGGTATAAACACTCGGTTCGGATGTCAAAAACAGATCCAAGGTGTTTGCATAATCGCCTCGGGCATCCGGCACTCGCGTTGGCTCCCCCACGAGCTGAGTCAAGTTGTGGCTTACAACAAACATCTCTGCCAGCCTCCCAGCCTCGTCGGTTCTGTTCGAATGTAACAACAAGTCGGAATTGTGTACATTAAAATCGCCAAGGATAACAATTTCAGAAGCTGGGTGGTTGATCTGTATCCAGTCGACGGTATGTGAAAGATGTTCGAAAAATCTCGCCGGCCGATCGACATTCGGGCAGCGGTAAAGACAACAAAGAAATTTAACGGAATTCCTCAGCACGACCCTCAACCATATGATATCCATATTATTGGGTTCCAACGCCTCCATCCTCTGGCAAGCCAGATTGGACCGCGCGAAGACGCAGACGCCGCTCTTAAAACCGAATCTCAAATGTAAGTCGTATCCTGAGCAACGAAGATATGTCGAATTAGTTGACGAATCGACCTGGGTCTCAGTTAGGGCAAGGATATCAGCTTTCGTTGTTTGCAAATATTGGTGGACGGCGTTTACATTCGTATTGGTGTAACCGATACCTTTGATGTTACAAAATGCCGTCACCAGTCGAGCGTGGGCAGAGCCTCGAGAGGGAGGCCGGCTATGCGATGACGAACCTCTTAACGTTCCATTATTTATCATGATATCTGCATGATGTTCCCCCTGACATAGTCCCCCACGGAGATCCGAATGGGAGACTAGTTTACCTCCGGAATTCTTTATATCAGAAGGTATCATCAAGACTTATCTCCGTATCAGTCCAGGCCATCAGCGACACATCCGAAACACCGTCGAAGATTTCTCTCGACGATATCGCGGAATGTACAGCGTGACGGGGTGGTATCTCACCTTGGGACCGATTACCACCTAAACCAACCTTTTCTCGAACCGGTCCATCAGCCAAGCCCCGAAAGATGGCCAGGGATTTCTGCCGACCATTTCACGGAGCCCAAAGCTTGATGGGTTGGTATTTCACCGAGCGACAGGGCGTTAGGTCCCCGGCTACCACTCGGCCTTTAGTCGCCTCATACGACAAGCCGGCCTAGCTGTGAGTATATTCTAACGCCCTACTCACAGGGCATGTACCCTCGTACATAATGTTATATTCGCCCCCTTATTCCGATAAGTTTTAGAATTTTATGTATGCTACTCGTATCTGGAAGTAGAAACAAATGAAACTTATAACTTTTTTCCATGTGACCTTTGTATTGCTTTACAACATTTGGTAATACTTATTAATATAACAAATGCGTATATCCCTTTTGAAATGACATTTTAAACATCTAAAATAAACCAACAACGAGTAAGTAAACAACACAATACTTCCACATATTGACTCTAATAAATACTGCATGTATTGAGTATTTACGGGCAACAAATCGGAATTCATTTCACAGCAGCGGAAGCTTGGAAGGAGCGCCACACCACTTGTATTGTGTTTTATGTTGAATTCAACACATCAGTTACTTTCGATAAATCAAAGCAATTTATTTCAAATTCAAATGGTAATCGCGAATTGAATAACCTCTTACAGCAGTTTGGTACAAAATAAAGCTCTCAATGTCCTTCTATGAATCATTCGCCACCCTTCTTTATTGTATGAACGGTACTCCACCCTCCAGTCAATATTCCCACAGACTGAGTCTCTGCTAACGAATCACGCTATTCCATTAGGAGTTGCGAACGCTTGATAAGCTGAGTTAATGGTTTCTAAATTGTTTCAAGTCTGAAAAAAATAAAAAATAAAGCTAAATATTTTCATTAACAGGCATTTTGCAGTTAACTCGGGGAACCGTGCTCCATCATTTCTCATCACTTTGTCGGCGCCACTCGTCGATGACATCAATTTTCACCAACACTTATCATCAGATTCAATTTAGTTGACATTTGGGCTCTCATCTTACCGTCAAAAATTTTGCCTCGAAGCATCAAATAGAAGTAAAATACCAATTTCCTTCAACTGACGCCGCCAACCATCATCAGTTCCATCATCTTTTGGTTGTATCTTCGTCCGCCACGTCACACCGGCATATCACAAATTGAAGTAACAAAAAATCACTTAACATTTAAAATCTCTCCCTCCCATTTTGTCACCGGGGCTAAGGATGGCTTATATAAAATACCATATCTCGTCGTGCTTCGTGCTCTTCTCCCTTCATGCTCTTCTCCCTTCATGCTCCCCACCCCACATTCCCTCCGCGCACTCCGCTCCGGGTATGAAGTAGTCAAATTCTATGGCTTCGAGGGGTGAAAAATGTATATCCTATCAGTGGAACATATGGAGCTCTTCCATAAGTCCCGGTATTGTGAGAGGGTGTGTCGTCTTCATCAGCTCATCTTAAATAACCTTGAGCAAAGGTAACTAGAGAGAAAACAAGAAATTGAAATAACATCCACCGAATTTCAAAAAGTCATTTACGCTTATCGAATTCGGTTTCAGGGGATTGGACCCGTGGGCGGAGTTGCGTGTGCCCTACGGACCCCCGTCTCTCTTGGGTATTGAACAATTTTATCGAGTTTTATTAATTCCCCACCTTAGCGTATTGTATCCAGGTTCGATATCATATTGATAAGGGGCTGTGATTGTTGCTCGAAGGAGCAGAGTGGCACCCGTGGGACATATGTATGTATGTATCCTTTTGGCGTATTAGGTTCTCCCAACCAATCCCGGTTTGATTTGAAGGAAGACGGGCGTTACTTCGACTCTGCCCTTGAGCCTTATAAATAAAATACGTTGATCTAATTAGGTTCCTTGGTCGTACATTCCCATAATTTAATAATAACGTTATTCCCTAGGCAGGCAGGCAGTCAGGCAGGTAAGTTGATCGGTTCGGCAAAGGGCACGGCAAAGTTTCACCTTTCTACATAACCCAGCTCATGGGCGAGGAGAATGGGTCAGAAAATCACTGTCTTGCTAAAATGCTCCCTTTTATCTTGTTTCACATTTTCTGATTCGAGAATATCAATTCGAATAAGTGTAATACGCATAAATTGCGTAAATGCCATTTACTTCGAAAGTAGTGTCGTACTTGTGGAGGAAAGAGAACACATTACCAGATACAATGGCTATCCGAGCTATGGCTAGATGGGAACAAGGACTCTCAACCAATTGACTGGCTGACTTGACTGACTGACAGACCTACATTGTGTACATTCATCTGATTTATTCCGCCGGGATTCTTTCACAAAATCATTATACTCGAATATATTTTGCTGCCGTTGCCCGGGTGTGGAGGTGGAGGTATCAGTTGCACATAATACACTAGGTAAGGTAAGGAAGGACGATAATCAATTATTAACAATCCGATTGAATCGGGGTTTACTTAAAGGACGAATAAGCACACATGTCGAAACGGATTGACGCAATAAGACAATATCGCGTGGGACAGTCTGAATACACTTCAGGGAGGGCTACCATAACAACGTAACAATGGCAGTTTTTGGCGACGAAATATTCTAGGAGCCTTGTCAGGTAATTAGATCGCTGTAATTGATATAACCTACACACAATGTACGACACACACGAATACTCCCCTGAGATTAAATAAGTTTAACGCCGTATTCTGAAATGAAGCCAACATAAGGTTGGGCTATAAGAAAACAGAAAAAGCAATTATTAATTGAAATCGTGGAGTAGGGCAGGTGGGTGTGTTGTTACGTAGCTACTGAATATCAAATTGAGTGCAAGACTTGTCATGGAAGAATTCGTTCTGAAATTAGTTTTCGAGCAGCTATTTCATTTGGAGATATTATAAGTTTTACTGAAGTATATGTAGGAGGGACATATCCAAGGTTAGGCTCTGCTATTTTATTTTATGGAAGTTCATAGTTAATTTATTTTCTAACCTTAGTAACATACGTCGGGCAGAAAAACAAGTGCTAGCCACTCGAAACCGACATATCGATTAGATTGGTGCAATTCGTCGGGTACTCTAGTTGCATTTTACGACTTGTGGGATTCTGGAATTCAAAGTAAACATAAGGATCTCTACTTAATACGTCCAATCTAGCTACTGCAAATAGTTCAGAAGTATATATGCATGGGAATTTCAGTGCAGTTCTGAAAACTCACCTATTCATTCCCTAAATATCTCTTTTCGCGACTCTATTGCGTTCCCTACACATTACTTATTCTGAATGGTTTCTTATTGGGATGAAAGTGGTGCGTAACATTCGTTATAGAGTATCTTGTTCGATAGGTATCTTGCAGAATTCAGTAGGGCAACTACTATAAGATCATACTTTATTTTTAAATGTGCGCAGACAAAAAGGATTGTTTGCTACTTTTAAATCTTAATGCATATCGATGGCATCTAGTCAGCCATTTCGGACTTCGCTATAATTCACAGTGTGGGACGGAATTGGTCGTCGCAGTGAGATAAGTGTTTCACGCTTAATAGTGCAACAACCGCGTCTCAAGGTGTCATTACTTTACTCTATTTATCTATTCATCTAAGTATGGACCAGCAATTCATATGCTGATCAAAGCCCAGGTAGCGATTGAAATCGATATTTCGGGTATCAATATACCTCAATATCAATTAGCACATTGCGGTCACACATCGGATAATAACTTAAAGGTCACACGGGGTCTAGCAAACCCCACACAGAAAAACGGATCTTATTTGATTCATATTTTATGTATTGAATCAAATCTTGCGTCAAACTTTAATTTAACATTTCTTTTAAATAATCCAATAGTTGCTTTTTCGTGTGATTTTAAGCTACTCAAAAATCGCTAAACAAAAACACGAAATCTAACTTTTCTTTAAGGGGAGGTTCTCACCAAGAAGTTCTAAAAAATTGCTTTTTTTTATTTTTTGATAGCTATAATGTGTAGAATAAGTTTTGTAGCGGTTCCGCCAAACCCTACGGTCTACTTACCTGAAAAACCCCCATAACTACTACCCAACTCCCTTTAGTTCGCTAATGCAACAGTATTAGTACCTAAAAATGCTGCACGCATTTAAGAGATCAAATCTATGATCTTTAAGTCCCTGTAAAGAAAACTTACCTTCATGCATTCTCTTCGCATACCATTGCTCCTTAAGATTTCTTTATTAACTTACCAGGAATTTCCAATCAATTTCGGCATCTACGTCGCCAGTCAAATTTCCTTAGACAAATTTCTGTAAACAAAATAATTCGGATTGCATTCATTGTAATCGTCATGACAGGGACCATAAACATTGCGCCGTCTATTTCCCCAGCCGCGTCATGTATCTTTTCATACACATTGCCTGGCAACCTTTTTTGTTTGTCTTATCAACAAACAACCCAAGCAGCTGCATATAATTAGCGCAATAGACGCTGAAACCAAATTCTCCAGCATTTCCTAATGCAAATATGAACCCGGTTTCTACTGCAGCCAGAGATGCCATAAACATCCAATTTGCTTTTAGCACCTTTTTCTCCTAACGTCGAAAATAGCGACGAGGCATCGTGTAAACAATGACACGCATTAGGTCATTTTTCCCTATTGTCCTTGCCGCCTGCCTGCTTTCGAACACGTGCAACAACATTGAATCTGTTCGATCGCGCACAAATACCACTGCACCAAAAAGATCGCATTTTCTTAGTGGTCACACCCTTAAGAAAAAAGTTTTTCTCTCTCTTCCTTTTTTTTTTAGCGAAATCATCTCTGCATGAGATGACGATCGTTTAGTCGTCATTCAATCTCCGTGGCGGTCGGGTCGCCTGCCATCCACCGTACCGTGCCGGTACGGTGGGTTATAAAAAGTCTTATTCCAACCTTCAAAGCAGTTGAGTCGCCTCCATCTCCACCATACCGCGTACATAGCATCGTTGTCCGTCGCTGGATTGAACTCCTGTTTTGTAGCCTTTAATCAAATAACAGTATAATTCAGTGTTTAACGATTAATTATAACCACAATTATTTATGGAACCTGTAAAAAAATTCAAAGTGAAATATCAATAAAGCCAGTTCAACTAAACTTAATTGTGAGTGTTTGTTTGTTACACTGTGTTGTTGTTTTCTTGCGCACAGTTTGCCGCGGCGGAACTTGTTTTTTTGTGAGAATGAAGTTGAACCCAGCGCCCATGTCGGTGCTACGTCTTCGCTCCTACAGTCTCCAAACACGTTTTTGTATATAATTTGATAAAAAAGTTACAACATAACGAGGTCAAGTGAGGTCGTTTATGTTTCTCTTAGAGGTGTCTTGTTCAATAGGCTCCCAAATGTATTCTAACAGAGAGTTCGGCCTGAAAATGTATATACAAGCTAATGTGATATAGTACTATCATCATCATCGGCACTACAACCGGGAACCGGTCTTGGCAATTCCCGAGGCTTGTTAAATTTTCCATAATGATTTGTTTTCTCCGGGCAAGGTCATTAGTCTTGCTCTAGAGGCTCCCCGACGCGGAATCGAACCCCGGTCTCCCGCGTGACAGGCGGGTATCATCATCATCATCGGCACCACAACCGGGAACCGGTTTTGGCCTTATTTAGCAAGCCCTGAGGCTTGTTAAATTTCCCATGATTTTTTTTTCCGGGCAAGCTCATTAGTCTTGCGTCAGAGGCTCCCCGACACGGAATCGAACCCCGGTCTCTCGTGTGACAGGCGGGTATACTAACCACTATACTATCGAGGACCTGATATAGTACTATAGAACCTGAAATATCGGGTTTTCCAATAGGAACTTGACAACTTTTTTTTAAAATAAAACGTAAACCATTTGAGATATTATTATAGGCTTGAAGTACAATCAAAGCATTTATGAATGGACTTCGTTCATATAGTCACCGCGGGCACGTTTGCAGCGGTCGATTCGTTGGACCCAATTTTCGATGACTCACTCACACATTTCGGCCAAAAAGGCCGCTATTTCGCGTTCAATGTTGGCTCTGAGCTCTTCCAACGTCGTCGGCTTGTTGGCATATGCCAATGACTTGACGTAGCCCCAAAAGAAAATAGTCTAGAGGCGTTAAATCGCACGAACAAGGCGGCCAACGGCTTGGGGATAAATAGATCGACGAAACAATTCGTGTGGACTTGGATCTCCTAAGAAAACGTGGAAGATGAGTAAATAGGTCCCGACCAACTAACTGCTGCGAACCAACTCCAGCGACTCAATAGTTGCTATCCCTACTCACCAGGACTTTGACTTGCGATGAAAAGTTGATGATGTATTGTAACAGATAACAATCGTATCATTGGCTTTCGTTACATGACTCAATGCCTTTGATTGCTGAACCTGCCCTTCATCAACGGAAGACTGCCGCTGGGATTGTACATTCTGATTTTTTGGAATGTCGGATTACCATGTCTTTTTGGCCATGGACAATTGTATGCGCGATCAGCAGTTCAAAATGGGAAGAGAGGTTGAAAACGCGAAACCACCAGTTTTTGAGTTCCGTAAACCTTTCGACCTCTATAAATCATCATCATTATCTGCACTACAACCGGAATCCGCTCTTGACCTTATTTGGCAAGATTCTCCACCGGTCCCGATTTCGAGTCGATGTCAACCAGTTTGGCACTACCAGACTCTGGGCGTCCTGGTCTACGCCATGCCCCCATCGCAGACAAGGTCCGCGCTGTCTCTTTCCATACATCCTGCCAGAAAGGTCTTACCGAGAAGGCTCCTCTTCGCTCATTTGAGCTAGGTGTCACACCCACCGGAATCTACCAAGCTTGTTTTTTCTTACAATATTAGCTTCAAGGTAGATTGCGTATAACTCACGGTTGTAGCGTCTCCGGAATCGTCCTCCCTCACATACGGGGCCAACAATTCTCCATAAGACCTTTCTCTCGAACGCGGCCAAGAGTTCAAAGTGCCTTTTATTAAGCACCCAAGTCTCGGATCCACACATGAGTACTGGTAAGACCATGGTCTTGTACAGTAGTAGCTTGAATGTTCTGGATAAATTTCGGGATCTAAAGAGCCTTGAGAGACCATAGTAGGCTTTGTTGGATTTAATCAGCCGTTCGCGTATTTCTTTTTCCATATTGTTATCGGCTGATACTATTGACCCAATGTAGTTAAAGGATTGCACTACTTCAAATTCGTGCTCCACTACCCTGATAGTTTGACCAACGTTAGGTCTTCTCTTCGCAAAAGTTGCCACCATGTACTTAGTTTTTCCCTCATTAATGTGCAGTCCCAGTTTTTGTGCTGCCTGCTCGATCGGGCTAGCAGCCAGACATCCGGATAATTTCGAAAATTTCTCACGACCATATCACGGAAAGTACAGCGTGTCGGATTGATAACTCATCTTCGGAACGATTTACAATAAATACCAACTTTTTTTTCGAACGTGTTCATTAGCCAAGCTCCGAAAGCTGGCCAAGGATTTCTCCCTATAATTTCACAAAGCCGACTGCTTGATGAGGTAGTATTTCGCCGCGGGGGAAGTCTTTGAGACCCCACCGAATGAAATTGAAAGCAAATTGTATTCGAAAAGGGAAATTGTAGTTGAAAAACACCATTTTAGCTCGAGAGAGGTAGTACGTGCACTTAACAAGACCCATGAGTCCGTTCATTAGATTTGTGTCCATATTTGGGGATGAGATGCGTGACCTCAAAACTCATGTCAAAAAATTTGAATTTTCTTCAACAACATTATTGTGAGCAGATCTTTGCTGGATTGTTTTAATTACGTCCATGGGTCTATAGGTATGATATGTTATCAAGCACCGGAATGGAGAGGAAAAAGCCACCCGAAATTAAAGCCACTCAAAGCCACTGAAAAGTGAGGGTAATGGTCATGGTTTTCTTCGATATCTGTGGTTTGTCGCACTACGAATTAGTTCCGCAAGGTTAAACGATTAATCTCGGTGACGTTTGCGTGAGTGTGTGCGCAAAAAACTATCAGATTTGTGGGACAAATATTTCTTGGAGCTCACACAACAAGAATGTGCCGTCTTCTGGGCTTCGCATAATGGTAATGGCTTTGTGTCTATTGAGGATCAGGTCAATAAGTTTTTAGAAAATGAGGCCGATTCTCTTTTATTTTCTCATTTAGCTGATATAATAATGACACATCAAATAGTCAATGAAGATAATACCACGTGCATACCAAAGCACAGTAGCCATAACCTTTCCAGCCGATTTCACCGTCTTTGGCTTCTCGCGTGAGTGTATGCGCGAAAAAACGATCAGATTTGTGGGACAAATATTTCTTGGAGTTCACACTACAAGAATGTGCCGTCTCAGCTTCGTATAATGGTAATGGCTTTGGGTCTATTGAGGATCAGGTCAATAAGTCTTTAGACAATGAAGACAATTTTCTTTTATTTTCTCATTTATCTGACCTTTAATGACGCATCGAATAGTCAGTGAAGATAATACCACGTGCATCCCAAAGCACAGTAGCCATTACCTTTCCAGCTGATTTCACCGTCTTCGCCTTCTTTGGACCCAGCTCACCTTTAACAAACAACTGTTTTGACTGTTCTTTCGTTTCGGGGATGTACTGGTGTATCCATGCTTCATTTACAGTTACTAATCTGCACAGAAACACCCATCTCGCTGATTTTTTTTTCATACCCAATTTTTATGATGCAAAATTGAAACATGAAACAAATTGAGAACACCTAGTGAGGAATGATTCTTATTATCGACCTTGTGGTGTTATCAGTATGGTGTGTCGGCAAGGACAGGGATTCACTGATATTCCACCTATATTGCTGTAAATTGTTCCGAGGGAATAGTCCGTCGACCAGTTTAGAATAAGAAAATAAAAACACACTGATGTTGATTTGTTCTTAAACAATGTTTCTTTATTATTTATAATCAAGACTCCTCCTCCAACTGTCTTTACACTTAAAAACAAGCTACAACTTAGATGGGACTGATAAAGTCCCTCTTGGTGAGATGCTAGTTTTGATTGAATACACACCGGGAATTAATTTTAATTGTCTTTAAAACTTAAGGGTTGATTAAACATCGGAAATTACTTTTAATTGTCTTTAAAACTTAAATTTAAATTTGGTATAGGAGGAGAACAAAACACACGCACTGTTGCACTTGACGTTACTTGCTTAATACATATAACAGACTAGACATGGAAAACTCCGACCCCTGCACTCTTGCTGGTAGCTGAAATTTTACTCTACGATGCGGTCTCTGCGGCGGATAAAACTTGATTCCTCATGTGTTTGTCGTCAACAGCTACTAGCTGCGGTAGTGGCGAATATCCATCGATCTGGGAGGAGCTACTTCGATCCTTTCATTGGCGTCGGCCAATGGACGATCGACTTGAGTTTTGGTGGCAGGTTTCCATGGCGATCGTACAGATCAAGTTGAAAATGTATTCCATGAACGCCATAGCAACGCAGTCGCGAAGGGTGCACAAACGGGAGTTCAGATACGCCGGCTGATCAAATAAAAGACCGAATACCAAGTCTGGCTGCCTATGCCATCATAAACCATAGGGAATAGGGTTTCCTCTCTGTTGATAATATGTAACCGAACTTCGCTGCAATGATCGAGGCTACGATGCTTGGGTGTATATTTTTTTTAGCGTTCATTAAAACAAGAGAATGTTGCCGTGCAGGGGAAGATAGTTTCTTCTGTTTACATTGAGTAAACAGAGGCATTTCGATTCAATAGCCAGCGTGAGAATCGTGGCTGCTCGTTGTTTGGACAACGTATCCTCAGACATGGCCGACGGTGGTGATCGTTCCTCGATACGGCAACGGATCGCATAATCGGTCATGCTGGTATGTAAATAAATATGCGTACACGAAGGCTAAAGCCATGATGTCGAGAGTAATAGGAAATATTACAGGCGATGGAAATGGATTCTTCTGTGGTGTTAGTTTAACAGGGGATTGCTCGCCATGGGCAGGGCTAGGGTAAAGGTTTATTTGTTCTCTTTTCTTTTTCGAAAGATGGTAATCTTGTCATGAATTTATGTTTCAGGAATGACCGTTCGAAGGGGGGCTTGGAACAGCTCATATTCAGGTAAGCTGCTTATAATAGGTGCAGGTATTTTTCGGTTGGTTGGGTTAAAGCGATCAGTGGTTCTTCGGGCGCCATAAAGAACCCCCACAACCTAATCTTGTATAAAACAAAAAATCGGCGCGCTAACTGAAGGTCATACTGAAAAAAGCCCACAAAAAAATGTTTCGACAATTTCGACAAAAAAAAAAATGGTGCACGTGCGTTGCTTCAAAAGGGGGCTTACTTTGAAGTTGATTTTTTAATGAGTAATTGAAATATGTGTGGACGAGTATTATCTAACAAGTCTCGATACTTTCTTGACATAATGTAAGTAAGAATGTAAGTACGGTTTGCGACGACACATGTACTTGACCGGCCATCTCGAAATATGTTCCCATGCTACTCGGGGGAATTTGCATCGACAGGCTATATAAACTAACTTCAGAGGTGCGGATGACCGAAGGACTTTTTAATGAATAAATGCAATTTGTGTTCACGAGTATTATCTAACAAGTCTCGATACTTTCTAGACATAATGTAAGTAAGAATGTAAGTAAATTTTGCGATGAGACTTAATTGCACCTGACCGGAGATCTCGAAATATGTCCCATGGCACTCGGGGGAATTTGCGGTGGGGATAATCGTTCTTCAGCTGAAAGGCAGGGGTAGAAATGTTGAATCATCTCCTTCATCGCTGATATCATCACTCATTTAAGAATAATGTGCATCGAGTCCTTAAATTAGCTTGAGTAGTCAATGCAAAAAGTTCCTCGATTGATTGACCGTCGAGGAATGGTAGAAGCATTCCGCAACAACTTATATTATTTTTCAGTTCAGTAATCCATGCAACAAATGTTTTACTCTAAACGTTTCTTAATAATTAGCACGGGTATCACAAAATCCCTCGGGTGACCGTGTTCAATAACTTGAACAGTACTGATTCAAGAGATTCAAACAAATAATTCGGGGACACAGTTATAACTGCTAAGATTGACGTAGTGGGTAGGAATCTGTATCAATACTATACATAACATCCGCTTCGGTTGATGCTACAATAGTAACTAAACATACCATTTACGCAAAAAGTTTAGGAGTAAACAGAATACAGACCACTCACAATATAACGTTAGATTTCTGAATTTCAACTTCCTTTCAAAAACTGCCAAAAGCGGTTTCCACCAACTTTCTCCTTGTTGACAATTGTCCTCAGAAGATTACATTTTCATCAACGCCATATTATCTCAGTCCCCCATCTAATGTCTGCAACAATTTGGAATATCTCAGATAAAATATTGGATTGAATTTACTTGGAATCGCTGGATAATCGAGAAAAAGAACTTATTCAATCTCCACAGTGGTAATTAATTTTTCGACGAATACAAACAAAAGGCAGAAGCGGAAAATTAAAAGTATACCCATTAAAAATGAATGAGGATAGGCGGTTCTATCATCCGAAATGAAAATGCCCATTAGCCCTCCAACAACTTGGCAGGCATTGAGTCATTCATATGCCTCCCTTCGCCCACCCACAATCCATGATTCATTTGTGCTCGAACAGAAATTAGTTGCAACTACATAAATTGGAAACCTAATTAACTCGCCTCCTTATCTTCATCATCTGTCTCTGTCTTATGTCGAATAAAAAGGACACGATAATTTAAAAAATAATTTCGTAACTGTAAGTCTATCAATGCCAACGTGACATTAGCTTAGTTCTTCGTCCCTCTCGTAATGTAATATAATATTTAATCTCATATTTTCATCAAAATAATTCTAGTCCGACCCTAGAGGTTTGTGGGCAGCCCACCTTCCATTAGTTCACCAGGACGTTCGTAACACAATTAAGTCTTCTGAAATTGGTTTTAGACATGAGAAACAACGTTGAGGAAAGTAATTTTGTCCACGCTGACGAAGGATCAACAATTTCCAACAATGAACTAACGTTATGGGATCCTTGGAGAGGAGTTTCCTCGTCAGAGGAACATACGGTGACTGAATTCGTTTATTCTAATAACCGCTGTCATTAAAATGAGAAGACGTTCTTCAAAGGCTCCATGATTTTCATATAGACAACAGCGAAAGGGGCTCTAAATCAGGATACAAGTTGGCCTTCATCCAAAAAGGGACTAAATCAAATACCAATAACGCCACAACAATTGTTCATTGGAGAGGAGTACACCCACACAAAGGAAGCAAGTTTGGCGGAAATATTTTTTCGTAAAACTTATTTGCAAACAGGACACGTATCGAAATATTAGACTTCGAGAGCAAAAGGACTTCTCCCCTCAGGATTGGATCACTGCTTGAAGTAAAACTTGTCGGAGGAAACCTTTGTTTAGTTTCCTTGGCCCGATACTATATTGGAAGTTGTAATAAGCAATAGAAAAAGGACTTGATATTTGTGACGTACCCATAGAGCCATACATACACATACGCAACCCCAATAGAAGGTGCAAAAACAAAATTCTTAAATCGTCGATTTGCATGCAAACATTGTCCTTGGTGGCAAATATATCACACCATGATTACTCCACATCTGAGGGAGTATGGTGCAAAAGTGTGGCTTCCCAGAAGACGCCTGCACATGTAAGGTGGATGAAGGTATATTCACAATTCCCCGTCGCCTGTAAATGGCACTGGCGAACGAGTAAGTGAATCTTATGTAAGAAATTTAGTTTACAATTTGAGCTTTTAGTTTTGCTTTTTTTCCAATGATGGCAAAACGATGTTATGGGTCTTCCTGGCAGAATACGCATAAATTGTTCCCTTGGGAGGCGTGGAATAATAGGTTGGGATGCGCGTTTATAGAGCTACATACTTTGACTAGGAAATACAAATTACGTACGTGGGTCAGGGAGACGTTTGTTAAAAATGATGTTATGAGAGGTAGAAGGGCTTTTTAAATAATTCAAGAAGAGTTATGAATAATATTAGAAAGCCATGATACGGTATCAATGGGTAAAGGTTGGTAATAGATACTGGCAGCAAAAAGAAGCATGTAAATAACAACATAACCTTACATTTGCGACATTCCGCGGAAGACGGTTTTTTATTTAGAGTCTGCTCCGTGTCTACGGTGCCAAAGGGTGTTGTGAGTGTTTGTCATAGCGTTTGATTTTTAAATTCTTGATAGCAAATTTGTGAACCTAAGCTACACGTGATATTGAGGTGGAAAATTAAACCGCTCGTATATACTAGGATACTTGACAATATGTTGACGACTACATGTATATTATTCGACACAAAGAAAAACGGAAAACAGAAAATAGCAATTCCATTAATTTATGACATGTTAATTTTTTTCCCGAATCTAAGCAGTGACGTGGACAAAGTCATAAATACAGGTCATACAATTATTTGAGGCCCCCCAGGTGACCACTTCACTTGTCGAGTGCAACACAAGACCGCATCTAAATCTGTTTTCGATCTTCAATAGACTAAAGTGAAAAGGCACAATGCACAAGATCTTGCATAGTTGCCCAAGTATGCTATCGACACTTTTACGTTAAAACCTCTTATCTATACAAGAGTCTTGGCCTTTCCAGTGACTTGTCTCCAACTTAAATTAAAGCATTGGCGAATATATTCATGTAATTTTTTCTCCAAGGTAAAGTTTTCCGAATATAAGTTTCAAACCAAATGATCTTTTTCTTCCCTGAAGGAAAACGAGATACAGAGAACAATAAACAGAAATTAAAGTGAAGCCAGAAAAGGAAGAATTACAATAAAAATATAATGAAAGTTAATTAAAATAAAAAGAGATACTGAAGAAGGAGAACGAAAATAAAACTAACAAAAAAAAAAACAAAATATAATAAAAAAAGAAATTAAAGTCATATAACAATAGTGTAATTGTTATAATAAATAAAAATTAATCACTATAAATATGACTTATAAAACATGTATAAAAGAAAAATACAATAATTTTCTGTTCTTCTGCGGTGAATGTGTGGTGTTACTAACAGATACACACACAATACACAAGCAAATAGTGAAGAACAGCCGAAGAAAATCGAATAAGACAATGTACCAGCCGTATACTAAGCAATAACATAGCAATTCCACATCAGTTAAGTGTACTTGAGTTTAGAAATCGAAATCGTACACGCGGCAGTGGCCTGATGTGTTGAGCATTGGTTACATTTTTTAGTGATTCTAACCGTGATAGCCTCGGTTCGAATCACACGCTCTTCACTATCGTTGCAAACACGCTATAACTGGTGACACCGACGTGATCCGTACGACATAACACGCACTCCCAACTCACACAGAACTTTACTACTACAATCACACGACTTCTACGCAGAGCACCGGCTCACTCGCCTGCTCTGATGTTCTCTCGATCGGTCTCTCGCTCGCTCTTCGCTCAGTCAATCGCATTTCAAAGTTGATCGTGATGAAAGTTACTGGGAAGGGAGGGATGTGGCGTTTCTAGCAGATACACACGACCAATAGTGAAGAACAACACCACCAAAAGCACATCCATCAAAGCCGTATACCATAGCAATAATACAACATTTTCACATCAGTCGAATGTACTTGAGTTTAGATATCGAATTCGTACACGCAGCAGTGGCCTGGTGCGTTGAGCTTTGGTCCTATATTTTAGTGTCTTATTTAGTCGTGATAGCGCCGGTTCGAAACACACGCTCTTCACTATCGTCGCAAACACGCTTTTGGCAATTAAGTGCTTAATCGACGAAATCGACGGCTCCCTTAGCTCGAATGTAAAAATAATTACGGGCGAAATCTCACACCTCGAGAACAGCCTTAAGTCTATTGACGACCTTGGCTCCCTCCACTGGATGTCGCTCTCAAACCTCATCACCCTTATTAGAGACAACAAAAAACAATCATCAGTCAAGTAACTTACGCGCTTAACGAATCCCTTAACTCAGTAACACACGAGTTACTGTACCGTTCTACGAACGCACAATTTCACCCAGGGAAGGTTCCTACCCTTCAAGGAACATACTTATCTTATCATTACACGTGCCCACGGACACGTGTCCCAAAGCTCCTAATCATACCTGTAACAAGGGTCATAGGAAGCTCCAAAATGCGAACCCGATATAAAACGAAGCAAGGAACTGAACGTCCCAAAGCTTTCAATATCAAGCAACAAGTCGATTGTAGCATACCTGAAACAAAGGTAAAAGCATCCATTCATCTTATTCCTAAAGATTGAAATGCGCCGCACTACAGCACTGCACAATCCGAAATCCTGAACATCTACACAACGTTACAAGGATTTGTTATCGCCAGCAAATTAGCCGACCAACGTATGCACGTGCGGGTGGTCTGCCACAATGACCACCAAATCTTTCGGCAAACAAAAGAAACGGCAAACGTAATTATCTCAACGAGATAATTTGAAAAAATGTATGAGGTTTAAAACCTACAAGGGAACTACTCCTATCCCACGGTGCCTTTTTTGTATTTCACACCTATTAGAAAGATCTAATGGATTTCGGGTGTATTGTCAAAAGGCAAACAAAACCCATAAACCATACGTCCATTCAAATTGCAGGATATCTTTCGGCCCGCGCGCCAGATGTGTTATGTAAATAAGGCGGCACACAATCGACAACCGTCGAACTGAATTTCAACCACCACCACGGATGGTGATAATGATGTTCGATGATGAGCGAGTTTCTTCTTTCAGTAATGGAAAATCACCCCTGGGACATGATAACATGCTGCTAACAGAAATTCGGAAGTTCTGTTAGCAGAGCAAATACGGAAATTTTTCCGTATAGATACAGATACCAGTTTTGAATCTGGGTATCTGTGTGGGCAGACAGGAGTCGAATGGTAATCGTCAACGCGACGAGAAGTCAAAAGTGAACTTTAGCGGCCATACCTAGTGTGCGAAACTGGACTGACCAGCAATAGAGGACTCGAGAATATCAAAGGTGATAATAAGCCGAAAGTCGCCCGAGAAACCCCCAACGAGGGATATTTTCTTACAAGTTATTCGCCAAAAAAATCGCGACGAGTGTGTGTGTCGATAGTGCTGCGCGATCGCATGCGTGAGGATAGTGTAAAAAAAACTTCATAACGACAATAAAAATATAAAATCAAAAGGAGAATTCCTGCGTTTTGTTTGACATTGCTTCCGCTCTGTGGTGTCCTTTGCCTTCCTTTGTGAACAAAACAATTTAGCTACACAAAATCCGCTAAACTCCCGCCAAATCCACTCCATTCGTTCAAACATTGATACATGCCAATAATCGACGTCCCAAAAATTGTCTGTTAATCATACCAAGCCCCTTTTTGAGGACATTCTCTATAAATTGAATAGATTTATTGAGGAGCTGTCTTTATTGAGGAGCTCACTTTATTGAGGAGCTCACATTGTCGTAAATGAACTAGTGGCTTGGCGATCTGTGCTCGGCTAGCTTGACAACGCTATTTTATTCGTATCCACATGGACCAAACCAGCCCCTACTCCTCCCCGTGACACTAGTCGTACCGTTATGACGAACTACATAACGTGGACTCAACCCACTACACCACAACTACCTTGACCCACCCCCCTTCTTCCTGTTAGCGTACCCCCCACCCCTAATTCGACGATCCAAGACAACACCCCACTAATCGTCTATTCTGGCACACCTTGGACACCGGCAGGCTGGCAAGCTCGGATCAATAAGCTTGATTATTCAAATCAAGCAGTTATCTGTTAAAGGGCGTTTCTAAAGTCACGAACTTCGTTTAGATCTCTAAGTTCTTTCTGACATATTACAGTATTCCTTTAAAGAATGTCACTTGCTTCCCGCCATTGAGAACAAACCCAGTTTCCGCTTAGTCCTCCCCTTGCGATATGATTGTGTTTTCCATTCGAACAACAACGGACACCTTAGGATCGGGAGGATGACTTTATCCATTGGCTCTTTCGTCTCCCGACTTACTTAGCGCCACCTAGTTGAAGAAAAATTAAACTTACTTAAAGACGAGTTCGGCCCTGGCCCTAATGGATTCCCTGCTCTCCTTTTAAAAAAATTTTCCTCTTCTCTTTCGCCCCCACTCTCAAAGATTTTCAATATATCCCTTGCACAAAGTGTTTTCCTTAGTATTTGGAAATCCTCTTTTGCCATCTCCATACATAAAAAGGGGCCCAAAAACGATATTAGTAACTACCGACCCATCGCCAAACTGTCTCATATGCCAAAACTGTTCAGAGACATTCTTTACAACGCGTTATGTTTTCGCTGCCCTATCCTGTCTTGCTACTTACACCACCCAGCTCTTTTCTTTCAATGTATCCCTCGTCAACGCGGTGTGAGGCCTGGCGTTAACATGAAGAAGGGTGACATTTCGAATGGGGATATCTCGTTTTTTGGTTTGATATGCGGCTTTTGCCGACTGTAACAACTGACAGTAGTAAGCTGCATTCACTCTTTGTTGTTCGTGAAGAAAATCAATTATTAAAACTCATTCGAATCGAAAAATCGTACCAAGAACTTTTCCGACTGAAAGATTGGTTTTGGTCTTCACCGGGCGGTCTTCATCCTTCCTTCACCACCCGTTACTTGCTATTTTCGTCTCGAAAGTATAATGATGTACCCACATGGGACGATACGCTTCAAAAAAGCCTCCCCTTCTTGTCGAAATCGATCCAGAAGTTACACTGATCTCCGACCTGACCTGTGTCTGATTTACGATCAATCACCTCGGAACCCATCGAGCGATAATTTTTTTGAAGCTAAGATCGTCAGTTATAATGGATTGAACACTTCCATAGCTGATGCCCATATCTGATGAGATTTCTCCAACGCTAAGCGGCGGTCACTTTCAATAAGCTCTCGCACGGCACGGATGTTGTCATCTGTACGACATGTCTTTGGGCGTCGATGATGACTTTCTTTTTCGATACATTCTCGCCCACTTTTAAATTCTCTGGCCCATGTATACACACGATTCTGAGACAATGTATCATCACCAAACTGTGCCTTCAATCGAGAAAAAAATTCCGTCAAAATTTTATCATAATCCGTTGCGCAACAGACGTGTGTACCTCTTGCTCACTCATGGCTGACTACAAAGTAGAGCGCGACCACTAGCCAAGTCGGTTCCCCTCTTCCTCTTCATAAACCAAACAACAGCCACGCACAAGGTTATCTAGCTCGCAACTTGTTGCTAAGCAAAAAAGTACCGTTTATATTCGATTCACTCTCGTAAATAAAAATTGATCACTATAACTTGACATCATATTTGACTTATAAGACATCTATAAAGAAAACACATTGATATTACGATATTTTGGGGATCACATTTGCCTACTAAAAAACATTTTAGCATAACGATATGACTATTTAAGTTTTGCAAATTCTCTTGTAACTAAGATTAACGACAAAGACTGTGATGCCTTTGGTGTTTTTGGGATTAGCTACAACAAAAATCAGCGACAACTAATACAGTAGCAGGTGGGGAATACGGTAAGAACATCCCCACAAATACAATGCACGTTTTAGGTACCCTTTACCCCTCATGTGGAATCTGTAATTGTCTGTTAAGTGAAAGATAGCATTTCTCTATGAATAATTGGGTTTCGAATAACCCAAAAGAATATCAAGTTGACAACGGTGTCACAATTCTTTTATTAATATTAATTCCAATTCATAAAATTCATCCTCAAATTGCTTTTAACCTCGGTTTAAAAAGGGCAAAAGTTAACTGAAGTGATTTATAGAACTGTTGCCAAACCCTCGTTCTGTTGTTCTCTGTCGAAAGCTAAATTGTGTCTGTTTTAATCTTTCGAGAATTCCCATTCAATTGGTCACAAAAGCGGACAAACAATTTCCACAGAAGTAATAGAGCTGAAGGTCCTTTGTTTCCAACCTCGGGCAACCAATCAAAATTATTGCGCTCCAGGGGAAAGGAAGTCAGGAACTTTCTCAATAGTCTAGCATAACTGCTACCTCCACTTCTCTATAGCTTTTGAAATCAGTGAAATGTTCGATATTCTACCCTCTAATAGAAACGATAGGAAAGTATTTATATCCGCGTTACAAATTCCATAGTATCGTGCCAAAAGATAACTTATCGTTCCAGAAGGGAGTTCAATGTTTAAATCTACTTGGCTGCAAAATTTAATTACCATTATTGTTATTGTTCCTTTGCGTCGTTTGTGTGGGTGTGCGTACGTATGGATTAATCAATGATCCACTATTTGTGTATCACACTATTGAAACGATAATTAAAATACCACCAAATGGAGGATCAGAAGCCAAGAGAATGAAACTAATCCCAGGCATACTGTGGTTTTGTTAAGTGTGCGTTACTTGTATTCCTTTAGCGTAATGAAATTAAGATGTCAACCGACATAGTACCCCGCTTCGTAGACATGCCGACTCAGGCCGTATTACCCAAGCATTCCCACAATACGCTATTCCCTATTGCGCAATAAGCTGCCACTGTTAGGTGGACGAACTGAAACCGACCCAGTTAATGCATTTAATGACAG
This sequence comes from Microdon myrmicae, assembly GCA_963931805.1. Lineage (NCBI taxonomy): Eukaryota > Metazoa > Arthropoda > Insecta > Diptera > Syrphidae > Microdon > Microdon myrmicae. The sequence goes on from OZ007497.1 coordinate 253,702,044, forward strand.
CGTAGACGGAACACTTCGCGTGAATAAAAGTCATTTCTTTCTTGAAGCGACTGACTGGGATTGGGAACAATAAAAAACCCTTATTGCAAGGATGTTCATTTTTTACGACTGGTTGTACTTAGTTGTATCATCGGTTAGCTAATTTTAAACTTTTATTGTAGACGAGTTGTTTTATAAAACTATATTAAATAAGAATCCTTTTGGTTTGTGAGAACCACGAGTATGATTTTGTACACCATCTGGATTGCGAAGAGCGATCCATATATAATGCTTGTTTCATAACCCATTACTGACATCTGGATCAAGCGATCAGAAGACTGTCAAGGATTTTTTTTTAGTATGGAATGTTATTTTTCCCATGAGCACAAGCCTGCACTTTTTTGATCAATGTTTTACGATATGTGTATCAACTAATAAACTATCTTGCAAACAGCCAAGTCGTTTGGTTTTTCTCCATATTCATAATAATACTTAGAACGAGTGATAAACAATTCGAAAAAGTTTGGACAGGTAAATTTATATAATTACTATTGTGTGGAATTTTATGTTATATACGAGGGTTGCCTCTTATGTTTCGGGATTTGGCAACCCTAGTGTTGCAATCCGGCAATTGACAGCTCTGTCGTAAAGTTGGACATTTTTGAGGTTATACGCACTCAGAACGTTTTGACATACGAGCGCTATTTGTGTTGTTTACAGTAACTTAAAGGATTCATCTCGGCCCAAAGATGGAATTAAATCGTCAACATTTTCGTGCGATTATTTTTTACAACTTTCGGCGTGGATTAACTCAGCAACAGTGCGTGGATGAACTTGATTCAATTTTTGGCGATGAAGCTCCATCAAGGTCCAGTGTTTATCGATGGTATGGTGAATTCAATCGTGGTCGTAGTTCACTCCAAGATGAATTTCGTGAAGGTCGTCCAAAATCAGTTGTTGTTCCGAAAACCATTGATGCTGTGCGCGAACTGATATTGGAAGATCGTCATGTGACCTATCGTGAGATTGAGACGTAGGCGTAGGATTTAGGCGTTAGTGAGACCAGCATACATTCAATATTGCATAAACATTTGACCGTCAAAAAAATTTGTTCGCGTTGGATCCCACACAATTTGTCAATCGCCCAAAAAAAGGCTCGTGTCAATTGGTCGAAAGAAATGCTCAAAAAATACGGTCGCGGTGCTTCGAAACACGTCTATGACATCGTGACAGGTGATGAATCGAGGATTTACGCGTATGAGCCCGAAAGTAAACAGCAGTCGACTGTCTGGGTGTTTCAAGATGAGCCAAATCCAACAAAAGTTGTTCGCGCACGAAGCACTTTCAAGCAAATGGTTGCCTGTTTTTTCGGAAAAACTGGACATGTCGCAACCGTACCACTAGAACAGCGCAGAACAGTCAATTCTGAGTGGTACACAACCATTTGTTTGCCAGTTTTCTTCCAAGAAATCAGGAAAACCAACCGCCGAAGACGGATCACTCTTCACCACGACAATGCGAGCTCTCACACATCGGCTGCGACAACTGCATTTTTGAGCACCCAAAACATCGATTTGATGGGTCATCCGCCGTATAGTCCTGACTTGGCACCGAATGACTTCTTTTTATTCCCGTACGTAAAAAACAAACTGAGAGGTCAACGTTTTTCGACACCTGAAGAGGCGGTTGCTGCATTCAGAATGCATGTGTTGGAGATACCTCAATCAGAGTGGCAAAAGTGCTTCGACAATTGGTTCAAACGCATGCAAAAGTGTATAGATCTTCATGGGGAATATTTTGAAAAACAATAAAGTGATTTTCGATGATCAATATTTGTTTTTGTTCTCTAATCCGTCGCTCCGTCGTTCGTACACGAAGTTGATCGTAACAAAGTTACTGAGGAGGGAGTAGTGTGCCTTTTCTAACAAATACACACAATACACAAGCAAATAGTGAAGAACGCCGAAAGGAAATTTGAATAAGCAAAGCATCAGAGCCGTATACCATAGCGATAACATAACAATTCCACATCGGTTGAGTGTACTTCAGTTTAGAATTCGAATTCGTACACGTGGCAGGCGCCTGATGTGTTGAGCATTGGTTCGATTTTTAACGATTCTAACCGTCATAGCGTCAGTTCAAATCACACGTTCTTCACTATCGTCGCAAAGGCTATAGTCTCCCCGTTATATTCCTTAAAAAATGTTCCTCCGTTTTCTCTTCCCCTCTTTCGACTATTTTCAATGTGTCGCTCTCTCAAATTGAGTTCCCTAATATTTGTAAAACCTCGTTTATCATCCCCGTGTATAAAAATGGACCCAAAGGCGATATTTCAAACTACGGTCCCATCGCCAAACTTTCCAACATCTTCAAAGTTTTTGAAAGTATTCTGTATCAAAGGCTATTGTCCCATTGCAAATCCCTAATTTCACCCGAGCAACACGGCTCTCTTAGTGATAGATCTACCACCACTAACTTATTCGAATTTATGTCCCAAACACTCCTAGCTCTAGAGAGCGGCAACAAGGTCGACTACAGATTTTAGTAAAGCCTGCGATAAAATTTTGCACAGACTGATACTTTTCAAACTATCTTCCCTGGGCTTCGAACCCATATTAAGAAGGCGAATTTCGCCACACCTGTGTAATAGGCTGTACAAAGTACATTTCTGATCTGTTGTCGCAAATCCTTTTCGTATTACCTCTGGAGTCCCACAGGACAGTCATTCGGGTCCCCTTTTATTCATACTGACAATAAACGACATTGATATGATTATCAAGCATTCCTTATCTTTTTTCCGCCGACGATAACCCATGCTTCAAAACAGTTTGTTCTCCGCTTGATTCTTTCCTTCTCCAGATAGACCTTGACAATTTTTTGTTGTGGTGTCAGAAGAATTGTCTGGAGCTCAATGTCGACAAACGTCAATCAATTACGTTTTCATGCCCAAACCAAAAAACATCTATAATGGACTCCGACAAGGGGACGGCCTGGCCTGCCTCCTCTTCAACCTGGCGTTGGAGAAAGGCGTTACAACAAGAGGGATTATTGTCACCAAGTCTAGCCAGATATTTGTCTACGCAGATGACATCGACATCATCGGTAGAACCGAATCGGCGGTACAGGAATCCTTCACCCAGATCGAGCAGGCGGCACAAAAACTGGGACTGCACATTAATGAGGGAAAAACTAAGTACATGGTGGCAATTTCTGCGAAGAGAAGACCTAACGTTGGTCAACCTACCAAGGTAGTCGAGCACGAATTTGAAGTAGTGCAATCCTTTAACTACCTTGGGTCAATAGTATCAGCCGATAACAATATGGAAGAAGAAATACGCGAACGGCTGATTAAATCCAACAAAGCCTACTATGGCCTATCAAGGCTCTTTAAATCCCGAAATTTATCCAGAACATCCAAGGTACTACTGTACAAGACCATAGTCTTACCAGTACTCATGTATGGATCCGAGATCTGGGTGCTTAATAAAAGGCACTCTGAACTCTTAGCCGCGTTCGAGAGAAAAGTCTTAAGGAGAATTGTTGGCCCCGTATGTGAGGGAGGATGATTCCGGAGACGCTACAACCATGAGTTTTACGCAATCTACCTTGAAGCTAATATTGTAAGAAAAACCAAGCTCGGTAGACTCATGTGGCAGGATGTACGGAAGGAGACAGCGCGGCAGACCTGTCTGCGATGGAGGGATGGCGTAGACCAGGACGCCCAGAGCCTGGGAGTGCCAAACTGGATGACATCGGCTCGAAATCGGAACCGGTGGAGACATTTGTTAAATAAGGCCAAGACCGGATCCCGGTTGTAGTGCCGATGATGATGATGATACATATTTCGAACAGATAAAAGGATTCGAAGCCGAATGTCCGTATAGAAATCGAATCTGGTGAAGTTCTCATCATTCTGATGTTTCAACTCGAGAAGAGACCCGTGCTACATTTTGGTAATAGGTGTGCAAGTAGAAAATCAACTCGGAAGTTGATGGTAATTAAAATATACTTGAACGCATCCAATTCGCTCGGCATTTGGGATATATGTGGTTTAGTCATTGCTGTTGTTATGACTAAGTTTTAGTCATTTACAAGCTGTCATTCCGTGTGCATCAGTTGTATAAGAGATGGATGTCGATAAGCAACATTTACTCTATTGCTTTCTATTTTGTTTTCAAATGAAAACTAAATGTCGCTCAAGCTATGGAATTTATTAATTCGACTTTGGGTGAACGTCTGTGAGTCATTCAACATTTTGGATTTGAGGACGCTCCATGTCCAGGTACAGTAAAAGAATTGACGACGAAGAACTTCGTTTTACTGGATTAAAATCCCTGTCAAACTCAGGAAGAGCTTCAGAACAATTATGACAGTCTCACCAAGCAATACCATTTAAATCTGAATTGTATTTGACAAAAAAGCCGAGTTTTAAGTGAACACTGTTAAAATATATAGCTTACGTGGACAGAATCTAGCATCACGGTTGTTTGATTGGGTTGCTCATGTAGAGGTTATATTTTTATTTATGTTTTTATAGGCTTACCTCTTTTGGTGAGTCCACGATTGAAAAGAAGGTTTCTTAGTTGGTATTTTGTTTTTATTTAGAAATATTGATTTATTAATTTTTATTTATTTGTTGTGGCCGTTGCCTTGGCCTCTGGATCCCGAGTGATCATGAATCCAAAATGCGCCGCCCCTTTATACTCTGTGATGACAGAGATTGTATAAAATTTTACTTGAAAATTCCAAAAAGCACAAACAAGATTTTGTGTGCTTCAATTGGAATAGGATTCTGGGAAATGTATAGGAATTTACTTGAATAAATTCCCGGAAGGAGAAATTACGAAATGCATTTAGTATTAGACATTTCATAATTTCAATGGTTATAGGGAATTGAATAAATGCACGACAAATGGACTTTTGTTTAAATTTATCGTGCATATGATTCAATTGGATTGGGATGTAAGGTACTTGGAAATTGAATCAATGTGCGACAAATTAACTTTTGGTTTAACTTGTCGCTCATATCATTCACTATGGGAATTGGATTGGGGTTATATGTAATTGGAAAAAGGGTAGTGATTTAGGATCAATACATTCGTGTCAGAGGATAACGACGCGAACCCATGCCGCTTAGCTGAACGAGGAGTTTCTTCGGAGAATTCCAATGACGATAAGAACATTCATTGATGTTGTATCATTGCTCGATCGGGAATTCGCGGTGAATGATATATAGTTTGTTTGTGTGGAACAGTTGAAGGTTAGCCGATAATTACGGAACTTGAACAGGTATCTGTAGGCCTCACTAAAGCTTCATGGCATATTCACACTAGTCATGAATCTCACTCAACGCACTGATGCACCTGCACCTCAATTAGAAGTCAATCCTGCACAGCGTTGGGAGTTCTTTCACTTCATAAACACTCGACTCGCGTACCTATTTGACTTATATTTGAAGATTAAATAATTGAGGAACTCTAGAATTCAACACTCATATTAACACTGATATTAAACACTTGTCGAAGGATATTGTGAACTGGAACAATTCTAAAGTACAACTTCGTTGATGTCGAGCGTCACAGTACGTTTTTACTTCTCCAATACATTAGATGACAAAGAGCCGTTCGGAAGCCATACTTGTTCGATGTAACTCTTTCTCGTAATGTCAATGGAATTGAGAACTACATTTAATTAAAGAATTCTAGGCCGGCGTCTTCGAGAATACAACTCTTGGTGATAAGAGAACCAACGCAGCAGTCCATACATTTTTCAGGTTCACAACCGGAGATCCAACGTGCTGTCATCGAAGAAGTTTACATGACGAATGCGGACCACGGATCAGAACACCCGCAGCTGTTTCGAAGTGACGAGATCATGCGACCAGTTGACGAGGGTCGCATTCCGGTGTCACGATTCGTTGCGAGTGTGGGTCATGTTAGTTTACTGACGCACGTATTGTATCAGTTACGTAAACATCTATGTACTAGTAGACTTGTGGCGTCTCTAACAGATACATACACAATACACAAGCAAATAATGAAGAACACCGAACGAAAATCGAACAAGATAATGCATCAGAGCCGTTTACCATAGCGATAAAAATAACAATTCACATCAGTGGAATATACTTGCGTTTAAAAATCGAATTCAAAACACGGCCAGTAGCATGGGTTGCGCTTTGGTTCAATTTTTGGTGATTCTAACTGTCATAGCGGCAGTTCGAATCACACGTTCTTCACTATCAATCCCAAACGCTATAGACTAAATTTTGGATCGTCAGTCGTGGATGGGATGGGATCGTATGAGAGAACAAAGGAACCATTTTGCCAATTGGTTGATAGTGGTGGTAAACTCCACAAACCTATTATAATATCTGCGAACAGAAAGCGATTTTTTTGCAATAATCTCTAAATGTCAAAGCAGAGTGAAGTTGGGAGAAAAAGGATAGGTTGGGGGAGGTAGTATTGATGATGTGGGTGCAAGTCACTCGTCATAGGATCACCGTGGTTACAATCTTCATGCATTTAAAACCAGAGCGCATATACTTCCACAGCACCGAGTATTGTCATTTAAGGATATTAAACAATGCTTTTTATGCGTGCATATTATAAAAAGAAACGACATTAAAGTTCCCGAATTATAAGAAACAAAGGAGCTGTGACACTGACACAGGTTCGAAATGCTGAGCAGAGTTTCTATGCGAATTAAGTGTGAACACTCCGGGGCAAGGAAGATGTCAAAGCCTACCATTTTTGCAGGGTAATTGAATGCATTATGAAAATCCCTTGTTGATGGTCCAAGTGCTTTAACTTGACTGCCTTGCAATGAATTATTATACTTCATTATCTAGATCAACGTGATATATACATGAGATGCATGCATCGACACTATTTCATTGGCAACAGTTGGTGTCAGGCGAGAAGTCATTCCCCTTGAGTCCACTCGAAATGCTTAATTTGCATTGATGAGACGTATTCATAAAGGCACACGATATACTGACAGTGACATAGTCGACAGTGACGAGGCGTAGGAAGACAGCTAGATAGTCTGAAGAAGCGCTTAAATATATGACATGCCTGAATACACCCACGTCCCTGTAGATACACAGACAGTCTACCTCCCGCATGCTCGTGTCCCTCCTTCATTGGCGCATCTTGTCCTGATCCTGTCGTCGTCACAACTAATTTATTATGCCGAATAAAATTATATGCAGAAAAGCATATTAATTTAACTGTCGTTTGTCAGGAGCACAGCGGTGGGCGATAGGAGTGCAAGCGCCTTATTTCCTAGATACCACCCAACCGTGCCAAATATTAATGACACATTTCTGGCTGACGCTCGTCTCGCAACGCAAGAACCGCATCCTGCGAGGGGGAGCCAATTTTGGGTGACATCGTTGATTGTGGACTACAGTCATGAGCCAACTTGTGTGAACGGTTTATCAAATGATGGAGGATCCTTTTAGCGAGGAAACAATATTTATGCATCGCACGATGGTGGCTGATACATCGAACAGCTACAGGAAGATATTAATATAAAAATCCTTGCGTAACTATAACACAACCTAAACTTTGCGTGCTAAATAATTAATTTGGGGACATTGGACTTGCTATAAGGCTGACGACCGAAATTGAATGCTTGCGGTACGAACTAATTTCACGAGCTTCGCCCGTCACGTTTCGAACGCTTTCTTTCCCATAATTCCAAGGACGTTGTAAGGGCATCAGCAAAGGTTTCAATAACCCGCTTGGCCAAGAGCAACTACAGTACTCTGCATACTCAAGTGCCATAGGGTAAATTCCTTCAGTCCTGCGTTTTTGTTCGGACTACCGATTCGAGGAGTGGTGTTGCTTCCCTTACCCCAAAGGATAAGTTTGTAATTGATGCAAAAGTTCGCAACATCAAACGATGACCCACAGGTGGCGACGAACCGTTGATAGGGTGATTTCAAAAACGGATATTAAAGCGTTTTTCCTCCTCTATCATCGTCAGCAGAATCCCATTACGGTTCTAATATCTGCGTGCAGTTGTTGGCCACAGCATGGAGAATGAACACGTAAACTCGTGCCGATCGAAGCTGTTGCTGTTTTGTGATTATTTCTGTATTTTCAGGCACATGTATCACCACCACCAACTCACACTTGATAATTGTTATGGCTCCCATATCCTCAAACTCAATTTACTGTAGCAGGCGAGGGGATGTCCTCCTCCGGACACTTTAGAAAAATTAATTTAAAAGTTTACAAGTTTTAAGTTTTCGTATTATTTTCCTGGGTCCAGTTGCTATTCGTTGAATTATTGGTGACAGGAGGGGGATGATAAAAGTTTTACAATTTCACCAGCACTTTGTTATGTGTACGTACAAAAAATGTCCTTTATAACAACACACGTCAGCCTTCGTTTTACAAGTTGTCGACTTATTAGTCTCATCATTGCAAACATCACTTTCTACACGACACGTAAGTTGAGATGAGCGTACAACTGCCATGAGTCCTGTTATTAGTTTTGAAACTTTTTCCACACTCAGTTCAGGACACATGCCCTTTAATCAGACTCAAATTGTGAGGAAAAATAGCAATTCCGACTGCAGTAGGTATGGAACCTTCAAAACATTTGAAAGCAAATATTTTTGTACACGTTGTCAATGGACGACAGGACATGGCGGTGCTGAATAACAGTGGCAGGTTCCGAGGCTCCAAGCACTACCAATCACCGATAAAACTTGAATCATCCTCGAACTTATTTCGATGTCAATGCAATGTTGTGTCTAATGATATGGAAAGCATTAAATGACAGGAAACTGCAAAGAGACATAAAAAGAATTCAACTCAGCTAGGACCGGGATGTGGCGCCACTTCTGGTTAATAGCGTTGTTTTATAATCACAGACTCCACAAGGGAATCATCGAGTTGTACCCTCCTCGTGACCTTCCTCGGTAGTTCGTAGTTTACTTCTTGGGAAAGACGACCATCTGTTTCGTTGGAAATACGATGGACTGCAAACAAAATACGGCCGAATAAGGTTAGTCCATGGAGACATATTTCCCACAAACATTTCAGAGACGTTTCGTTTTTTTTATTGCTTTTCGTTCCACTTGTGGTGGCAGAGGAATTTTGATTTTTGATTCGAGTCAATTGAACAGCCATCCGGCATACACTGTCCTGATGCAGTCGCAATTGACATCAATTAGTTAGGATTGAGTCATGCCGCGTACTGTTGGTCGTGACAAACTGGGCGACTGCCTTGCGGATAGGAATCCGATTGAATTTAATTGAGGTTCGATGTTGTGCGGTAAACGCTTGTCTCCCCTTACAATCTAGCAGCACCGAATTGATTTCGAAGTCGGACTCATGCGCGGCACAAATGATATCAGGGTTTGAGTCTAATTTGGCGATTAGCGGGGTCATTAAATTAGAATGAGGATTATTAGTTTTAAGACAGATTCCCAGATCAATTTGTTTACATAAAGAAAGAAGAGGGGAAAGGAAGTAGTTGAGAAAAGGAGGGTGAGAGATTGGTAGAGAAAGGGGGACATCAGGAGGGAAAGGGAGAGATCAGGAGAGAAAGAGAGAGGTAGAAGGAGAAAGAGTTGGGGAGATAGGTGGGGAAAGAGTCACGGGGTGGTGGTGGGGGTCAGAATGCCGGAGAAGATAGAGGGCGGGAAATGGAGGAAGAGAAAGAAAGATAGAGGTCAAGAGAAGAAGGCGGTAGAGATAGAAACAGAGATAAAGATGGAAATTCATAGAGATGGAATAAAAATACGGACATAGAGATTAAGGTAGAGATAGAAAGAGATAGTAAAAATAAAGATGAAGGAATGATGTTTATTACTCCGTATAACTTTAAAATTATACTCTATTATAAATTCGATCTACTCAATAACATTCAGTCACTAAATCTTCGAAACACCTTGGCGGTCCTTTGACTTTTTTACAGATATTACCTTAGATACTGTTCATTGGAATTTAAAGAGAAAATCCCAAGGAATTTGGTTTATTTGGCCCCACAAGGCAACCGCTGTACAAAAACTAATTTTGTTACAGAACGAAAAAACGATGAAGCTCTACAATTTACCACTGTCCAAAACAAACTGTAACAATTGTCTAATAGCATCTCGTAACGCTGACACAACGCTGTGTGTTCGCCTTTGGGGCATCGGAAGCCTGGTATTATCCAACATCGTCGTGTCCTGTCTTCCATCGCCACTGTATACAAAACTATTTGCTTTAAAATCTTTTTGAAACCCTGGGAGATGTGTTGGAAAGTATTGAAGCTTCCACCCTAGTCAAGTCCTAGAACCAAGCGATCATCATCTTTTTTTATTGCAAAATAATCTTAAGTGATAAGAGACTGGTATCAAGAGAATCCACTCGAGTTTTTCGAAAGTAGGGATCAACACTTTTATGAGAAATTGAAACGCCAGCTCATAGCACGTCGCTATAGGATGGAACCGATGACTCCCTGTTGAATTGTATCCTTTGCTTGATTTAACTTTTTTTTCCTTTTAATCATCCTGTACTCACACACATTATGTTTATGTTATCGATGCTGAAGCAATTTCCTTTATTTGTACTGAAAGCATATCTTTACGTTATCCATGAAATAATGTTTCTTTATCAAATCCGATTATGCATGATCAAATTCACGGAATTCACATGTCAGCGGATATTATTGTGCTGCTCCTGTGTTCGGTCACTTGCAGATGCTTTGAATAGGCTCAAAATGACCCACTCACCCACCAGGAGCTTCCAGTGTGTTATCTGAATAAACATTGTGGTTTGAGTTTGTTTGGTTCGTCCTGGGGCCTGCGTTGGGTTCGTTCGTTGTAAGAAAAAGTGCGCCTTAAGATGACGCGAAAATAAGTGTGCGCTGTTTGGTTTTGTGGTAGTATAGCATTAGTTCCCCATTCCAGTTTTTAAGTTACTTTAAAGTTAGTCCCCCACTCCCAACCCATCGTTTTTATACCACTTGTACTAAGCGAAATAAATTGAAGCTTCTGCCCTCACTTCATTCATTCATTCATTTATTCATACATTCATTCATTCATTCATTCATTCATTCATTCATTCATTCATTCATTCATTCATTCATTCATTCATTCATACATTCTTTCATTCATACTTTCATTCATTCATTCATTCATTCATTCATTCATTCATTCATTCATTCATGCATTCATTCATTCATAAGCACCCAAGTTGTGCGCATGAGTTGAGATTATGGTCATCATCATCATCATCGGTACTACAACCGGGATCCAGTCTTGACCCTATTTAGCAAGTCTTTCCACCGGTCCCGATTTCGAGCCGATGTTATCCAGTTTGGTACTCCCATTCGCTGGGCGTCCTGGTCTACGCTATCCCCCCATCGCACACAAGGTCTGCCGAGCTTCCATACTTCCACAAAGGACTTTCCGGGCGGGCCCCTCTTCGCTCATTCGTGCTAGTTGTCCCGCCCACTGGAGTCTAACAAGCTTGATTTTGCTTACAACGTTAGCTTCAAGGTGATGGCGTACAACTCAAGCTTGTAGCGTCTTCGGAATCGTGCTTCCTCACATACGGGGCCAACAATTCTCCTTAAGACCTTCCTCTCGAACGCGACTAAGAGTTCAAAGTGCCTTTTATTGAGCACCTAGGTCTCGGATCCATACATGAGTACTGGTAAGACCATGGTCTTGTACAGTAGTAGCTTGGATGCATGATTTTCGGGGTTTAAAGAACCTTGGTAGACCATAGTAGGCGTTGCTGGATTTGATCAGCCGTCCGCGTATTTCTTCTACCGTTTTGAGACCTCGTCTTAAGTCGTTCGAGAGTGATTTTAAGTGACTTTTCTTAGTTCGATTCGAATTCTTATTTTAAGTGCTGTGTCTTAATACGTTCGAGCAGTGATCGCAAGTGACTTGTCTTAGTTCAGTTTTGGCTTGTTATTCAAAGTGGCTTGGTTGAAGTTTGTGTCGCATTCTGGCTTGAATGACGTGTCTCAGTTTGTTCTGGGTGGTGATTCAAGTGGCTTGTGTTAGTTTGTGTCGAGTGTGACAAAACTGAACTAGATCCTACGTATCTACTAAATTAACGGTGGTTTCAGACGGTGAGCCCACATCACCGAGGCACCCCATTGACGACTTTGTGCGCCACTACAGCCACGATAGAGACGGTCCGGTCGTGGTCCAGGTAAGCTATAATAATGATTACTTAGGGCTTGGAGGCGCCACACAGAACGATTCGTATCCGAGTGACTTCGCGAAACATACCGGGGAGCATGTATATTGTAGCGAGCTTAGGGTTCGCTGGATTAATTATTTTTAATAAATAAGAGCCGTTAAATCGATTTTTAATTTATGTAACACTTTATTAGTCCGTTAATAACAACCGTTGCTTTTACCGTACACTTAACGATTTCTAGACTTATCGCGCCTTTTACTGCTTACTTCTTACTTCTTACTTATCTCCATGATCTGTGTGCGACGTATTTATACTCTTTCTTCATTATGATTCGGCGTTTCGTTTCCGTCCATTCCACAGCCTTGAATGTTCTACTGTTCATAGGCTCCAGTTTTCCAGTACTTTCTAGATTATACTAGTACTTTGTTTCGGACTTTCTCGAATATTCTAGTACTGATTGTCATATGCGTCACAATATGTTTGGTTAAGTTGTTCCTCACCTCTGTTTAAGGTTCCTGTCCCGACTACTAGTGAGAACGAGTCGTGCATTTCAACCGCATACATCCCTGCCAGAAGGTTGATTACCATCAGGTTTGTGACAGGGTGATCGATCAGAAATAAGATGGCGATACTCTGTCTTCCCAGACCGCTCTATTTAGGCACCCCGTCCCTGCCCTTCGGCAACTACTTCACCTTACCAACGTAGTACAGGTTTTTTTTCTTTTCTTGTGAGCGGGGTCAGCTTGGTTCTCGTTCACTCTGTCTAGGGATGAGACAGGCACCTTCGACTGAGGCAGAAGATGATGGGGTGATAGTATCCTGATTCCCTTTCAAGTGCCGCCGTACCAGGCACGATGATAGAGCTCTACGGACTACGGTCTGACTTTTCGTCGTCCAAGGGAAGTGAGTCTCGGTAAGCGGTGCCTCCCGGTTGATCAACCTAAGTTGTTCGATAGATTGAGCCGCCTACGCCAATGGTATATCGTCAGCAGGACAGAACCTGAACACAGCGCTCCCTCGACAATTTTCGACTTCCTAACTGATAGGACTCTATGGATTAATATGCACATACGCCAATGGTGGATCTATATGATCACGCACATTACCCGCACTTACGACAACGTTCGTTCTCTACGTTTCCCCACGAACCGTTGTCTCTTTCAGCAAGTCACACTCCTCGATCTGTCCGCCAAACTCAAAAGTGTCACCGCTCCAACTTCGTTTCACCCACTTCAACTTAATTCCAGAGCCATCTTTAACTCCCGCCACCGCACGTAGCTTTGGGCTCGCAGCACCTTCCATACTATCTACTGATATTTGTGATACTTCACTACCCCTAACAGAAGTTATCTTAAAAATGACAAAAATTATACGGGACAATGGTACATATTTGAACCAAATCAGACAATCCTTAATATGTTATATAAAGATTTGAGATAAACATAAAAATAATGGGTTTCTTTTTTCTCAAACTAATATATTTTGGTTCACTTTTTGTCGAATGCCAGAACTTTGCTCATTGCAGTCCCTTCTTGCCCCTGTTTTTCTATATTATTGTTCGATTTATATAACACCGTAATAGCCTCCTCACACTTGGAAGTGGGCCACATATTCGACTTGAGTTTGGTACTTTTTTTTGGTGTGGAATAAAGGTCCACATACGAAGTAGAAGCATCATCATCATCATCATCATCGGCTCTACAACCGGTGATCCGGTCTTGGCCTTATTTAGTAAGTAAAATTTCATAAATTTTCCATAATAATTTGTTTTCCCGAGCAAGGTTATTAGCCTTGCGCCAAAGAAGTAGAAGCATACCCATAATAAATTCAACTCAAGCTTTAAGACCAGGACCCATTTAAATTAATTAATTAAATCTTTTTGGCTTTCGTACTAGTTTTTTGAGGATGGTTTTATTAACACTTAAGAGAAGTTCAGCTAACACTGCAGTGTCCTGAAGTGTCTGGGAGCAAAAAAACTTTGTGTGTTCATTAGGGTGTTAATTGGGAAACGTGTCCAGTGTGTTGGCTAAATCACAGTCTACGTCTGGTAACCCCATTGGCTTATTTACGAGTTGAGTTAAATTATTTGAATCGGCAAAGAACTAGACATACTGACCTTCAGTTTATCCAGAATAGCGAAGCCATTGAAAATTCCCGACGGCGAAATAATCCACGACAATGATTTCTGTGTGGGGGTATAGGTTCAAGACCATATTAATAGATGCTGATAGAGCATCGTATTCCTTTAAAGGTGCGCTTCTACATATATAAGTTCGAAGTTCTGCAGAGAAAACAATAACGAACAACAAATGTAAAATTTTAGACACGAGAAGTTAGCTTCAGATTGAGGCCAAGCTAAAAAGCAATATCATTTTGTATATCGTGAAAAGTGAGTAAATGTTGAGCTGTAGTGCCCCAAGAAGCCCTACCATTTTCCTCCCATATTTCCTTTTCCCCCACATCCATAATGAATACAAATCGAAATCCCATCCAATATCATATTTTCGAATCTCCAAATCGACGTTAAATTCAATCAAAACGTTCAATTGTCGAACATTAAATTCAATTCCAAAAATCCAAACGTCACAATGCATATTTTCACATGCATTGTATGTAGAATCAAACACGCGTCCAAACAAACCCATGTCTATTTCATCCGCCGACACCCAATTCCGGCAATCTAAACATCACAATGCATACGTATTGTAACCAGATGTTGACATGGATAAATAGACCCAAATTTCCATCCCGAGACTTCAAGGAAGAAGAAAAGTAGATAAGAAAATAGTTAGTATGTAGCGCGAGTGGTGTAAAGACTCCAAAATAAAGTGAATTAAACTTCTAAAAAGAATCAGTCTGTTTTTTTTTCTAGGGCTACGACTGTGAGAGTTCCTTGGTGATTGCGTTAGCTTCGGGCTCTTCAAATGGATAGGTAAACAGTTTAAATGTTCGGTTCCTAGTATTTCTCAAGCAATGTTATGGTACGTTGTGTCTGGTTTCGATTAACTCTTTCCGTGTGTGTGGGTCAATAATTGCAGCCAACGGATTTTAATATGCAGATATACAACAGAATTAATACCGACCACGTCGAGGGACTTACATGGTTTGGATGACTCCAGGCCCAACCCAAATTCGAAGGACCAGAACTCAACATACAACAAGCATCCCATTCAGGATCCATCGTTCGCTTCTCTTCCTCGTTGATCGAGAAGAACGGAAGCGAACAGCACTACAGAGCGTCAATAGCTAAAAACAACACCGAAGTTGATTGTTATTTTGATTGCTAATTGTTAGTTTTGTTTGATTTTTAGGTTGAAATTTTAATGGATTGTTTATGACAATAAAATGACAAATAGTGGTTTAAAAGTCGTGGGGGTTCGGGGGTATTTGTGCCAACGTATGACACCGCTTCACTTAGATCCCCATCAAGTCATTCCGCAGACAGGACGTCCACAAGAAGCGAGCAAAATGGGAAGGTGATGGGCCGAGAAATAAAACGCACCCAGTAACTTGCTATTGATGGGTGGTTTTTATGGTTTGGTTATATACGGGGAAATCTTTGTATTTCACATCGTTTGTAACATAAGGCAACAAAAATCGTTAGTGGCGAAACAGGTTGATTGTTCTATCGTGAGTATGGACTTTGTATTATATTAACGCTCGGTATTTTCGCACATGGCGCACTTAAATTCAAAATCGTTAGCGGTTGTACGTATAAACTCCGATGGCACTCGCTACACAAGCTTGCCCGGCAGATAACTATGCGGGTAGGATGGGAACGGCCGGGGAAGGCAACGCACGTTTTAACTGCTTTTTGGGCGGCGGTCGCGAGGGGGGACTTGGTTAGCCGTGCACCGTATGGTGGATGATTAGCGACTTAGTGTGACGCGCGGCGGTGGTGGTTGCAGAGCGACTGGCTGAGTACGGACGCGTGGAGATGGGAGGCTAACTCTTGCGCGAGCACTTGCGTGCACGCGCCGCGATTGCCGAAGGGCGACGGCGACGGTTGCGAAGCGACTAATAATGATGAACGCAAGAATCCATTTAGGATGTCGTGGCAGTTGAGTCATACCGCAGTAAGCTCACTGCCACTTACTAGAAAGACGAAGAGGGTTGCTATGTCTGCATAGAGAATTTGTTTCCAGGAATTCCTGCCGTACGGACTGGATTGGATTCTTTGATTGTGTGTACCGGGAAATTGGTTTCGGGGGCATAGCCATGTATGGTCGAGGGTCTTGATCGTTGCGATGGTCGTTTCGTGGAAGGGCGACGCATCATGCTGGTGGCTTGCCAGTAAGGGGGAATTGGTGTGGTTCTACATGGTTTGGGTGGAATGGGAACCGAAATGGTTTTCGGGGGAAATTAACTGCTGCTTGGTTGCAAGCGAGAAATATAGTTTAAGGAGGAAATGAGCCGAAGTGGTTTTTGGGGAATGTGCATGCGATTTGATTGTAGGGAATTGATGTGGTTTTACATCTTTTAGGTAGAATAGGAACCGAAACGGTTTTCGGGGGAAATTAAATGCGGTTAGTTGTAGATGAGGGAGATGACTTAGAATGCATTCTGTTGAATTGTATTCTGTTGCGAGTTTGGGAGTGTGTTTTATTGCAGAGTTTGGAATGTATGCTATTCCGGATTTGGGAATGTATGCTTTGCGGGTTTGAATGGGGAGTTGGGTTAAGGTGACGCGCTGTTAGCGGTCAAGGTTGGTTGGAATTGTGGGTTGGTTCTCCCTGTAGTGTAGAGACCCCCCACAAAGTAATTGCTCAATACGATTGCTTCTTAATTTAAAGCAATCGTAGAAGCGTTGCGCAGCAATTTGTATTTTGAGATGTTCACTATCGATTTTGCACAATGGTGTTTTAGGTTGGGCGTGGTTGTTCGTTGTTGTGGTAACCTTTTGTGCAATGAGCAGATTTACAAAAATCGAAACATTATAACCTTTTCTTGTTTTCTTATCCTTGTTATCTACACTCTCCTCTGCCCTGTAATTTTTGATACTATATCTACTACAAGTCTTACAAGTCATTATACGAGGGTTGCCTCTTATGTTTCGGGATTTGGCAACCCTAGCGTTGCAATCCGGCAATTGACAGCTCTGTTGTAAAGTTGGACATTTTTGAGGTTATACGCACTCAGAACGTTTTGACATACGAGCGCTATTTGTGTTCTTTACAGTAACTTAAAAGATTCATCTCGGCCCAAAAATGGAATTAAATCGTCAACATTTTCGCGCGATTATTTTTTACAACTTTCGGCGTGGATTAACTCAGCAACAGTGCATGGATGAACTTAATTCAATTTTTGGCGATGAAGCTCCATCAAGGACCAGGGTTTCTCGATGGTATGGTGAATTCAATCGTGGTCGTAGTTCACTCCAAGATGAATTTCGTGAAGTTCGTCCAAAATCAGTTGTTGTTCCGAAAACCATTGATGCTGTGCGCGAACTGATATTGGAAGATCGTCATGTGACCTAACGTGAGATTGAGACAACCTTAGGCGTTAGTGGGACCAGCATACATTCAATATTGCATAAACATTTGACTGTCAAAAAATTTTGTTCGCGTTGGATCCCACACAATTTGTCAATCGTCCAAAAAAAGGCTCGTGTCAATTGGTCGAAAGAATACGGTCGCGGTGCTTCGAAACACGTCTATGACATCGTGACAGGTGATGAATCGTGGATTTACGCGTATGAGCCCGAAAGTAAACAGCAGTCGACTGTCTGGGTGTTTCAAGATGAGCCAAATCCAACAAAAGTTGTTCGCGCACGAAGCACTTCCAAGCAAATGGTCGCCTGTTTTTTCGGAAAAACTGGACATGTCGCAACCGTACCACTAGAACAACGCAGAACAGTCAATTCTGAGTGGTACGCAACCATTTGTTTGCCAGTTGTCTTCCAAGAAATCAGGAAAACCAACCGCCGAAGACGGATGACTCTTCATCACGACAATGCGAGCTCTCACACATCGGCTGCGACAACTGCATTTTTGAGCACCCAAAACATCGATTTGATGGGTCATCCGCCGTATAGTCCTGACTTGGCACCGAATGACTTCTTTTTATTCCCGTACGTAAAAAACAAACTGAGAGGTCAACGTTTTTCGACACCTGAAGAAGCGGTTGCTGCATTCAGAATGCATGTGTTGGAGCTACCTCAATCAGAGTGGCAAAAGTGGCAAAAGTGCTTCGACAATTGGTTCAAACGCATGCAAAAGTGTATAGATCTTCATGGGGAATATTTTGAAAAACAATAAAGTGATTTTCGATGATCAATATTTGTTTTTGTTCTCTAATCCCGAAATATAAAAGGCAATCCTCGTATATTATAAAAAATCTGATGATCTCAAGATCAATTTGTGAGCAAGTAATATATAGTCTTAAAAATAGCGAAAATAAAAACAAACACTTGAGTTAAAAACATCGGAAATAACAAACAATTGAGTAAAAATTGCAAACAATCAGTATGATTGCTGTTAGCTCTACTCGTACTCACCAACTAAAAAAGTGTCTACTCGTACTCACCTGAAATACAGAAGAGAAAAAAAAATGATTTGTTGTATCATATGAAATCTATGTGGAGAATATATAGAACAAAATTGACACAAAGTTTTTATTAGTTTTTCTTTGTTATTAAAATAAACATAATTAAAAAACGAACAAAGTTCTGTCGTCGAAAGGCAAATTGTATAATAGATATGTAAAGTTTAGCTTAGAGCGTCTGCGTAGGATCAGTAGGTTATAATATAAGATAACTAAGCTTGAATTTAAGCATTTTTTATCTAGCCTATAAAAGAATTTAGAATTTAAAAAAAAAAAAAGGGGATATGAAATGGAGCATATACAGACTTTCAAAAGTGACTCCGAATTAGTTCACTTGCTTAAGCAATTTTGTTGTTACTATATAATTTCATAAAGTCATAAAGTAAAATATTAATCACAAAACTACTCAGGCGAGAAAAAGGAAATATCCTTTGATCTGGCGAAAGGAACTGCATTTCGAAAAAAGGAAAGAAAAATGAGAAAACCACTAAAGAAAGTTGGTTTCGCAAAGTTGACCAGGAAGGTCAGGAGTTGGTTCTACAGTTTTTTGAAGGAGTCGGTCATAAAGTGGTGCGGAACGTGCGCGAGAGTGAAGAGGAATAACGTCGTGTTAAATTCTAAATGAAGATATGTGAACCTAATGCCCCAGTTTAATGACTGATGTGTACTCTGTAAATGAAAATATTTGGAAACAACGACAAAAATAAGTTAGTGTGTTTCTTAAAAATAAAGATTAGTTTAAATGCAAGAATCAAAGCGTGTATTATTTTGAAATGTGTTAACGGTGGACTAGTGTTTAGAGACTTACACATTTGTCAAACAAAGAAAACATTACATTTCTACCATCTTTACTATCTAACAAAAATACCTTCATTAGGAAATGAAGGATACATTTATGGTAGTGAAAATTAAGGGTAATGTGCTCATTTAGGGTTTGTACAAAAACAGAAAAAAACATTATAAATATTAATACATATTAAATCCATCTTTTTTTACATTAACGCGCGCACAAAAGGGGATTTTGATGTACCCTTAAATGTCAGAGCACAGTGCGAGCACCTGGAGAGGAAGTGGATAAGGAAAGGAGGTGTCGATGTATATTGGTCTTGAATGCTTGGACATCACAACGACGAAGAAACGCATGATCAGGTAGAACATTCCACATTCGTGTGATTCGGCTAAAGAATGACTTTCTATGTTTATTTGTGCGCCTGAAGTCCACGTTCAACGTGAACTGAAGCGTATTCACAGATTGACGGGTATCACGGGAAAATGTCTGAAGGGGTGGAACACATTCAGCAAGTTCAGTTGAACAACGACCGTGGTGATACCTATAGAAAAGAGATCTGGGAAAAACCCACAAAGTCTGCGGTGTCGCTTATAATTCGTTTATTAATTTTTATATTGGAAATCGCTTAACCAATAACTTTTTCATGTTAGAAAACACAAGTTCGACAAGGTGAAAATATGGCCAAATAATTGAGAAATTTGTCCACAACTTTTCCAATTTAGCGGAGTAGTACGTACTGTGGCCCCCGCTTGATAGAAACCTTGACGTGCTGCGGGGGCTTAAACTACAATGAATCACTCAGGCTACGCTGGCGGAAGCATACGCTTCCAGTAGGGCCACCCATGTCAGACAGGCTAGCGAGGAGTAACACACAAATATCTACCACCCCTAATCCAGGGTGTTACGCGTCACCGTGCCCATTGGATGGTTTGCAGCCAGGGGTGCCACCGGCTGTATTATAACGGCGCCTCTCTGACACCGGATCGAATCAGAGCAGTAAGCAGGCCTTGCCACACCAAAGAGGGGCTCTGATGTGGCGGACTATTTGAAACCCCAAGACTCGTAGGAACAAAGATAAATAATCAATATACAAGAAAAAATCCCACGAAAAACCGGGTAGGCGCAGGTGGGATGAGCCGACACTACCACAAAGGAACAAATCATCAGGAAAACACCGACTAGCAAAAAGAAGACGAAGGAATAAACGCAAAAATCGAGATATACGCGTCTGCACATGGAATGTTCGGAAGTTATATAAACCAGGCGGGATACAGACGGTCGTAGAAAACGCGAAACAATATAAAATGGACATCGTCGCGCTTCAGGAACTCTGACTCGGACAGCACGTAATCGAAACCAAAGGGTTTACACCGGGGTGTGAAGGTACCGACACACATAACCTTGGACCCGGCTTCATCATAAGCAAGAAGATTACGCCCCATGTAAAAGATGTGAAATTTATTAATGACCGAAGGTCGATGCTAAAAATACGGGGTCCATGGTACAATTATGTATTTATAAACGTACACGCCCCAACAGAATATACCGACGAAGAAACGAAGGACACATTCTACGAGACCCTAGAGGAAGTATTTGATGGGATCTCATCATTCGATGTTAAAATCTTCCTCGGGGACCTCAATGCGCAAATTGGAAAGGAAGACATCTTCCAACCAACTATAGGTAAAGAGACCCTACACGGCGTTTCAAATGATAATGGAATTCGAATTATCACGTTCGCTGCGTCAAAAGATCTGGTAATGAAAAGCACGATGTTCAAGCACAAGCAAATCCATAAAGCCACATGGATATCACCCGACGGCGTAACGCGCAACCAAATAGACCACTTCCTCATAGACAAAAGACACCACTCGAATATTCTTGACGTAAGATCATACAGAGGAGCAGATTGCGACTCCGATCACCTTCTAGTGATGGGCAAAATTAGAAGTCGGATCGCAGCAAACCCACATGGACAGTCACGGGAGACGAGCAAAAGGTTCGACATAGATAAACTAAAAGACCTACGCAAAAGGGCTGAATATCAAGATGAACTAATGAATAGATTCTAGAGAATGGGAGCAGTGAGGAATAGGAAACCAATAATGTGGACACCAAATGGGCACTGATCAGAGACTTAGTCAAACAAACAGTCCAAAAGTATTAACGTAAACGCCTCAAACTGATACATTTAGGATGATATGATGAAAGAAAGATACGCGACGATTCGGAAAGACACAACGATACTTTTCAGCCACAAAAAAAAAAAAAAAAAAAAAAAAAAAAAAAAAAAAAAAAAAACCCGAATCGGACCGAAAAAATCCCAGAAAGTGCCAGGGCATAGAATATCAGAAGTATGCGGGCATAAATTCAATTAGCAATTGGCTACTGGCCTGGCCAAAATAATTCGAAACTTGAGCGGCTGTCTGGTCACAGAAATAAATAATATCGTGACAAGATGGAAGCAGTACTTTGAAAACCTGCTCAATGTGCGCACCCATCAACCACAAATAAACGCACCAGACATACATACAGCCGAGCCTCAGATCCCTCTTTCAACGAAGTCGTAGACGCAATAAGTCGATTGAAAAACAACAAGGCTCCCACAGTCGAGTGCAAACCATGGAGGAGAGGCAACCGCAAGATCCATCAACTCATCAAAAGAAAATGGGATAAGGAAGTCACTCCGGAAGAACGGAACACCTCAATAGTCATCTCCATTTTTAAAAAAGGCGACAGATCTGACTGCGAAAATGACAGACGAATATCATTGCTTCAACCACATACAAAATATTAACAAATGTCATACTGGCGAGAATCACACCGAACGCAGAAGAAATACTGGAAGACTACCAATGCGGATTCCGTAGGAACCGGTCAGTGAGCGATGAAATGTTCACAGTAAGGCAACTGCTGGAAAAGAACTGGGAACACGAAGAGACGGTACACCAACTGTCCGCTGACTTCAAAAAAGCCTACGACTCAGTCTCAAGACAAATACTCTACCATATTGTAGTTGAACTGGGAATCCCGAAAAAATATGCCACCCTCATTCCAATCTGCATGAACGAAAAGAAAG
Organism: Microdon myrmicae; assembly: GCA_963931805.1. Classification (NCBI taxonomy): domain Eukaryota; kingdom Metazoa; phylum Arthropoda; class Insecta; order Diptera; family Syrphidae; genus Microdon; species Microdon myrmicae. The sequence goes on from OZ007497.1 coordinate 253,724,596, forward strand.
GGCGAGTTAGAATAGAAAATCACCTTTCAGAACCATTTGAAATCCGGGACGGACTAAAAGAGGGAGATAGGCTCTCACCATGTCTCTTTAACCTTGTCCTCAAGTATGTTATGAGAAAGGTACAAAACGACATGGCCGGATCATCCCTGAATGGGGTCACACAAGTGCTCGCATATGCGGATGAAATCGCCATTCTGGGGGATAATCTAGAAACTGTACATAAAAACAGTGAAATCATCATGCAAGCGGCAGAAGAGGTGGGCCTAGAAATAAATGAAGACAAAACGAAATACATGATTATGGCGAGAGCAGGTGGGACTCAGGGAACACATATAAACGTCAGAGGCAAGATATTTGAAAAAGTTAAAGAATTTAAATATCTGGGAACAATACTCACGGCCAGTAACGAAATGTGGAAGGAAATTAACAATAGACTACATTCCGGCAACACCAATTGGCACGCAGTCAGTAAATTGCTGAAATCCAAACTGCTACCACGTAATATAAAGCTCCGTGTCTATAGAACCTTAATCATGCTGATTGTTCTATACGGATGCGAAACATGGGCTCTCACAAAATGGGAAGAAAAGAAATTCCGCATATTCGAGAATAAAGTTTTAAGGGGTGTATACGACGAGAAGGCAGGACAATGGAGGAAACTCCACAACCACGAATTGGAAGAGCTATACCGCAGACCTACAATAGTGAGAGGAATTAGGTCGCGAAAATTAAGATGAGCCGGACATGTTGCGTGAATGAGCAACGATAGGATCGTGTGTAGAATTCTTGACGGTAGACCAACGGGAACGAGACCGACAGGACGACCGGTGATGGGAGGACAATGTTAGGTTTGACCTTGAATCGGATGGTCAAGCGTGGAAGGAGAGTGCACAGGACAGGGAACGATAGCAGAGTCCAGTCGGCGAGGTCATGAACTTCCGGGTTCCTACAAGCCAATAAATAATCATAATAACAACCGGGATCCGGTCTTAGCCTTATTTAACAAATCACTCCACCGGTCCCGATTTCGAGCCGATGTTATCCAGCTTGGCCCTCCCAGGCTCTTGGGCGTCCTGATCTACGCCATCCCTCCATCGCAGGCCAATAAATAGAAATAATAGTTGAGTGCGGAACGGATTATGTGAGTACATCGTCAAAAAAATTAAAACACGCTAAGTACGACCAAGTGGCTAGGGACATGTCGGCAAATTACGTCACTTTGCTTTTTTTAAACGTTTTGTCTGCTGTCAGCGAGTTTGTGAAGTGTAAAAGTTGTAATGGAGACATTCAGTTTTCGCAAACCAACGGGGCAGGCGTTCCAAAACATCTTCACTACAGCGCTAAAACTGCGGATATTGCCATGTATATAGCAGTCAGCCTCTTCAATGAAGGGTACGTTAACCTTCTCAAAATTATGGATATGTTGGGAATTGCCGTTGGACTTGAAGCCAACAATTTTGCCCGGTTCGCAGATGCAAAGCGTGTTACTGCGACTGAGAACAGTTTGACGGATGCAGCAAAAGTAGCTGCACTATCCAAAAAAGATGACCAAATAAACCTGGAGGAGTAGAATGAAGTAGAGGCGGCATAATATTGACTTAAGGGGACATTCCGGTTTGTTGGGTCAAAAAATAGGTTATTTTCATGATTTTTTTAAAGAAAAAGTATTAAAGATATAACAACAATTTTTTTTTAAAAATTTTATTCATCTTTCGACTACGCTTGTAAATTTTGTCGAGTCATTCCGGAACCGGAAACCCCACCCTACAGGTGTAAAAAGTTAGCCATCCGTTCTGCTCGTGTAAGGGTTATTTTCGTCCCCGGTGAAAAAATACGGGAAATGCAAAAAGTTTATTGAACTTAAATACATTTAGCCCAATGTGAGTGAACAAAATTTTAAAATAGATAAAAAACAACGATTTTTCGGCCCTTTTTTACTTTATTTTTTAGTTATAACTAAAAAAAAAAAAAAAAATAAATAAAAAAGTAATTCACCCACAATTTGCGTGTGCTTGGCAAAAATATGTGTGCGAACTTTCATAAGAATCGCATGCACCGTTTTCATATTATCGCTTACATCATCATCATCATCATCGGCACTACAACCGGGAACCGGTCTTGGCCTTTTTTAGCAAGTCCTGAGGCTTGTTAAATTTTCCATAATGATTTTTTTTTTTCTGGGCAAGGTCATTAGTCTTGCGCCAGGGGCTCCCCGACGGGGAAACGAACCCCGGTCTCCTGGGTGACAGGCGGGTATACTAACCACTATACTATCGAGGAGCCCATTTTATTATCGCTTACACCGCACTCAAAAAAGCCGTTTCGAGAAAAACGCATTCAAAGTTTGGAGATAAATTAGACAAAAGATAAAAGCGATTTTTTTCATGAAATTATCGGGATTTTTTATACTAACAGCTAGACATCAATTCCTGGACCATAAACAATTCCTTCCACGATTTCGAATTGGTCCTCCAGTTGCACTTTCGCCTTTTTCCTCGCTGTTCGTGCCTCGTGCGAGTTGTATACTAGGCTGCGGTCAGCGTCTTGCAGCCGGTCTCTGTCCCTCTCGTTCGCAAACGCCCTCGCAGCGTACCCAATTTTGATGCCCATGACTTGCATTATTAGCAATACGGGTAAAAACCCCCCATTAAACATACAAGCTGCGGTAAGAGCCGCAACTTCAATGATTTTCTTACCACTGTATGTGTGTTTTGGCGACATTTGCCAGATAGTAGCATTGAAACTTTCGTTGTTATTTTGCGTGAAACCTCCCTCGCATTTTTTTTTTAACAAATCGGGATCTGTCAGTTTTACGTAAACTGGGTAAATAGCTGTTCGTACTTTAGGATCCAAGGGAGGTTTGTCGTGGTGGAACGTTGACAGCTCATTCGCAGCTTCCGCGCGTTTCCATTTGCACCATGACTCCGGGCCCTCTGGACAGTTTTGATGTTGCGGATTTTCATCGGTTGATATTTTGTGGTAGTATGTTGCCCAAATTTCTTTCGCCATTTCTTCAACGGAGTGAGCATTGCGTCTAATCGCAAGTTCGTAATAAGTCGTCAGTTCTGTTATCATGTTTCCCGTAAGTTTGCCAGGACCAGCTCCTCCTAATTGGTCTGTTTTTTTTGTTGCTTTTTTTATGACACCGCGTAATTGCGAACCGATTCGCTTTCCCACGTGATTGATACACTCGGCCTTTACAACAATTGGAAATGATTTCTGTAACACATTCATTATTTTTATATCCCCGTCTCCAACGTACCTTTGTTGGCGATTCGTGGACAGGACTCGATGACCCTCTCACCACAGTTGCATTCGACGATCAGTTTGAATCTTAGGCCTTTCTCAGATTTTTTTTGAAAATTTTATCGAACCGTCACAGTTTTTACACTTTATAATGTTTGAAAGTTTGGAAAAAACTTAAAAAAAAAAAGTAACATCACGTATGCTGCCGTCACTGTGACCGTTGGAGCGAAGTCGGGCGATGTAGCCAATTTTTGTGCCGATGTAGTCGCATACTCCGTTTCCAGTTCATTTACAGTTCCCATAAATCCTTTTCGTTTTTTATATCGACTCCCTGGACGCACCCCTGACTTACGCGAACCTTTAACGTTTTTAAACATTATGTTAGAAAAATTTACCGTTAAAAAACGTATGAAACGGACGCCTAAAAGCGAGCACTGCACGCTCTGAGACCACGTTTACACTAAATACTTTTTTCTCCTCATGAAAAAGAAACATATAAACATCAAAAATACCTACCCCGCAACGTCACCGGTAGGAACATCTTCCATAGTCACCAAACAAGAAAAACCACCAGCACCGTGCAACGGGCAAGTTAGTTTCATATATATGACACTAACTAAAACTCAGGCAATCACAGGTCACCCGCAGTATGCCCAAATGTAAAAGCAACATACACAGGAGCGACTATCCATGATCGCTTAGGAACATGTTGTTCAGTCGCACAAGATTGCGACATATTCAAAGAAGTGGCAGTTGGCCCAAGCCAACAGCGAAGCAAATTAATGCCCATAAATGGATAGTCTGCATCTTTCTAAATACACGGTAGTTGCCACCTATGATACGAATTTGTATCCGCGGGAGACCCGACCCTTTAATGACCTTTAACTCTGGAACCGCCTAAGATTTCGTTTCCAAATTTTAACATATTATTTTTGAAGGATAAAACTACCGATTAAGCAAAAAAAAATTGATTTTTACAACCCAACAAACCGGAATGTCCCCTTAATAGAATAACTTGAATTAATAACGTAATTTTGTCGAGACAAATTCCAGTCCATTTACTCAACACACAATATGATTCAACAATACTCTTGTAGGGGTTTCTCTATCCTATAGGAGAAACAGCCCACAATTCCAACCACAATACCTACCCATTTCCTTGATAGGTATTTACCTGTAAAACATGTCAAAGGGACGCATAGCTAAACTCATTATTCTATGCAGATAATGCATAATTGAGTTTAGCTACAATCAACGACATACGGCAACACTATTGCGCTAACCATGGGATTTCCACCGGAAATTCCATTCGTATTGGTTAGCAACAACCAAGTCAAACCAAGCGACGCGGTTGCGTCATAGTCCATAGGCTTGGGTATTTATTGAACATTCTACAGAATGGTATTATATCCCCAGCCGATGCGGCGACCTATTGATTTTTCCCAGATCACCCATTCGCTTGGGATCAATGATCTCTTTTTGCTGGTGAATAACCTTAGCTATGTTTGCCCTCTCTCTCGTATTTCTGTCTTGCTATAGTGCGTTGACCTAAGAGATTGTCACTAGGTCAGTAGACCAGCCGTATACACGGCATTGACGCACACACACCTAGCCAGATCCACCCTGGGTTATTGTGCTTTCCCTTTTGATTTCTCCATTCTGGCTACGCCCATCGACGTCGAACGAATACACAAGTACGTTTCGACCTGGATGAGTGTGGTGAGTTGGGGAACACACAAGAGAGCATGATTACCATTGGCAGATCAATGTGTAAAAAGCAGAAATTACGATTTCCACCCTAAATAGAGTTAGTCGCTATCTGTATCTGAACCTGGTTGTCTCTGCGGATGAGATAGTTCGTTTAGTTCACGGAACAAAAAGCCCGAGGAGTCGTTCGATAGAGTTGGTGTACAGGTAAAGTTCTTTAGTTCCCGAAGCCTGTTTTGACGGTTCACCTATATTCGCGATTTGCGTACGACCGACCAGCTGAACAGTCTGGCGTTCCCGTCGCGTAGTGCATTCCCTGCTTGACAGAAGTGTAATAGTAAATCATAGATATTCTGATTAATCCAGTGAGGCTGTGATTCATGTTGGCAAATACAATTAAGACCCAATTTTTAGCTGTGTAATTAAGTTCAATCGATATTGTGCCATTCACCACAATTTGCGTGTTTTCACCAATAAATAAATAGAAATAAATTTAAATAAATAAAAACGTGTTTTTTTCATTTCTTTCTGCGGATTATCGTTGGGGGATTACAGTGAATCCTGTGCCATACGTTGGCATCATACTTTTACCCCCACACTCTCCTTAGGAGGGATTCAAAAACAACAATACTCACGGAATGGCAATTCATGGTTAATAGCTGATGTCCTCTGAATCCAAACCGACGCCACCCTATCGCACATTCCAAAACATCCCACTCGGTTTCTTTAGTGCATACACGAAAATTCGAGCACTTAATATGAAACTTCAAAAGCAGCGTAATTCAGAGAGGAAATTCTGAAATTTGAAATTGGACTAATTTAAAGCCGCCACCTGTTCACTCACCCCAGCTGTTGGAATTGCTTTTTTAGGAGTTGCCGATATTCTAATTCAACGAATATAAGAACATATTCACGGCCGCTCAATCGGAGTTGTTGTTGGTCTGCCTCTCATCAAATTAATACTGCTGGTCTCCAGGGCTTGTCCTCTTACCCACACCATTCCTCATTTTGATAAACAAACTATCGTTATCCACCACTGTCAACCCAAACCGCTCATCTGTTAAAGATAACACTTAAACTTCTTGTACTCGGTTCGCTCGAGCAATGTAAGTATTTCAGCACTTTCATTAAGACCTAGGCGTAAAGTAGCATGCCTATGTTCTTTCTAAAGATTATTGTTCAATCGAAATTGGTGAGCACATTCCACCTCGGCGAACATCTTCCTGCAAAAACCGAAAATCTGGGAGCCCGTATCAAGTCACGTTGAAAATTATCTCTAGATGGCATTTAAAGACGGACAATCATTCTTTAGCCGAACCACACGAAAGCTTCACGGTGTGTTTCTTCGTCATCCACACATTTAAAACCAATGAACATCCATTTTTCCTTTCCTTATCCCTCTTCTTTCGTTCGCATTGAAGGACATTTGAAGATATCCCAAAACTTAGGACCTTTCAAAAATTCCGTTCAGACACGAGTTTCGTTCAAAGGAGAAAAAAAAAAGAGTCACTAAATAAGGAAGTACTAGATTGTGTTAGTAAAGTTGTTGCTAAATGGCGATTCTGTACAGATCCGGTTCAGCAACTTTAAAGGACGTGAGCAAGCTGCAGAAATTTTGTTCGTTTTGGAATATAAAGTTGCCACATTAAGTTATGACGCGGTTTCACTTTTAGTATCTAAAGTGTCCATTTGTAAACATCGCACTTGCGTTCCTCCAAATTTAATGTCTACACAGTTTGCACGTCTACGTAGTAAGGGTTGAAAACACTTGATCACCCATTGAAAAACTCTCTCCGTTCCGACAAATAGTCACGAACCCATGGTATTGACGCCATTAAGGATAGACGAAGTTGAATTGTCGCCACTATTTTGTCTGCGGTTGGTTTACCAAAAAGTGATACATTTCGATGAGGCGCTTGGGCAATACATACTAAGAGGTTATACAATTATTGAACTCGTTTTTAGGCAACTGTCATTTTCCCCAAATACATCAGCGACAGGATTTACGATCCTTCCGCAGAATAACTTAGAAACTCCATGGAATGATGATGTATTGCTCGGCAACAAATTGACATGTTTGCGGGTTACATTGAAACTGGTGGCCAATACATTTCCATCAAGTCATTACCGGCTAGTCCTTAATTACTGCCCAAAAAGTTCTCTCGGGCGCCTGACGTCTATTAGTTTTCGAGTTAATGTTTCCTTTCGCACCTTTTGATTAGTAGCAAAACAGAATTGAGTCGCCATCCGTTACAATTCAATGTCGTTTCTCCCATGCGACAGCACAGGTCTATATTTTGTCAGTTTTTCAAGCTTATCCTCGGCGAATCAGAACAAAAGCCCTTGCGTACATTGTAGCAAGGCCTTAATTACAGGAGTAATTAAAATCTGTGGAAGTACTAAATTCTTCAAGTCTCTTCGTTGTTTCTGCTCCACCGTCTGTCATCCCGCTTTGTATTTTTCGCCCCTAAATCGGTTAAGTAGGTGGTTGCGAAGACTGAACGCGTGTGCACCTTTTCTTTGTGTATAAAGGGTTAAGACCTGACGTTCGTGTTTTCATTTTTGGGAAGATTAATGTCGTTTATAATGATAATGATTCTGCGATTTGCATAATTCAATAACCGTTGCGTATTAATTCCCAAATTCGATGTAGTACCTGTCTTATGGGCTCGTTTGTGCGTTTGTGGAGTTGTGGGCTGTCAGGCGGACGATAACCCAGTGAGATTACTCGGCATTGTACGTGAAATCATTTTATTTCCATCGCTGGTGGGCGTCAAACGTTTACGGATATATCGTTAAAACCGCATAAATTTTAAGCCCGTGTCAGATAAACACGAACATTACTGTCAGCGTTAAACTAGATGGCGACGATGGTGTTCGGTGGGTTTTTGAAACTCATTCGTCATTTTATTCCGTGTGCAAACAATTTTTTTCTTCTGTTTTTGTGGTTCGTTTACTTCGAGTACGTTTCTGGAGAATGCGGCGACGGCGAAATGGTGATGAGATATTTTGCGGAAGCTTATGATGGTATTACGAAAAATTATTCGCCTTTAAAGGCGACGTGGATGTCACAAATAAGGGATATTGTCATAAAGAGCTTAGTAATTGGATTTTTTTTTTTTTGAATTGAAAGAAATGGGATTGAATGCTTATGTTGAAGAAATAAAAAAGAGACGGGCTTGGCGGTGTAGTTGAAGATGACTAGAAATCGGTTAGGTATTATCGTACGTAGGTATTGGCCTATAGTGTAAAGAGGATTGATTCACCTGGATTCTAGGAATAAACGGTAAATCTGTCCGTAGTTCCCAAATTCATCGGTTGAAAGTATTTTCAATTTGCAGTTTATCCTTGTACCAATAGAGGAAACCCAAGAGGTGACAAAATCCGAAAAAAGTACTTAGTTTAAGATTCTTATTTAACCAAAGTTTCGTTCCTGAGCAGGCTGTAGTGGGGATGTCTTCGTTACAGGTTGTCTTTCGGCCGTAGAACATATACGGTCAAGACCAAAAAAATTCACGATTTTTCTTTTGTAAAAACCCGTATTTTGGAAATAATAACTAATAATAATAACACTGTAGACTTTGTGAAGGGGCATGGCACAAGTAACACATACGTCATAGAGGAGTGTAAATTAGTTCGGTCCATTTTCAAAGGATGATGCTGGCTCTTTCATTGTGTTTTAGTGACAGAAAATTTCGGCGGTTTTAGGGTGGTCATCTATTAAAAATAATTGGTTTATATCACTTTAAGTTTCATCCAGAAATCTAGTTTTGTAAAATTTTATGGTAACTAAACAGCTTTGGGAAATGTAGTTTTCTACTTTAACTAAAAGAAGTTTGTGGTATATGTGGGTCGTCATGTGATATAATGGTATAAGATGTTTAGCATGGCATTCGCCATGTAATATATCTGGGATTGCTGTCGCCAAATAATATGTTTACTTGTAATACTTAGATTTGTATTACTTGTGATATTACTTCGCTACTGTTTGCTGTTTAAAGCGCAGCTCACTGAAAATGGATGGCACAGACGCCGCAGTGTTCGAATCAAATACTCTGTTGGTTTTTGATTGCTTTATTCTTCAAAATGCTGGGGTATTTATACTCCCAATCAATCACTCAATTATTTACAAATTTCTTAATCCACTCATACAAATTTTGCTTAACAAGCTATTTCATTCATAATTGAAAATTCACTCATATAATTCTGCTTACTGTGCTACTTACTTTCCTATCACTAGCTTAGCGCATTTTTTCATTTAAAAAATTTTTTTTATTTTTCTTTTTATATTCTTAATTTCTAAATTAAAGGCTAGACAAAAAATGCTTAAATTCTAGCTTAATTATCTTATATAATAACTTACTGGTCCTTCGCAGACGCTCTAAGCTAAACATTACTTAACATTTGTATAATTTGCCTTTCGGCGACAGAACTTTGTGGCAGTACTGATAATTAGTTGAAATACAAAGAAAAATTTGAAAAACTTTGTCAATTTTTTTTGTTTTTTTTTTTTTCTTAAAATTTAACTTACTTAACTTACCTATTTTTTTTTTTGTTTTGTTTTTTTTTGTTTATGTAAAAGCACTTAACCTAGCTTAACTTAAATCTTATACTACCCTAATTCTAGAAAAGCTAAGTCTATGTAAGCTAGCTGATGATAGTGTGATTCTATACCGACTTTGGTATCCAGGTCTTTATATGCCATTCAACCACCAGAACTGTTGACGCTGTCTAATACTATCGTCCCGGTCTCTGTGGGAGATAGCCCTACTGAAGCGCAGGAGCTCTTCTTCGGTGCGCGTTATTTCCCGGTCGTAGCACAATCGCCCGTCTACAGATGATCTACTTACATGATAGATCAGCGGAATTCCGGATCTATCCTGTATAAGCCCTTTCATATCCAAGTCAAGGAACGCCTCTGGTGGAACAAAGCCGTTGCGACGCACGCTCTCATAGTACAAGGTGTTTGGATAATAGGCCCCGAAAATTAGGTCATTGGACGAGCTTATTGCTCTCGCAAAATGTCCTCTGATTAATTTAATCATAAAATTATCCACCCTATTTATGTACGCTTCATTATATAAAGTCTCATTTGAGTAATACTTTTTATAGTCCGATTCCGGTGTCCGATATAATCTGAGACAACTTCTGACACACTTTCTTTCGAACACCCGAATCTTTTCCATCAAATTTGGACCTATGTTGAACCATACTGGGCAACCATATATGAGCATTGGCCTGATTAGCGTCATGTAGCATATGACTTTTACCTTGCTGTCAAGTTGGCTACTGTGAAATAGCCTCCTTGTCATAGCAAAAGTTTTCCTCGCTTTGAGCAAAGCAGCCTCTACATGTCTGTTGAAATACAGATATTGGTCTAGCCAGATGCCCAGGTATTTAACTAAACTCTTGGTTTCCAGTTTATCTCCATGCGGTCCCACGATAACTAGCTTTCGCCAGTTTTTTCTTGTATCGTACGTGGCTTTATATAATGGAGTTCTAAATAGGATGGCTCGCCATTTCTGGAAGTTGATCTTAAGTTTCCAGTCATTGCAATAGCGCTGCACTTTGTTGAAGTCTCGCTGTATTAACCTATTTATGATCGCAACTTTCGGAGCTGTTCTGTAAATTATGAGATCGTCTGCGTACGCAATAGCCTGCGGAAGTGCATCTAATAAGTCACTAATGTAAATGTTAAAAAGAATCGGAGAGAGTACCGCACCCTGTTGCAAGCCATTCTTGATATTATACGTTTTATTAGAGGTCACATTACCACTTTTGACCACGAACCTCCTGTCCTTTAACATATCGTAAAGTACATGCCATGTCTGACCAGTTTGTAATACAACCCTTCGATCCAGACGGTATCAAAGGCTTTCTCCAAGTCGATCAGACAGGCCCCTGTGCATTGGTTCCTACATTTATTCCATTGTATGTCGGAGACAAGTTTAGCTGCGGCATGTGTGGTTTCATGACCCGCCTTAAAGCCAAGCTGGTTATTTGAAATAATGCTGTTGTCGTCTACCCATTTTACCAGAGCTTTGTTAATGGTTTTTTCAAATACTTTACTGATGCTTGGGAGTAAACTTATCGAACGCATGTTCATTGGGTTTGCGCAGTCTTTGCCCTTTTTTGCGATGGGCTGAATGATAGCCGTTTTCCAACGCGCGGGATAATATGCATTATTCAACGCGTTGTTAAACAGGACCGTGTATATATCTATTGCCATTGGGGGCAGGTTCTTGAGTACGATGTTAGATACTCCATCTATTCCCACTGACTTTTTGCTCCTTAATGAGTCGAAGATACTCTGGATTCCTTCCCTTGTTATTAGAAGGCTATTAGCCACTACACCATTGGCATTAATGTCAATTGACAGATTATCTTCACTGAATTCGTTAAAACCCGGATTCTCCGATTGCCAAAGTGAAATTTCATTCCGGAGGTGCAGGTGATTGAGTAGAACTCTGTCCTCCAGGTCGTGATTTCGATGAATGCGTTCATTCACCTTGTACATTTCCTGAAAGACAGCTCCCACAGCGTTCTCTTTCTCCAAAGGATCTTCGATCACGAAGAGCTCACTGTTGAAGATAGCGTTCTCTGTATCTATGCCAATGTTGGTTAGCAGCTGCTTGTTTACCTCAGTACGTGGAATTTGGAGACACTGAATCTCGTTTTGATTATTTCTCCTGAATATTTGTAGCTTAGCGCATATTGTAAGAACAATGACACGATTTGACCCAATTAATTTGTGAATCACTTGCTAGCAGTAAGCTCGCAAGCGATTGTCATATGATTCTTTCAAATCGTAAGCGGAGCAATTCGTTTCTTTTACTCAATGAAAAGAATCGACCTTGAATTATTGTCGGCAACGAATGCTGGTTACGTGAAACTTGCTAATTGTATCAAGGGCAAATTAATTTACTTGATATGATTCTTCATGGTCATTTCGTGGATATGTTGTTACACTACAAGTTTGTGAAACAATGCTCCACATGTATAGCGTGTCAAGAATTGTGATTTTAGCGTTGGCGATTCTGGATTGTTAAAAAATTTCGAAGACAGACAATTGCGAGCATTATTTGAAGAAGATCCGGGTCGAATCCTAGAGGGACTTGCTGAATCATTAGAAGTGTCGTAACAAAAAGTGAATTGAAATTCATGGGACTTGGGAATGATTAAAAGCAAGGCAGTTAGGTGTCGTATGAGCTGTATTTCACTTGTGAGCTGCTGATTCAAAGGCAACAAAGAAAGAGTTATTTATATTATACTGATACTGGGGGGAAGAGAAGTGGATATACTAAGAGACAACCTCAAGAAGTAAAAATACGAGGGTGAATCTAATATAACCTGTAATTTTACTTTTTTGCTTAGCAACAAAATGCGAGCCAGATAATCTTGTGTGTGGCTTTTGTTTGGTTTATGAAGAGTAGAGGAACTGGCTTGGCTAACGGCCCCGCTCGACTTTATTGACAGTATAGCTATGAGCTAGCAAAGAGGTACATACGTCTGTTGTGCAACGGATTATTATAAAATTTTAACTAATGAAGGCGTTAAACCCTCGGAATTTTTTTCTTGATTGAAGGCACAGTTTGGTGACAATACACCGTCTCAGACTCGTGTGTATACGTGGGCCAGAGAATTTAAAAGTGGGCGAGAATGCATCGAAAACGAAAGTCATGATCGACGCCCAAGGACAAATCATACAGATAACAACATCCGTGCCGTTCGAGAGGTTATTGAAAGTGATCGCCGCTTAACTGTTGGAGAAATATCATCAGAAGTGGGTATCAGCTATGAAAGTGTTCAATCGATTATCAAGGCCTACAACGACGGAGTCACCAATAGAGTCCTTCAGTGCCCGACTGGTTCGCGCTCCTTTTGGTCAATGGCAAGGGCTGTCAGCACCCCTTTTCCCTGTTAGTGACGGGCAGCGGGGAGTTAGTTGCAAATTCAAAGGATAAAGCTAATGTGTACGCGAATTTATTTTCAGACTCCTTTTTTTTTTTTTTAATTAGACTTCTCTCGGAAGAGGCGACCCTCGGTTCATCTCCCGATGGCGCGAACATCCCTGCATCAGAACTCGTCCCGTTACAGAGCGGGGAAGCTGTGGAATTTCCACCCCACGCGACTGTGCCCGGAGCGTTACAACCTGTAACTGTTCAAAAAGAACTGCAACAGTTATTTGGCGGCGTCTCGGCGCTATAGGTTCGCCTCTCCCGAGAGAAGTGTAATAACAAAAAAAAAAAAAAAAAACAAAAAAAAAAAAATTAATAAAAAAAAACCGATGGTCTTCAAAAAACTCGAATGTTTCCGACATTATTGACCGTAAATTAAAATCAGGTCAGATCAGTGGAAGACTTCTGGATCGGTTTCGACAAGAGGGGGAGAATTTTTTGAAACGTATCGTCACATGTGATGAGACATGGGTACATCATTATACTCCCGAAAAGAAATTGGCAAGCAAGGAGTGGCGAAGGAAGAATGAAGGCTACCCAATGAAGACCAAAACTCGTCTCTTAGCCGAAAAAAGTTCTTGCAATAATTTCTTTTCGAATCAAAGGGAGTTTTAGTTATCGATTTTCTTCACTAACAACGAACAGGGAATGCAGCTTACTACTGTCAGTTGGTAGAGCCGGTAAAAGCCGCATATCGAAACAAAAGACGAGGTATGCCCATTCGAGATGTCATCCTTCTTCATGGCAACGCCAGGGCTCACACCGTGTCCTTGACAAGCGAAACACTGAAACACTGGAAGAAATAGGCTGGGAAACCCCCAAACACCCACCTTATAGCCCAGACTTGTCTCATTGTGACTAGTTTATATTTGTACCCTTGAAGGAATCACTTGGAGGAGAGAAATTCGAAAGTAATGAAGAAGTCGAGGAGCACGTGTGCAATTGGCTAACAACCCGCCCTAAATCTTTCTACGAACAAGGGATATTAAAGATTCCAAATCGGTGGCAAAAGTGTGTAGATCACACAGGAAACAGAATGTGTAACATTATTCAATAAATGTATAAAAAGAAATACCGTTTATATTTGATTGACTCTCGTATTATGCTACGTCCGTTCAATCTTAGGAATCGGCATTAACTTCAATTCCAAACCCGAATATTCATGATTCGAAGGTCATGCTCTGTCTGATGGAAGCAAGAGTCAAAAAGGTACCAGGAATAGATCATTTATAAAACCCGCTTAAAGGGATTGTCAAAATTATTTTTGACGCTAAGTTGACACAGCTCACACAAGTGAGATAGGCTTGTAGTTATCGACCTCTATTCTCTTAGTAAACTATTTGAGACGGACCTGATGGCACTAATTCGAATTGGATAAAGTACCAAAAGTCCTCATAATTTCAAAGAGATAATAGGATGAAAGGCAAAACTGCAACCTTGCAACCGTTCAGATCACGCGTAAATATTAGGGCAACTGCAACAAGACAAATTGACAAGATCGGTTGAAAATTACAGCCAATATTGGGAAACAAATTATTAAATGTGTTAGCAATTGTTAATTTATCTTACAGTTCAAAGTTTTGAGCATGTAGAACTATAGGTAATCTAGAAGCAGGAAAAAAAGGAAGGCAACACAAAGAAGCAAAGTACTGAAGGAGCAACGGCGTACTTATAGATGACGACAGCTGATCTTTACGTCTCGCAAGGACCAACGCGAATCTTGGATATCTTGGATCCACCATTTCGCTATTGGTCTCAGCAATTGTCAAGAAGATCGGTGCAGAAGGCAGACGAGAACCGGGTATTCGGACGACGGGCGACTCACAGAGCGTCTAAGCAAATATCAGGAACGCCCAGAGGAAATATAAAAAGTTTATTGCAGAACAAACGATCGACGATTTGAAGCTCTCCAAGCAGGAAATGAAAAAGGAGATCATCAGCATATGCGAACACCTCCAGAATAGCAAAAATAAACTAGTCAACACCCAAGAAGACCCAAAAATGCTAAAAGGACGGGATAACTGGGGGTTTATAGTTACGAGAAAATTAAAGAAAGGAAGAAGCCTCAAACTGTCGCTTCGCTCTGGACTTTATGTTGAGTCTTGCATGGGTGCGATATTAGGTTCAGCGAACCAGTAAAGTTTGTCAACTACAGCAAGGTGAAAGAGCGCTCGTAAGGCGTTACTATTAAATAGAAGCCCCTGGAATGCTGCCGATCTCTCGATAATGGACACCGACCGAAGAGCGAGGGATGTACTAGAAAAGACCACAAGATGACGACTAGCAAGCGGTTCGAATCAGCGCTACTGTGCTAAGAAACGAGGACGAAATCCTGACCAACAAATACAACCAGACTAAAAGACGCGTCATTAACATCGAAAGGAAATTGAATAAGGACGAGTACTTAAGAAAAACTTACGTAGAACAGACAAATACCTACTGAACAATGGGTCCCCAGAGAAGACGCCTCTCTAAACGTCCGCAGTACATCCGGTTAAGAGGAAGCCAAGAATAGTGCTTGGCGGAGAACCCAAGTTGGATGGAAAAAACCTAAACCTGTTACCCCGACCGAACCTAGTCCAATCACTCCTCGGGGCACTGGTTAAATTTAGAGAGAAAGTAGTCGCCACCGTTGCTAATATCGAAGAAATGTTTCTCCAAATTCAGATGCTCGAGGCATATCGGGACCGCAAGCGGTTTCTCTGGCGCATCGGAGACCGTATGGCTTCCATGATATACCAGGCCACGCCATCGCCAGTGAGTTATAGAATGAACAGGAGCCAATGGGAAACATCCATCAGTGACAGCTGTACGCGAAAACCACTATACAGTTGTTTTTTCATGGGAGAAACTTCTGAACAATCATTGCAATGGTTTCTGACATATTATCCCGCAACGGTTTAGTGAATTGAAAACGGGTCGTATAAGCACCGAAGCCAAATGAGGCTACGAATGCGGAAATCGTAAGGCGAAGTTGCGCGAGTTAGCTGAGGCTGTAGGCATCTCAAAAGAATAGGCGGAAAACATTTTGTACGATCTTTTGGCGATGAAAAAGTTATTGAGGCGATGGGTGACGGGTTTTCTGACCATCAATCAAAAACAGAAGCGCCTTGATGATTCAACGGCCGGTTTGGCGTTGTTGCAGCGTAATCGAGCGGACTTTTTTGACATGTTATGATGATGGATGAAACGTGGATCCATTACTATCCGACTGAGTCCAATAGGCATTCTGCAGAGTGGGCGGAAAGCCACGAAAGCCGACCAAAGCGACCAAAAAAACCAACGCTCGGCCGAGAAGATTATGGTCTCCATTTTTTTTTTTTTTTTTGGATACGCATGGCATAATCTTCGTCGGTGACCTGCAGAAGGAAAAAACAGTCATAGGAGAATATTATGTAGCCTTATTGAATGAACTGAACGACGAAATAAAGAAAAAAAAAACCCCATATGGCAAAAAAAAAGTACCTGTTGGAGACGGAGCAGAACACAAATGCCGGCTGGCGGACTCGGGAGCGGCTGTTAATACCGATTGTTCTCTTTGTTCCTTTGATGAAAACATGAACGCGGGCGCAGGGACGCAAAAGAGAATATAAGTGACTGCAGTTGGGGAGTTGAGGAGACTACATTTTTAGCAGTCACAGTCAATACACGTAAACGATGCTAATCGAGAAGAGATGTTGATGAATTTGAAAGGGCTTGCTCCATCAATAATTATAAGGAAACAAATAAACTAATTTATTCACTTATTCACAGCCTTTAAATTAAAGCCAATTTAGAGTAGCATCATGATAACGCACCGTCACAGACGTCTTTGAAAGTGATGGCTAAATTAGATCAATTACGATATGAATTGTCTGCTCACCCACCGTATTCTCCAGACTTGGCCCTCAAGCGGTGACTCCAGGGGAAGAGTTTCAGGTCGAATGAGGAAGTTATTGCGGAAACTGAGGCTTATTTCGAAGGTTTGGACGTTTCGTACTACAGAAAGGGCATCGTATTGTTGGAAAATCGCTATACCAAGTGTATCGCCCTCGAAGGCAACTATGTTGAGGAAAAAATATAACTTTGCTCAAAAAATGCTAGTTGTCCTTAAAATCCCCGGGACTTTTTAGCCTATTTAGTAGTATTCTGGTGTACAATAATCGCTTACCCAATTTTACCACGAGTGTATAGGTGACCTGGCGGAGTCTCTCTCGTTCAAGTACTTTGACCGGATAACGATTTTCTGCGTTTGCTTGTTCGTCTAACATTGATCTGAAGTATGAACCAGTGGGGAGGAAGTATTGTGCCAATACACGGGCACTCCGTTCACTTCCTCCTCCATCCTTCATTCACTAGATATTCCACTGCTAAACGACAGAACGGTCTCCACGGAAAGGTACAACGCACCGTGGTTGATGGTTAGTAACTGGTTCTTACCTTATTGTTCAACACTCAACGATCTCATTGTTCAATAAAAATAAAACACTAATTTCGACTGTTAGTAGCAACGTTTTATCTGGGGAAAGTTCGGAAAAGTGTACGGCACGAACATTCAGCCTAACAATCACTGGTAGTGGTTTTGTTGTTATCTTAATCACACCCGTTTAATTAACACAGGGTTACATCAATTCACTGGCAAAAGGAGTTCATTAGGTTTATTGGTGTATGGCGACACTAGTGTTATCGTTCATTAATAGTTCTATATTATACACTTTTCACAAGTAAAGGGGAAATTAGCGTACTCGACTCCGGGAAAGGACACACTTGAGTGCACACCCTACAGGGGTTGATGAACGGCTCGTCCGATCTGTTCAACGATTAGAATAAGACTCGGCGATATTTTGCTCGTTCAGAGCTCACTCGCTCATCGTGGTATGTGTGCCTAGAACAAAGAAAGACATAAAGTGCATTCCTAGGATACGATTTCGGTAAAGCAAATAAAACCGAAATCGTCGGATGCCAATGGGATCTTTGTTGGAACATGTACGGCTAAACAAAGAGACGACGATCCGATGTGAAAATGTGCTAATTGGTTGGGAGACGAAACAAATCCCTTGCTTGCATTTGTATATGCCGGGAAATTCGCTTGTGGCAAATGGATTCTATCTTTGCATTGTTTATGCTTGGATTTCAATTGATGCCAAGGGACGCGGAATGCGTATTTGCTTTGGGTTGCACATTGTGCGAGTCAAGGAATTTTATTGCTGGGAGAAAAACGTCGCCAGCCAATGTATACATAAAGAAATTTATCGTATACATGCATGAAGGTGGGAATAGACGACGCGTTTACGATATGTGAACCGGGGTTTTTCTTTTCAGGATAATTTATGATAAGGTAAGTAAGAACTCTTACAGGGGATTTGTAAGCGAAGGAATGCTTGAAAAGGTAAGAATTCTCTTGCAGAAGCTTTACGACTATAGCTTTGCTCCAATTAATGCGTGTAGCATTTTCAGGTGCCTAATGCGATTGCATTGGGGAAATTATATGGGAAGATGGGCGTTATGGGGGTTTTTAAGGAAAGCGTACCGTGGGGTTTGGGGGAACCGCCACAAACCCATGTACACATAATAATTGGCGCGAGGAGGAGCGCACCTTCCAGGATTATTTGGGCAATGTCTGTGGTAACATCTGTAGGGAAAGGCACTAAATGTTCCGACTGTGATCCAATGACGCAATTGATCGCTACTTCGAATAATGTAAAAATAGTATAAAATATTCAATGAAAATGGGATGTATGGAGTTTTGAAACTTAAACGGAGAATAACAATTTACACTCTTCTCATACCGATTCATTCTCTAAATTTCCACGGTTTTTTTCATAAATCACCTTTTGTACTAATTTTATTACTCTGCCCCATGTCTTCAAGTACATATTCTAGACCCGCCCCATTCTAATTATGAGCATTTCATCTCGTTTGGTACACCCTACCTATTGTTTTACCATAAGTTTTATTTCCAGGTTATGTAAAGTATCATTATATTAATCCCGTCTATACTCAACGTAACAGGACTGGTCATTTTGTATTGCTCACTTTACGGCCTTCAGACAACAGACATGTTTAAACTCCTCCATCGTCGACCTCTCCAAAGTTACGTGCCGTATTACTTTGTGTTTTTGAGCCTTGTTCCTTAACCTATCAGTTTTTGAAGCTATCCACTATTATCTAAGCGTGTCGAGCCCACACGATTACTATTATTACTATTTTTACTTTAATATTTTCATTTTTGTTTTTGTAAAATTTTGACTCCAGCTTAGGATGTACTTCGAGCAGTCTTGAAATTGTAGATAGTAGTGGTGCAGCTTCCTGTATGTATTTCTCCCAACTTAACTTCAATTCTCTTCTCACATAAATGCATTCCACCATTCTATATGCATAATAAATAAAGTGACAAATATATTAAAAAGGTCGTCTTGCTGTTTCAAAGCTTTCCTCGATTGTCAAAACGTTTTCGGGCTCAGTGCTTCTTGCCCGTCAGTTTTATTTTCATCCTGATGAAGAGTGACGTTCTGAGAGGTACTTGTCTGTCAACAGTATTGTCTTAAATCTCTTGTCGCAGGTATTAAATATACGAAAACTCTATTCCTATGGTAGTCTATGGCTTTAAGAAACTTAATGTCGAAGAATTCCGACATGGTAAGACAATTTTCCATATGAGGGTCGTATATCTTCTTACAACGCCAAACCCATCAGGCACGATGTACTCGTCTTCATTAATTTGAACATACATTTTCAATGAGAGCCAGGACGAAAATTCATTTCTTTCGAATGCAATTATTGTGATTTTATGAATCCCCCCATTGTGGTGGTTCCTATGCCCCGACCTTTTACGGAGACACAAATTTCCTTGTTTCCTCAAAGTTATCCCACATACTCCCACCTCACCCTGCATCTTATAATACTCGTAATTTAATCATATTCTAAAGGATATCGTTGTGTTGAGAGCTCAGTCGGCTCTCATATATTCGCGAAGAACACCCTTGTTGGTTCATGTGAAATGCAAACAATTCTATTTTAGATAATAGCTTTGTGTGTTTGTTAAGGAGCGTATTCAAATCGAAATTTGAGAGGATAAATTCTTTCGCTTGTGGTGATGTGGTTATGAGTCAGCCGAAAAGGGTCTCTCTATATTCCGCTGATAGTTGGATCGTTGCATTTATGGGAATTTTATTCCTCTACGAGTCTGGGTACAAATTTCCTACAATTTTTCTCTTTAAGGACACTTTTTTTCATTCTAAGTTCGGGATAGAAGCCACACCCCCGCCGTCGTTGATACATCGCCAAGACGAAAGGAGGTGAAGACAAATTCAAGTTTATATGGGATTTCCGATGTAAATGTAAGTGGTGTGCTTTGCTGTGTTACTTTTTTGCTGTGTTAAAAGAAAGAAGTCCCGACATGGGTGCGGAATATTTGTCATATCGCTCTATGCGATAAATTTGTAGCGAACTGGCTTTGTCCAACAGCGGTACAAAGGAAATGTAGCATAAAATTCCCTAAAGACCCTTTTACAGAAAGCATAAAGGTTATAGCATTACTTTTAGTCGACGGGAAGCTCATATCGATCAAATACTTCGGGTAAAGTGATGTATGCTTGTGAATCAAAGGAAATCCCTCTAACTGTGACATTAACTAGGGCATTTAATATGGAGCCGTATAAATTCAGTTAAAAGATTTAATATTGTAGCGAGTTTAGGGTTCGCTGGATTAATTATTCTCATAAAATAAGACGTGAAATCAATTTTCTATTTGAATCTTTATTCGTCCGCTAAATGACAACCGTTTTTCATTTCTCCCCTGACTTTTCGCTTCTCCTCCCGGTGACACTTCTCTCACTGGCGACTTGTCGGTTTTTCTGCTCATAGTCTCCAGTTTTCCAATACTTTGTTTTGGAGACCTGCCAGATGTCCCGCTGATTGTCATATGCGTCACAATATAATTTAATGGAAACTGAACACAAAAATAAAAAAAAAATATTCTTTTGAAGTTCTCGTGATAACAGTGTTCATTCCATTAGGAGGAAAATTCATGTTTGGTCTACAGTTGATCTATTGCCTACTTTTTCTCGGGCTTAAATGAGCCTTATTTTTTCCCTGTGTATATGATATTCCTCATGTTTAACATGTCAAATAGTACGATTACTCCAGCAGATGAAACAGCACATGCGCTTTTGACTCGAAATCCCTGCAATCGAATTTCAGTTGTGCAATCTATGTATCCTATGTATGTTAAACACAAGATATCCAACTGCGTTCATTGGTGAGCGCGATCAGTTTTCTGGTCGAAATTAACAAGCTGATCTCCACATAAAGGATTCAAGTTGATCTCCACATAAGTGATGATTCAAGCTGATCGCCACATAAGTGAGTTGTTAAAGGTACAGCGTGTAGAAAAATGCAACAACTAAAAGTCGATTTTCAAAAATATCTAACCAGTTGTACTCCTAATGCTATGGCCATATAAATACATGGATGGCCTGAAAAGTTTCCGACCTCAACGTGAAGATAGCAGCACACGTCAATAAAAGGTAGTGAATGTAGTTGTGCATCTTTTGACAGTTTACTACTACTATATATTGTCCTGTGGACCCCGGTGGTTCATGACCTTGTAACATAAAATTTAATGAGAATATAAAGTTGTGACATAAAAAATCCGCAGCGCCAGTTGTGGTATGAACGTTGTTGGCATGAATGTTCTTCGTAGCCCGCCAATTGTGATATAATATTTGATGATAATGGTAATATGATGATATAATTGATATACAATAATTCGCCCGTGTCAGCTGTGGCGTAGGAAATAGTCCAGTGCCAGTCAATTAATAAGTAATATTTCGTTGTTTTATTATATATTTGAGAATAGGTGTTCTATGTGAGATGGATATAATCCGCAGCGCCAGTTTATTGTATGTGCTATTGTATATATATAGATGTTTGCATTTTCGTAACTTGTACCAGGTGAATAATTGGGTAACATCAAGATTGGTCGTTGTGCCAGTGTATATATGTTGCATAAGTTTAGTACTCCCTCTAGTGTAGTTGCACCTACGGTGAATCCCTAATTCAGTTACTGGGCCTCCAGTACCGTTGCAGCAGGCAATGCTCCACCGCTGAGTCCTAGCGCCACGAGGTCTCCTCCGGCCCAACGCAATCAGGCAAACGCAAAAGACAGCTTCTACATTGGTTTCTAGCAGCTATTACCTTTCATTATGGGTTTTGCCCCAACATTTGGATTCACCACAGACCTTTTCCAATTCGAATTGATACACAACCGACTCACAATTAGTTAAAATTGAAAAACACAAAACTTAATTAAGTCCTTCATGGACGGGCTTTAATTCATTCTCTTATAGTTACGTACTAATTACTTTAACTTAAATAAAAAAAAACATCAACGAACTTAAAGATTTACGTCCTTCATGGACGGATATTTACTTCATTCTCTTCTTTATGACTTCTTTACCGATACTCACGACACTCTCTCCCCCTCTCTAGCCATTTCAACACTTCTTCGAAAAGAAACTCGATCCAACTTTCCTTTCGAAAAACCTCAACTGGACGACGCAGGTTTGTGCATCTGCTCGTATTCAATTAAACACCGTGAAATGTGTTTATTTACGTTTCTTATACAACTAACTATCAATGTATTATCTAAATCTATTCATTCGTGTTTCTAGTCCAAATCATATTTCTAGTATAAATAAACTTAATGTATGTACAACAAAAGGTGTTTCCCCTTACATTTCACTCCTCGGTGGGCACTGGCGGTAGGAGAGGTCATCACGTAACAACCTCACCGACCCGACTCCGCCATCGCTCCCTGTCCTGTGCGCTCTCCTTCCACGTTTGACCATCTGATCCCATCTCCTCAAGGTCCAACTTTACATTGTCCTCCCATCTCCGTCGCGGCCGCCCTGTCGGCCTCTTTCTCTTTGGTCTACCGTCAAGAATTCTACGCATGGCCCTATCGTTGCCCATTCTCGCCACATGTCCTGCCCATCTAGTCTTCGCGACCTGATTACTCCCACTATTGTAGGTTTGCGGTAGCTATTCCAATTCGTGGTGGTGGAGTTTCCTGTATTGTCGTGCTATTGCGTTTGAAATAACAAATTGAACGTGTGATTCGAACTGACGCTATGACAGTTTGAATCACCAAAATTGTACCTAAGCGTTACCCATCAGGCTACTGGCCGTGTTAAGAATTTGATTTTTAAACTCGACTATACTCCACTGATGTGAATTGTTATGTTATCGCTAAGGTATACGGCTCTGATGTATTTTCTTATTCGATTTTTCGTTCGGTGCTCTTCACTATTTTGCTTGTGAATTGTGTGTGTAACTGTTAGAGTCGCCACATCACTCCCTCCGCAGTAACTTCGTTACGATCAGATTCGTATGCGAACGACGTAGCGAACGAGAGAACGTCGAAGGCTGTGCTCTATGCGGAAGTCGTGACCGTGTGTGAAGTTCTGTTTACCATGGGAAAGTGTATGCTGTGTGTACAGATCACGCCGTAGTCACCAATTATTGCGTTTGAAATAATAGTGAAGAAGAACGTGTGATTCGAACTGACGCTATGACAGCTTGAATCACCAAAAATTGTACCTAAGCGTTACCCATCAGGCTACTGGCCGTGTTTAGAATTTGATTTTTAGACTCGACTATACTCCACTGATGTGAATTGTTATGTTATCGCTAAGGTATACGGCTCTGATGTATTTTCTTATTCGATTTTTCGTTCGGTTCTCTTCACTATTTTGCTTGTAAATTGTGTGTGTATCTGTTAGAGTCGCCACAGTGCCTTCTCGTCATATTTACCGCCAAAGATACCACTTAGAACTTTAATCTCGAATACGCGTAATTTGTTTTCTTCCCGTTTTGTGAGGCCCCATGTTTCGCATCTGTATAGAGCAATCGGCATGATTGTGGTTCTATAGACACGGTGCGTGACAGTAGTTTGGATTTCAGCAGTTTACTGACTGCGTGCCAATTAGCGTTGCCGGAATGCAGTCTTTTGTTAATTTCCTTCGACATTTCGTTACTGGCCGTCAGTATCGTTCCCAGATATTTAAATTCTTTAATTTTTTCAAATATCTTTCCTCTGACGTTTATATGTGTTCCCTGAGGTCCACCTGCTCTCACCGTAATCATGTACCTTGTTTTGTATTCATTTATTTCTAGGCCCACCTCTTCTGCCGCTTACATGATGATTTCACAGGTTTTAGTTACAGTTTCTACATTATCGCCCAGAACGGCGATGACACCCACATATGCTAGCACTTGTGTGACCCCGTTCAGGGATGATCCGGCCTTGTTGTCGTCTTGTACCTTTCTGATAACATACTCGAGCACAAGGTTAAAAAGGCATGGTGAGAGGCCAACCCCTGCTTTAGTCCGTCCCGGATTTCAAATGGTTCTGAGAGGCGGATTTCTATTCTAACTCGCCCTTTGTTTTCGTTCATGCAAATTTGAATGAGGGCAGCACATTTTTTCGGGATTCCCAGCTCAACTACAATATGGCAGAGTCTTTGTCTTGCGACTGAGTCGTAGGCTTTTTTTGAAGTCAACGAACAGTTTGTGAACCGTCTCTCCGTATTCCCACTTCTTTTCCAACAGTTGCCTTATTGTGAACATTTTTTGACAGTTCCTTACCAAAATTTCAGCCATTTTGGACGCCGGGTAGTTTTTATTTGACAGTCGTTCGAGTGAGTGGATGTGAGTGTTTTTGGGAAAATGGACAAAATTGAGTATCGAGCTGACATTAAATTTTTGTTTTTGAAAGGCAATCATCATCATCATCATCATCATCGGCACTACAACCGGGAGCCGGTCTTGGCCTTATTTAGCAAAGCTCTGAGTCATGTTAAATTTTTCATAATGATTTTTTTTTTCCGGGCAAGGTCATTAGTCTTGCGCCAGAGGCTCCCTGGCGGGGAATCGAACCGCGGTCTCCTGCGTGACAGGCGGCTATACTAACCACTATACTATCGAGGAGCCAATACGCCTACACAAATCACAGATGAGTTGGACATCTGCGTATGGGGGCTCTGCACCACCATTTGCTGAATTTAAACGTGGCTGTCAGAGCTTGGGAGACGATGAACGTTTGGGACGTCCAAAAACTTCAACAATTGACGATAACATCGCTAGACAACCGCCGAATTAAAGTGGGAGAGATAGCAGAGGCTATGAAAATGTCCAAAGATCGTGTTGGTCACATATTAAATCAAGATTTACCAATGAGAAAGCTGTCCGCCCGTTGGGTGCCGCGTTTGCTCACGTTAGACCAAAAACGTGTTCGAATGAACATTCCCAACGCTCTGTTGGTCCAGTTTAGGCGCAATAAATCCTAGTTTTGGGGCCGATTAATTACTGTCGTTGAAACTTGGATACACCATTATGCGCCCGAAACAAAAATACAGTCAAAACAGTGGACTACAAAGGCGGAATCGGCTCCAAAAAAGCGAAGCTAGGCTAGGAAAGTGATGGCGACTGTTTTTTGGGATAGTCATGGAGTTATCTTAATCGATTATCTTAGAAAAACCATTACAGGAGCATACTACACATCATTACTTGACCAATTGAAGGTAGAAATTGTGGAAAAACGACCACATTTGCAGAAAAAGCAAATCCTGTTTGAACTGCTTGACCATCCGCCTTACTCACCAGATCTAGCCCCAAGCGACTTCTTTTTGTTCCCTAATCTAAAAATTGCGCTCGGAGGACAGAGATTTTCGTCAAATGAGGAGGCAAACACCTTCGTGAACAGTTATTTTGCAGAGAAAAATGCCGAGTACTATTTGGACGGGTTAGAGAGATGGGAGCATCGCTGGGAGAAGTGTGTAGAGTTACAAGGAGACTATGTAGAAAAATAAAAATAAATTTTAAGAAAAAAATGTCTTGTATCTTTGTTGGGTCGGAAACTTTTCAGGCCACTCTCGTACCATTCGTTATGCGAGTAATATGGAAATCCAATAGAAGGTAATAAACCTCTTCAGCCAAACAATCATTCGGAAGACGGATTTTCTCCATTAGCATCAAAAATAAATGTCCCTGAAAGACAAACGACAACTCACGTTGTTCAAATCGATTGCATCCATCAGAGGACTTCAACATTTGGAAAATGAGTCACGATACGAAAGGTACACAACAACGATGAACGACACGAACGATAGGAAGACTATACCCGGTGAGCACACACGTCAGGCTTTTTGATTTTCGTGGTCCAGTTGGTCCTGCAGTACATTGCACGAAAGGGCCCCCCCTGTATGTTTCATTCGCATGATGTGTTCGTCAAGGTATTTCCGGTTTTTATTTTTTAGTTATCCATTTCTACTGACGAAGACTGACGCGTTGTATGTTGACTATCGCAGATAGCGTAGTAATTTTTTCCCAACTCTCCTGAACTAGCCACGGATTTACTCAAACTTCGTCCAGTGAGCATTGCTCTCACAGTCAACGGAAAATCTCTTACTGAATATAACCACCGATGTTGTCTGTTGTATCACAGATAAAATGTTGTAAAATTGAATCGAATTTCCTGTTGGTAATAAATGTTTTTACCGCTTTGATGTGTCAAAGCATGAATTGTCATCACTTTTTTTGCAGTCCTTTCACTTTGATGGAGAGTCTGGCATAGACAAGAAGTGGGCCCGATAGAAAAGCTCGTGATAAAGAACTTATGGTTAAAAGGAATTGGTGTATAAATCCTTTGATTCACAATAAATCTTATGAACATTTTTTAAAGGAGGCACAAGATCACTTTGGCAAAGATTTCGAGAAGTACAACGGCGGTGGATTCCGCCACGGAACACAACTATTGTACAAAGGACGCAAAATTTACAATTCGTACTAGAAACGCTTTGCATTTGATTTGATTTAATCACAACTGCTTACTTTGTGATGCCCGAGGCGACTTAGCTGCCTTGAAACAATTGGAAAGGAATAAGGACATTATTCTTTCAGATTTATTTAGTTCAAGTTTCGGGCATGAGAAGGGAGCTAATTGCATTAGGTTTTATGCTTCCTTAAGAAACAACAAGGCGAGAAAAAGGGAACAATTGCTCCAGCTTCATTGCATCCATAATTTGTAGCACTTAAAAAAAACGTAGAGTGGACGTCGTGGATACACGTTTGCAGAAGCTTTAAGGATTAACGCTTGTTTTACAACATTGAAGATCTCGTCCACAAGTATATCCCTCGAAGGAGCAGCAAGTGAAAATATTTTTACAACACCTCTTTTTGAATCCCTTTGCTTGTTGTTTGTAATTCTGATTCAATTATGTTCCGTTTGTTAACTCCTTTTAGAGTCACTTTTTTTTATTTTTTAATTCGCCACACAGAACTGAATTCAACTGCTGCATGATGCTGGGATATCCTGTTCAGCGAAGGACCCTAAATTATATTCCGTTTTGCCGTATTTTTCTTTCCATTTTTTTGTTATTGTTTCAATTTTATTTTTGCTCGTTTTACAGGGTTTCCTTTCCTTTTTATTTTATGATATGTGAATAATAAGGCAGGGTACGTTGATGTATGCGTTGAATTCGAGAGAACCCAGAAGGACCTTCTGATTCGAGTTGTGGACATTTTTGTCCATGGTTTACCACGAGATTAAATGACGTAGCAGAAGGTTAATGATGCTTTTTGAAAGACCTTCGGTCTGGGGTTTGACTTTTGTAAAAGAACATCTTGGTACGGAAAAAAGAAACGTTTACGTTTTTAGCGAAGAAGGGATGTTTTTAAGTGAACTAAGCTTGGCAGACAGATTATGATTTAAAGGAGTTAATTTACTGTGTAAAACGGATACAGTGCGAGGTTTCTTTTGTCACTGTTGTACTACTTTTTTGACTATTACAGATTCATATTTTCCGTTGGTCACTAAGTAGTCGGAACTTGAATATGTTTTTCCTACATGAAATGTGCGCAGAAAAGGAATTGCCAGATATTTCTACATGTCAAAACAGTACGAGCAAAAACTGATATTTGAATTGAATTGCATTTTATAATAGAAGTGAGTATGAATGTGTATAATGGAACAATAATATAAAAGTCGATTGCTTCAATTAGGAGTCCATTTACATTATAATAGGGTACACAATTTCGTTATATTGCTCTACTACTTATTCTTTTGTATTTTTGAGTCATAATAAATTGAATACACAGAACGAAGGACTTCTAACATTTCAACGTAAGCGAATTTGTTTTTCCCCGAGCGTTGGAGAGAAGAAAAAAACGCCAATACCCAAAAGGACAAAATAAAAACAACATGTATCCAAAAACATGCAATCGCTTATTACCTGTGACACCTGAGAATGTCGTTAGTTGTATAGGCGAATTAGTCAAACAGGAATATCGACATTAAAACCAATGGTCATTACTTTCGACAGAGAATAAACTAACGTTTCGAGAATCGAAGTTTCTCCAGCTTTAGTGGAAACAGTAGAATGGCGAATTCTCTACTTGGAAATTGGCACAAGTAAACATTTACCTTATTAAATATTAATTAAATAATGTACATTTCACACTTTAAACATATTACAACCGGTATAAAAAAAGATAATAAACACCAATAGCTGGTGCATAAACCTGCATGAGCTATACTCGGCGATGACAGCTTCGATCACTTTCATGACGTTCTAATTTAATACTATCGAGCACAATACCGATGCAAAACATGGGCTCTCACAAAACGGGAAGAAAACAAATTCCGTGTATTCGAGAATAAAGTCCTAAGGGGTATCTTTGGCGGCAAATATGACGAAGAGGCAGGACAATGGACGAAACTCTACAACCACGAATTGGAAGATATATACCGCAAACCTACAATAGTGAGAGTGATC
This sequence comes from Microdon myrmicae, assembly GCA_963931805.1. Classification (NCBI taxonomy): domain Eukaryota; kingdom Metazoa; phylum Arthropoda; class Insecta; order Diptera; family Syrphidae; genus Microdon; species Microdon myrmicae. The sequence continues at coordinate 253,753,322 of OZ007497.1, forward strand.
AAGTCGCGAAGATTAAGATGGCCCGGACATGTGGCGCGAATGGACCGTGCATAGAATTCTTGAGGGTAAGCCAACGGGAAAGAGACCGACAGGGCGGCCGCGACGGAGATGGGAGGACAATTTTAGGTTGCACCTCGAGGAGATCGGATCGGATGGTCGAACGTGGAAGGAGAGCGCACGGGACAGGGAACAATGGCGGTGTCGAGTCGGTGAGGTCATGAACTTTCGGGTTCCTACAAGCCAATAAATAGTAAAATAGTAATAGTAAGTCCCTGTAACGTAGCCGGCGCTCCCTTTAGACCGAATGGTATGTACGTTTGCACTAACAATGCCCGTAGTTTGTGCTGAAAGCGCTCTTATCCCCATCCTTTTGATTCACTAAGACTTGGTGGTAGCCGCCGGCTAAATCGAGCGTGGAAAAATTGCGTGAGTGACCAAGTTGGTTTAAAATGTCCTCTATTCGAGGGAGAGGATACGCACCCCCAATGGTTTTCTTGTTCGCTTTCCCGAAGTCGATCACAACTCTCCATTGGGGCCCGCTTTCTTGGGAACTACCAGGAGAGGTGAGTTCACGGACATTTGCTAAATTGTCTGATATCATTCTCTAGCATATGCCATACTTACTCCTTTATCACCCGTTTCTTACACTCAGACAGACGGTACATTCTTTGGTATATAGGCGTTTGGTCCTGTACTAAAGGTATTTCATGCGATATCGTACTGGTATACGTCAGATGGTCGCCTTTGAGGTGGAAAATGTCATTAAACTCGTCACGTATTTCCACTAAAGATTGACAATCTTGAGGACTTAGGTTTCTGCCTAAGTGGAGTTCCTTATGTAATTGAAAAAAGACGTCGAGTGTATTGGAGGTGTTCCAGCCCCGAAATGTTAATCTCGGATACTGGATTACTCGATTCTTTATTAGAACTAGTTTCCGTAGACATATTTACTCACCTACCTGTATTTATATTCCCCCGGTTTCCCAAAAGTAGGAATATTCCTTTGTTGGAAGTAACTCCACCTTGATCGGTCGATGGTTTGAGGATAATCTATGATATTGAGTGCTTCAATCTGGGCACTCTTCGCCTTCTTTAAAATACAAGCAGGTAGAAAGATCCCCGATTGTGCTTCTTTAGGTACCAAGATTTCTTCCTCCCGGATTTTTATTGGGAGTCCAAACACATTTCATGAGCGCCCTGGTACTATGATCGGTCTGCTCAGAAAGATTTCTACCTCCAAGAGGTCTGATGGTAGGGGTTCTACCGACGCGTGTTGTCTTGTTGTTAGAGTAGCTGGGTCCGGGCAAGTTTGCGCAGCCCTTCCCCAGTGTATATATGGTTTCGGGGGACTGCAGACCGCGGACTAGACTATCTCCGATCCCCTTGGTGCGGATTCCCGTTCGGCTGTCTTATGCCATGGCATCCTCTTCCTATCATTTGCAAAATTAATGGAAACACTTACAGGATTAATGATTGTTTGGAGTAATCCAAATCTCTATCTATCTATCTTTTGCCTCCGTAATCTGTTCGCATTTTTTAACAAACCAAGATTTATTGGATGAATTTCATTTAAGGCAATGTGCAATATGAAGTTCCATACCAAGAAGAATATTTTTCGCAAGGAAGGGGTTGGATATCATGGACCTGAACCGAACGGAATAAAGCCTATCCTTTAGATGGGAAGAAATTCATATCAGCAATCCAGGTTCCAAGCAGAGGGCGGGTAATTTTAAGAGGATTAGATTGTGGGAGATTTTGTCGAATGCTTTACTGAGGTCGGTCGAGACCGTCCTCTAGTGCTGAGAGTGTAAAGGAAGTGAACTCAACGAGCTTGGTTGTAGGTGATCGGCCATTAAGAAAACCATGTTGCCTTGGAGAAATAAAAGATTTGCTACGAAAACTAAGAGATTCGTACAGAATGCTTTCCAGTATCTTGGGTAAGTGGCACAGTTTAGCGATGGGGCGGTAGTTCGCGATATCGTTTTTGAGACCCTTCTTGTGGATGGGGCTGACGAAGGAGTTCTTCCAAATGTGGGGGAATACGCCTTGAGAGAATGAGAGATTAAAGATCAGTGAGAGGGGAGCAGAGAGACTGGATGAGCATTTTTTGAGGAGGATTGCAGGGATTCCACACTTGGTGAGGCTGCTTAAGTTGGTTATTCCTTTGAGATGTAAGTGATTACGCAACCGATATCAGGGAGTGGTGTGAGTTTCCCAGTGGCGCAGTCGTTTCTACGCTTATCTCGGATGAAATAAGTAGATTCAGGGTGTCAGAAAAATCACTTCGGTTATCTGAAACTCGCGTAGGCGATTCAAATTGCGACTAACAGCAAACGTTCTAGTGAGACTCGGGGATTTGACGGTTTTGCGGGAATGTATTTAGAAATCAGTTGGAGTAGTATACTATAAAGTTGTCAAAAAAGGCGATCTCAGAAGCTGGATGGTTTATCTGTATACAGTCGACGGTACGTGAAATACGAGGGTGGTCTGAAAAGTTTGCGACCTCAACGTGAAGACAGCAGAACTCGTCAATAAAAGCTAGCGAAGGTAGTTGTGCGTCTTTTGATAGTTACTCACCAAAATTTCACCCATTTTGGACTGGTATTTTTTATTTGACAGTGGTTTGTTTTTTGCTTTTTTTGAGCCGATTCCCCATTTGCAGTCCACTGTTTTGACTGTATTTTTGTTTCGGGCGTATAAGGGTCTATCCAAGTTTCATTGACAGTATTTAATCGGCGCCAAAACTTGGATTGATTGCGCCTAAACTGCGCCAGCAGAGCGCGTTGGAAATGTTCACTCGAACACGTTCTTGGTCTAACGTGAGGAAACGCGGCACCCAACCCCCGGACAGCTTTATCATGCCTAAATCTTGATTTAATATGTGACAAACACGTTTCTTGGACATTTTCATAGCCTCTGATATCTCTCTCTCTCTCTTTCATTCGGCGGTCGTCTAGCATCACTTGGTGAACTTTAGCAACGTTATCGTCAGTTGTTGCGGTTTCTGGACATCCCGACCCTTCATTGTCTCTCAAGCTCACACGGCCACATTTAAATTCAGATGCCCAAAATATCACTGTGGTAAATGGTGGTGCAGAGTCCCCATACCCAGAGTCCACCTCATCTTTGATTTGCGTAGGCGTTTTGCTTTTCAAAAACAAAAATTTAATGACAACTCGATACTCAATTTTGTCCATTTTCACAAAAACACACATCGACTCACTCAATTGGCTGTCAAATAAAAACTACGCGTCCAAAACCGCTGAAATGTCTGTGAGCAACTTTCAAAGGATCCACAACTACATTCAGTAGCTTTTATTGACGAGTGCTGCTATCTTCACGTTGGGGTCGGAAACTTTTCAGCCCAACCATGTATGTTCAAAAAAGGTTCGCTGGTCGATCGTCATCCGGGGAGCGGTAAAGACTACGAGGAAATTTGAGAAAACTCTTCAGCACGATTTTCATCTCAATAATGTCCAAGTTACTGGTGTTATAATGCTTCTTTCCTTTGGCAAGCTAAATCAGATTGGGTGATGATGCTGACTCCACCCTTACAACGAAATCTTGAATGTAAGTCATATCTTGGGTAACACAGATATGCCGAGTCAGTTGATGAGTCAACCTGGGTTTTAATAAGGATTAGGATATCAGGTTTCGCTGTTTGCAAACACTTGCGAACGTCGTTTACATTTATACTAGTGAAACCGATGCTTCTGCTGTTAAAAAATGTCGTTAGCAGTTGAACGCTGATAGTGTTTCACGAGCCGACCCGATTATGCGGAGTCGAATTATTTACACTTCGGTTTCTTATCAAAATATTTATATGATATTCCCCCTGATATAGTCCCACTAAAAGATCAGAATGGGAAATTAGTTTGTCTTGGAACTTTTTTATCTCAGCTTCAGTCCGGATCATCAGCTAAATGTCCAGAATATAATCAAAAATTCCTTTCGATCACATCGTAAAGCGTACAGCGTGACGAGATGCTGTCCCTCCTTGGGACCGACTTATCATCGATATACAGTTTTGTTTTAGACCGGCCCGCCAGTCAAGCTCTGCAAGATGGTCAAAGATTTCTCCAACCGTTTCATGGAGCCTTTAGCTCGATGGACTCCTGAGAAAAGTTGGCGCAAGGCTCATAACCTTGCCCGAAAAAACAAACGATTATGGACAATTTAACAAGTCTCGGATATGGACTGGATACCAGTGAAAAGATCTGCTAGATAAGGGCGGATCCCGGTTGTAGTGCCGATGATGATGATGATGAAGATTATTTAGCTTGATGGGGTCGTATTTCACTAGTTGATTTATTTATTTAAATACTGCTATTCACAGGTAATACGTTTTATAGAACCTCGGTTTGCTCTTCGGGCCATCGGGCCGCAGCACTTTAGGTAAATATTCAGGGTCATATTGGTCCAATGTTCACTTCCATGGGTTTATGTTTAACTCAAAGAATCTTCTTCTCGGTTTCATGTGTCTCGTTTTATGCTTAATTTTATATAACGTCTCCTAGAGATAAATTTCAGGTATCTCTAAATGTTTAGGTCTATTGGACGAAAGGTGTTTAAATATTTTCTCAAGAAAACGTCTTTTATCATCGTGTTCAATATTTGCTACGTACTCAGTACCCTTGCCCAAGTACGACTTTAAATCAATTTGCCTATCTTTAGGTGCCTTCACGTAAAACCCGATAAGGTACTTTAAGACATCATCATTGAATCCTACGCATTGTCCTTGTGAATTAAGCTCATGAAACAGGTTCATTTCCTTGGTTCCCCAACAGAAGTTGACCTTGGGATTATTGTGGACATGGCCGGAATGAATTATAACAGCGTTCATCTGATATTGATAGAATGACCATTGCCTGCCGTTTGTGATCATGGTCTGTGTTACCATGGGATAGGTAATGTCATTGAAGGTGGTGAAACCATTGTAAGCAGCTTGACCTAATAACCACCCAAAGCTGGATTGAATGCCTTGAGCGTGGAGGGTTTCTTGAAAGTCGGTAAGGCCATATTTTGGACTTCAGGTCGTCATGTGGTGACGCGGTTGAATGGGAAGTAGACCAAAATCGCTTGAACTTCCCGGCCAAAATCCTGGTATATTTGTGCCATGGCGATGGGTTGTTTTAAAACCGAGGCTTCGTGCATCATACTTATAGAAAGGAAGTCGCTCAGCCAATTAAGATGAAGTGCATGCTTCTAAAGGCATTATTGGTGGCAAAGGCAGCTTGTGCCGAATGGCTAAGTACGGCTCACCCGAATACTGGACATAATGATAAATTGGCACGTCTGCAGTGCCTTTATTCCAAGATCGGCCTAGTTTCGATGGGACTACATTTTTTGGTGAACCCACACCGCCAACAATCCAAAAAGCTTCATGTCGTGTATTTAAGTCCACCTCAACATCTGACAAATGGCTAACATCGCTTGTAAGGGAATTCATGAGGGTGCGGTTAATTTGCTCCACAATCAATTGGCCGAGTATTTTTTCTTGTTCCTCTGGAGATAGATCATCAGCAGAACCATGATGTGAATATTCGATGGTCTCTTTCACACTATTGGAGAAGCACTTAATAAAAGACTCCATTTGTTGGTTAACCGAGTCACCTTCCGAGGCACTGGGCAATTTGTTATATTCCTCGAATAAGGTGCGAGTGTAATGCTGCGTAATCGGCAGGCAATTGTACGGAAGATTCTCAGTGTTCATTTGCACCATTTTGAAACCATAATATCGAGGCATATTTGCGGGGGTGAGGAAGTATGTGTGCCAAGACACGGGCACCTGGTTCACTTCCTTCCCACTACGATTCACTCCGGATCGATCGTTTATTCCAGAGAAGTCCCGGGCAGATATCGCGATAGCGATCCCTTAAAGTTTCTCCATCTGTACCAACAGACTCCGCACAACGTCCGCACACGAATACAACACACGAAAAATGAAGGGGAGAAGGAATAAAACGCGCCGGCTTGTGGAATATAGCTTTTTATTATTCTTCTCACTTAAAATAGTTTATAACGCCGATTCACAGTAGGTTGTATTTATATATAATATAATTTTGCCCGAACGGACGGGTAACACCGTTATTTACCGCCAATAAGTTTATAATGTTAATCCGATGTGTATATGTACACGAAACAGCATACCACGGGCCGACAGTAACGGTACACGGCTTCGATACTCCGCGACGCCAACTCGACTTTTGTGGCATGTGCGCACTCGATGTAGGCTAATGCTCGAGTTTTGTGGTGTGGCCGCCCGCGGTGACGATTATGCAATGACTTATGTAACGAGGGAGGGATGTGTGCCCGACGGTGGTTGTAACTCGACTTATGTGTCCGGCCACGGTGGCGGTTGAATCTCGACTGACTAATGAAAGCAAAAGTTCATCCCGTCGTGGCAGTGGCGTCATAAACTCACTGCCACTTACGAGGAATTTCGAGATGCTTGCATAAGAATTCAGTTCTAGCGAATCCTCGCCGTATAAGCTGAGTTGGATTCGTTGGTTGTGTATACCGGGAAACTGGCATAGCCAAGTATGATCAAGGGATTGTTTCGTGGGAAACTAGCCGTCGCTTGGTCGCGGACGAGAAGTACGATTTAAGGAGGAAATGAACCGAAATGATTTTCGGGGGAAATTGGAATTGCTGGGGTGCAAGCAAGGAATATCGTTTAGATAAGATATTAACCGAAGTAATTTCGGGGAAACGTATGCGGCTCGGTACAGTTGGTGGTGATGGTTAATGTTCCGTTGTGGATTTGAATATGCGTTTTATTACAGCATATGAATTTCGGGGAAATTAAGATTGCTTGGTCGCAAAGGGGGAATATCAATTAAGTAGAGAATTGACCGAAGCAATTTTGGAAAAATGTATGTGGGGTGATTTAGAATATATTCCGTTGAATTGTATTCTGTTGGAAGTTTTGGAAAATGTCTTTCATTGCAGATTGGGAGATGAAATCTTGCAAGTTCGGGATGGATGCGCTAGCAGATTGGGATTCGTTTTTGCATGTTTACAGGTTAGGGTAGGGTGACGCGCTGTTAGCGGTCAAGATTGGTTGGCATTGTGGGTTGGTTATCCATGTGGTATAGAGAACCCCCACATATTCATTTTAATTATTTTCTCTTCAACGGTAGGGGTTGATTTTATTTTTTCGTGCCATTGTTCCCGCTTTCGTTTCTGATGATCTTCACATATCTCAGGATATACTGGGGATGCTGTGTATTCACTATCCGTTGGATTTACGGCGAGTTGAGTTACATTTAGTTTGTTTAGACGAAAAATACGCCGAGTATAAAAGGGAAGAGAATTCCGCGGGCACGAAAACATACTTCACACAAGAAAAATATTCGACTCGACTAGTTGGTCGGGTGTTGGGACCCAATCTACCACCCACGCCATTCACGACAAGCCAGCCTAGCTCTGAGTGTATTCTGAGGCCTTAGTCTAGGGGCTGGGTAGTAATGTAATATTATAAAACGATGCGTTTCGGCAACGTTAGCTGGTACCCTGGTGCGCAGTTAACAAACTGCTAAAATCAAGACTGCTACCTCCTAATATAAAGTTCCGTATTTATAGAACCATAATCATCCCGAATCTTTTATACAAACGTGAGACATGGGTGCTTACAAAACGAGAGGAGAACAGATTCCGTATATTCGAGAATAAAGTTGTACGAGTGTCGTTGGCGCTAAATATGATTAGGACGGGGGACAACCGTGAATTGGACGGGCTACGAGCTCGTATATCTCAAATCAACAATATTGAGAATCATCGATTCGCGAGGATGAAGATGTGCAGGACATGTAGCGAGAATGGGTAACGACAAAATCGTCCGTTGAATTCTTGACAAAAGAACAACGGGAAAGAGAAATGGGAAAACTGCGACGGAGACGGGAGGGGATGACCTTGAGGTAATCTGATTAGGTGGCAAAGCGTGGAGAAAAAGTGCAAGGGACCGAGACTGGTGGCTTTCGGGTTCCTACAGATCAAGAAATAGTAATAGTAAAATACTGCGCGGTGGTTCATATTAAAGGATAGATGGATACAGGGATTCATTTCAAGATATCCGACTATTTGACACACTACGTGTTAAAAGTTAGTTTTTAGAAAACAGATGAAGAAAGTTAGTTTTTAGAAAACAGATGAAGACTCACAGCTGTTCTGCAGTCGAATTACACGAGTATCGAAAATTAACGACTACCATCTTGAACTATTCAAACGTTATCTGCCCCGATACTAACCTCTCCCTTTGCTTCCGTGTGCATCCTGTATAACGACTAACAGTTGAAAAACATTCTATCGGGAAATCCCTTTATGGGTGGGAATTATAAAAGAACACTTCATGAAAATAAGGCTTCGAAATTCCTTTGCAACAAACACAGGGTGTGCACGTTATTAAAAAAAAAAAAACAATAATAAATAAATGAATAAAATAAAAAAAAAAATCTCTATTTCCTTTGCGATGAAATAATATAACTGAACGGAGCCCCATATAAAATCTACTCTGCATTTACACATGATATTCCATTTGGAAGTAAGTTCGTCCGAATGACTTGTAATAAAACCGACGAGATAAATGCAAAATCATGTCGCTTATTTGGCACGCCACGTTCTGACCACAGTACCGATTGATAATCGAATAAAAATTCATCATTTCCAATTTATTATCAAAACACTGGGAATCCTTACAACTTTCACATAGAATTTCAAGTAGAGGATAAAGTTTGTTTTTTCACTTAGCGACGTGTGAATAGCACTTCGTCAACTTTTAAAAAGAGCGGCAATCATAATCATTTGTGGGGTTTTGTTGTTATTATTGTTATTGAACGCCTCTGCTCAGGGAACTCCAACGATAGTAGTCCAAAATAAAATATCACTTTCGGGATAACTCGGTCGTTTATATTTGAAATTTAAATTCGAATTGCGTTCTGATTAATATATATGTATATATATATATATATATGTATATATATATATATATATATATATATATATATATATATATATATATTATGTGAGGGAAGGTAGATGGGTACCCATCAAAAGGGATTGTACATCCACCTCTAGCTCTTGTCCTCGTCAAATTGGCTCAACTCAATGCCAGGCACAGAATTGCCGATGGATAGACGAAAATTCATTTCAATTCCAGTGGAGGACTATCCGTGGGGATAGTTTGGGAAACCACAAAAAGGAATAAAAATACAATATCATATAAAATAATACTGGCATATCATGTCAAGATATATATGCGGATGCGACTATGTGAGTACTAGTATATTAAACGCCATGTTTTATAAGTCCTTGCCGGCTTTCGAATGTCTGGCAGCAAGGCAAAGCAAGCAGCGTGCTCATGGCAGCAGACTGGAAATTTTTGATTGGAATCTCGAAACTAAACAAACTTTGTTATCCTGTATTTGGCGGGGATGGCTCTCTTGCAACTGGTTTATTTATTAAATTATAAACTTGTTCACTTAATTTCTGCCCAACCGAAAAAAGTCCGCATTGCGGAGGAAATTGATATTTCCAAAGCCTAGCTAGGGCTTCGGCTTCAGCCTTTCCTTTCATAGGGAACTTGTCTTACCGTTTCTATTACAAGGGTCAAATACGCATTTAATGACGTATCAAATATTAATAGGGTGTAAACAAAAACGCACAATAATTACGGATCCTTTTTTGCGGATGATTTAAAAACATCTTAATTATAAGTAGTGGTTCTTTTTAATTGGATGCTCTGAAAGCTTTCAGGGATTAAGTGATGGGTTGGTTTTGTAGCCGAAACTGAAAGCAAAATCCTGAAATGAGAAGCAGCGAATAAAAAGTATAGGATGTCAGTTTGGGGATAGCGATACCCTAGCGACTTGAACATAAGGGACTAATTGGAAAACCTGACTATCTGTCCATCGCATCGGAAGTAGAATTAATTTGTTTTATCCTTGCCACAGTGGTGAAATGTACGATGACATGAGACAGCAACTCCTTGAACGCAACACTGTCCCTTTATTTGCATATTTGTACATTGAAAGAGCACAAGTGGTCGTAATTGCTGTTTTCTTATGGTTTTCAGGAATACATCGTTTACCGTGACCACACACAGACTATCCCCACAAATAAAATAAATAAAGGCAAATAAATGTGTACGTCTTTATTACGTTTAGTCAATGCCTTTAACAAATAATTGGAGACAATGAAAACGTTCACGGTTTAGCAGGAAAATGGGTGTGTGCCCATTGAGGAATGACTCAGATCCTGTTTTAGTAATTTCAAGAAAACCGCAACGTTTTTCGTCGCAAGTCGCAATCAACCTACAAAGGATAGATTAGTAATTGTGGTCTTCATGGTTTTTTCCACTAGCCCGCGGGGAGGCAGACAACCCACATAAACATTCTAACTGTGAAACGACCATACATCACCAATTCCATGGCATAAACTCTGCGAGGAAACCGCAAACAGCTTAAGCGAAAAAGGAGTAAAAGAATGTAACGTAGAGTAGTTTACAAAATGAAAATTTTCTCGAAATATTACCCGCTGGGGGCGCAGTGGCATTTTACTTTTGAGTAGCAGTGCGGAGGATGGCTTGAGAGAGCAACGAGCAAAGTCGGGTACCCGCAAAATCTTACACTTTCGATAAGGACACTTTTCGAGTTTTGCTATTATTACTTCTCTTTCCTCATTTCCTATGTCCTCATCGCTTTTGCCTTCTCTTTATCCTGCTATGGATGACGATGGCGATGTTTTATCTTGATTTGACGCTGCAGAAATTGCAACAAGGACACAAGTGCTATTGTAACGAAACAAACTTCTTTCTCTGCCTGTTAGCTAAATCCCTTCCTTCTCTCTCCTACACACCAGAATCTGTTCGTCCTTACTCGTATTTTGTTATGGCAGTTATGTTGTGGACTGTTTGACCTGAATGTGTGCACACCCACTACCACCCACCTAGCCAAGAATGAGCACAGTAAAATTTTTAATACGGTATTCATTTATGAAAGAGCAATATCACCACCATCGCTGTGTCCTGGTTTCGAGTGTACTTTACAACTTTTGCTGAAAAGTGCAGTTTTTAAGGATAACCATTGCGGGTAATAAAAGAATCTACTTTGAGAAGGGACTAAAAAATCAATTGAACACGTTCCGACCGCTACTTAAGAATCGTTCAGCACACGTCTTGAATACTTCTCGACAGAAAGATGTATCGACTTATTATCTAAGCAAAGAACTCTCTATCTCAACCTCCCTCATCCCTAGGGGGAGTACTTGCTACAACAAAATATGATTGATCAGCGTTCTTAATTTCCTGAATAAACATAATTCTCAAGATTTTTTAAGTGGTTTCAAGTGGGATTGAATTTGAACGAATGAATACACTTCAGCGACTTGGCTAATCGTCCATCGATGTTTTGCGTAGAATAACGAAACTGTTCCTGCCTCTAGGGGAGGATGAGAAAAGTATTGTTTTCTCCATAGCGCCTGATATTTCATTGTGATTCATTTTTAAGCGAAGAAAAAAACTCGTCGATTGGACATAATCTCCTGCGAAGAAAAGGAAAAATATATGTACGGCTTATAATTAAAAAAAAACCCAATGGTCGGGACGAGTATTTAAGGATAAGAATGCGATCGGTAAGAAAACATGCAGTTTAAGATATATTTCAGGTGAAGTATCTCTATATCGATTTTTATAAGACAGCTATAATATTATATTATTATCAGTGAGGCTTCATATTCTGTAAATATATTTATAAGACAGCTATAATATTATATTACTATCAGTGAGGCTTCATATTCTGTAAATTATGAACATTTTACGGGAGTAAATAGTAAGCGTGTTGCTTAACTGTCACAAAGTATATACTCGTCAGTTGAACCTGCTTATTCATGGTTGCATACATTTCGTGACTTCCGTAACAATCTAATAAAATCACCAGAAGAATCATCTGTAAGGACGAAGAACTTTAGTTGTTTAATACATGGCAAAAGTAATGAGCCATTCGCATTTGAATGTCTCAAGAACTTCGAAGTTTAAAGAAAACCTGGTATGAGATTTGTCATAATTCCAAAGAATGAAGTGATGCAATTTTTTATTTTAATCAATTTAAAATGTGCTTTATCAGAACACCATATTATTATATTTATGAGTACCCATAAAAATGCATATCCACCAAATCATAGGAAACCGGTGTCAATAAAATCCATGAAAGACGGAAAGGAAGAACAAAGAAATACTGTACCCAAAATCGTCATAAACTGCTTCACTAACAGAAAGCTGTTGTAGGATACTGATGAGATACGGTGGGTGGGGGGAATCTATGATGTTTTGGCAGGTCATTCGAGAGTCATTGGTCCATTTTTTATTTAAGCTACTTCACTAACAGAAAACTGATGTACGGTACAGATGAGGGGAAAAAACTAAGATGTTTCGGCAGAAGTCATTGGTACACTTCTTTGGAAGATTATTTATGATGTAGTTCTCTACAAATAAAATTACCAGAAGTGGAAATTATTACTTTCGCCGACGATATCGCGATTGTAATAATCGCAAACAAATAAACGAGGTAGAGAAGGTCACTAATGAAGCAATTCGACTAAATAAAAACTGGCTACAATCCGCCGGACTTGAACTCTCCGACCACAAAACGGAGGCAGTGCTAATAACTAGTCAAAAACTGTTGGAAAGGGAACGCTTACAGTGTTCTGGTAACAACCTTGGTAGTTCTAGCGCCGGATAGGTGGCGCTTAGGCCAACAAGCAGGGCATATATAAACAGTGGCACCGATGACTTTCTCTCTCTCTCCTTTCGCCGCTGAACCTGTCATCAACACAATTTAATTCAAGATTAAACTTAAGGCCAAATGTTAACTTCTGTTTTACAAATATCATTCTTACAAATAAAGTCTCACTTCCAACAGGTTATGGGCCCAGTCTAACGCCGGAATAAATAGTGAGGTTAAGCACGCGTCGACGGAACACGTGGCGACAATATGTGAAGACCCAAAAGTGACGCCAAGTTATCGGTACGATGCAGGACGGAGTGAAGACAAATATTCCGTTGTTAAACGGAGGAAATTATATACCCTAGAAGACAAAACTTAAAGCAGTACTGGTTTGAGATGAGTTATGGAAAGTGGTGAGTGAGCCGGCACCCACGCCGAACGACACCGAGTGGAAAAAGAAAAACAACAAAGCCATGGCATATATAATTCTGAGTGTCGAAGATAATCAGTTAGTGCACATCCAACATACGGAAGAAGCGTACAAAGCGTCGCAAGCGCTAACAAAGAAGTATGAACGTTCAACGTACGGAAGCAGGCTATATTTGAGAAGGAAACTGTACGGAATACAGTACAAAGGCGGGCCAATGAGTGACCACGTGGATGCCATCATGACAGTGATTGCACTGCTCCGAGGATCAGGCAAGCCACTCGAGGATGAGGAAGTCGTAGCTATTCTACTGGTGAGTCTTCTGGAATCGTACTCGGGACTAGTCACTGCGCTCGAGGGACGTGACAAGAAGGATCTCACAATCGAGTACGTAACAGGGAAGATTATGGACGAATACCAGAGAAGGACAGAATCTCAAGGCTCGAGCAGCGGAGTTTCAGAAGTGGCTCTCAAATCAGCAGGTCCAGGTAAACATGACCTAAAGAAGGGACATCTCAACAAAGGTTCAAAATTCCAGACAGAAAGGAAGGACAAACAGGAAACTCGTACATGCTACCATTGCCAGAAACCAGGACACCTGAAAGAGGATTGCAAATGGTACAAAGCATTGAAGGAACAAGCCAGGCCAGGAATAGAAAAGTCAAAGACGCCGAGGGCTGACGCCAATCAGAAGCAGTTTCTCTTCTAAGCGAGAGATGACACGAGGATCCAAGACGGCGGATGGATGCCGGGTGCTTCAAGGAAAGGAAGTAGTAGCTGAAGCAGACAACGACGGCGGTTTGTACAGGCTGAAATTGGAAGGAATTAAGGAGCAGGCACACCTGACCAGAGAAGCAGCGTGCATCCACGATTGGCATCGGCGACTAGGACATCGAGATTTAGCAGCTCTGGACAGATACGTATGTCTCCCTGCAAGTGTGAATCAACCTGTGAGAGCTGCATCAGAGGAAAGCTGAGCCAGAAGAAATTCCCACAGGCACAGAGGAGAGAAAGGAAACCAGGGATGCTGATACATTCGGATCTGTGCGGGCTGATGCAGGCACAGACACCGAGCGGAAACTGATATTTCCTGACCCTCATCGACGATTTTTCTCGTTTCACAGTCGCCAGGCTAATGATATCAAAAACCGAGGTAACCGATGCAATTAATGATTATGTTGCAGCAATTGGAAACAGATACGGCAGAAAACCAGTGGCAATCAGGTCGGACAACGGAAAGGAGTACGCCCCCAAGGAATTGCAAGACTTTCTTCGGCGAAAAGGAGTGGAGCAGCAATTCACGGTCGCATACATGCCACAGCAAAACGGAGTGGCGGAACGGAAGAATAGGACGCTGGTCGAATCCGCGAGGTGCATGCTGTTTGAAGCTGGACTGGACAAACGGTTCTGGGGAGAAGCAGTGCTGACAGCGACATATCTGCAAAACAGGATGGCGAGTAGAAGTATCGGCGCAACACCGGTAGAACTGTTTACAGGTGAAAAGCCAGACCTGTCGCACGTAAGAACCTTTGGCTCCAAGGTTTTTTCATTCATCCCAAAAGAAAAACGAAGAAAGTGGGATGTCAAGGCACGAGAAGGAGTTCTGGTGGGGTACCATGGCAACACTACAGGATATCGAGTTCTGGACCCGTCAGCGAACGAGACCTGGATTAGCAGATCAGTCAAGATCATCGAGAACCCAATTGAGCGAAAGAAGAGCTGCCATGAAGAGAAGAAGAACAAGAAGCTACCAGAGCGATACGTCACATACGAGATGCCAGACGGTGAGGAACCAGAAGGAGAAACCGACTCTGGGGAAGAAGGCCAAGACTCGGATGGAGAGACAATAGACTTGAGAGGTCAAGAAGGGCGAAGGGAAGGCGATTCCGCAGGCGAACAATTCCAAACATCCCCATCAGTACAAAGAAGAGTTTCTCAACGAAGCAACAAAAATGTACCACCACCGAGGCTGGGGTACAAGGTGAGAGCCTGCATCGTAAGAGAACCAAGGATTGGAAAGATTTGTTACAGATGTCACCCAGAGAGCAGATCCCGTGGCGAGTGGCAGCCGAAGAAGAGATGAAGTCACTGAACGACCACCAAGTCTGGGAAATGGCAGATCTTCCTCCAAACAGAAAGGCAGTTTCGTGCAAGTGGGTTTTCAAGGGCAAGACCGATAGCAATGGAAAAATCTACACCCACAAAGCTCGCTTGGTTGCGAGAGGGTTCTCGCAGCGGTACTGCGAAGACTACGATGAGACGTTCGCTTCCGTGGTCAAAGACGAGGCAGTTCGAGTCCTACTCACACTGGCAGCGCAGCAGAATTTTCATGTCCGGCACCTGGATGTGAAGAGTGCGTACCTGAACGGCGAGCTAGACGAAGAGATTTTCATGGAGCAACCCGAGGGATTTGTTATGCCAGGACAGGGGAAGAAGGTGCTAAGACTCAAAACGAGCCTCTACGGTTTGAGGCAGTCGGCAAGGGTCTGGAATTTGAAGGCAGCGGCGATCTTTGGCAGACTGGGTTTCAGCTGTGGTTGTGCAGACAGGTGTCTGTACTTAAAGGAAGAAAAAGATGGAAGGATGTCCTACATTCTACTCTACGTTGATGACTTGTTGATGGCCGGAGCAACGCCTGAGGTGACAAGAGCAGTGAGCAAGCAGCTGAGCAGACATTTCCTGGGGATTCAGATTGAGCGAGACAACGACGGTTCATTTTTGCTGAATCAAAGGGCAAAAATCGTCAAATTGGTGCAAGAGAACGGCTTGCTGGACGCGAAGCCGGTTACCACACCGATGGAGACCGGATTCCTTGCAGCTTCCAGAGAAGATGGCGTAGAGCTGGAGAACAACAAATTGTATAGGAAGGTGATGGGGTCGCTCCTATACATAGCCACTGTGTCGAGACCAGACATCGCTGTTGCAGTCGGGTTGCTGCGTCGAAGAGTGGAACACCCAACCCAAGCTGACTGGAGCGGAGCCAAGCGGGTGATGCGCTACCTGAAAACTACCGCGGACACAGTGTTGAGACTGCCCTCAGCGAAGGACGCCAGTCTCACTTTCTACGTGGACGCTGACTGGGCAGGCGACAAGGCGGACAGGAAGTCAACAAGCGGATACGTTTTCCTGTTTGGTAAAGCAGTGATCGCTTGGTGTAGTCGTAAGCAGACCCCGGTAGCAATGTCCTCCACTGAGGCAGAGTACATTACCGAATCGTTCGCGAGTGGAGAGCTGCGATGGTTGAGGCAGTTGTTCAAGGATATAAAAAATCCATTAAGGGCACCAATAACCATGTACGAAGACAATCAAGGTTGTATTAGACTAATCTCAGTTTCGGGATCAGCCAGCACCAAACACTTGCTATCACCAGATGCGGGACTTTTTGGGGAAAGCGATAATAAATGTTTGTTATTGCCCATCCAAACAAATGTTGGCAGATATCCTAACGAAGCCGTTGGCCGGGGACCGGTTCGAGGAACTTGCAGAAAGACTAGGACTGCATAGACCGGAACATTCTGAAGCGAGAAGGAGTGTTGGAAAGGGAACGCTTACAGCGTGTTCTGGTAACAACCTTGGTAGTTCTAGCGCCGGATAGGTGCCGCTTAGTTCAACAACCAGGGCATATATAAACAGAGGCACCGATGACTTCCTCTCTCTCTCCTTTCGCCACAGAACCCGTCGTCAACACAATTTAATTCAAGATTTAACTTAAGACCAAATGTTAACTTCTGTTTTACAAATATCATTCTTACAAATAAAGTCTCATTTCCAACAAAAACGTATGGAATATGCTACCTTCCAGATTGGACAACAGACCATACGTTCAAAGGAAGCTGTTTTAAATCTCACGTAGAGTATGCGAGTAAAGAAGCTGCAGGTGAACAGGCAAACATTGTTAGGCCAGGATATAGTAAGAGAGTACAATACTAGCCTAGGCCGCGGGCCAGAAGTTGTAAATAACAGCTTAAGAGAATGACGAGAGCAACGCACAGCTTTGTTCATTATAGTAAACACTACATGTTGTTTTAGGACGATCTCGGATGAAGCAAGATTTGTAAAAGCCAGACTACTCCCCAAAGACTTGTGGCGGTTCCCCCAAACCCCATTGTTACTTACCTGAAGAACCTCCATAACTTCGACCAACCTTATAAGTTTCGCTAATGCAATCGCATTAGCACCTTAAATGCTTTACGCATCAAATAAATCAAATTTATACAACCTAAAAGTCACTGTAAAAGAATTCTTACCTTTCATGCATGTCTTCGCATACAAATTCTCTACAAGAATTCTTTCCATTATACGGGAGCATAAAACAGGTAAATTCCAACCTTCCTACACATGCACCGCAATCTCCCCGCAGCAAAAACATTTCCTTCCCAAGGATAATTAATGCTTTCATTGCATTACCTGGAAATGCCTGCAAAGAATTTTTCCTACAAGGGCATTCATACATGTATCAATGCATCTCTGCATTAGCGACCCAGAACCGAGTTTCCAATTAGTGTAGATATTCACACTAGAGTTCGATACTGGCGTCGCCATAGATGCCATGTACAATTGATACAGATGGTATATACAAACCACCATTGTGTAAACATCTGAATTGCTTCGCAATGACTTGCAACTATCGATACAGCTGCAAGCACGTTACCCAGAAATGCTCCTTTGTTTGAATCTCCAAACAACCATCGTCCTCGCGCATAGCCGCCGGATTGAATTCAAAGCATAAACAATGCAAATATAGAATCCGTTTCTCACACACGAATTTCCCTGCATATACAAATGCAAGCAAGGGATTCGTTTCGTCCGCCAATCCATTAGCATCTTTTCCCAATGGTTATTGGCCTATTTACACAAGGGCATCACTCATCTAAGACTTTTATGATGCCCTCGTCCATATTTCTTTTTACCACATCTCTTCGATGCATCGTCGTCTATTTATTTAGCCGCGATACACATCATAAACCATGATCGCCCCGATTCCTTTGTCCTTGCCACCTGCCTGCTTTGTTTTTCCATTGCTTTCACGCATGAGTAAACAACACAGACCCGAACGATCACACACACACCACCATGATCTCCATTACGAAATCTGGTTTTCTATTCCACCAAGAGAGACTTTACGTTTCTCTGGTGGTAGGTAAAAACGATATTCTTAGTGGAGAGGATATCCACCACCCCACCACAAACTCCCCATTTAGGGAGTCGGCTCAGCACGAGCCGTTTATCGCTGAGTTTTACATCCGCCGATCACCACGGTCGTGCTACCTCCCGGCGCGGCGGAGAAGCGTAGAAATATCGAAGTCGTGTCGGGAAAGAAGTGTTTCATCTTGCATAAAATTTATGACAAAAAATTTAATATTAAATAATAAGTACTAAGTAAAGAAATAAAAGGTCGGTGATCATCTATCAATTCGTGCGTTTCATCTTATTCTCTTGTGCTGCAGTTTCCTGGGTGTTCTTATCATCGTCCGAATGTTTTTTTTTCTCGGTGAACTTTTTAGCGACGTTGCTCAGTGTGTGTCCGGGTGAACAGTTTTCCTTCAGTGTTTGGCGGAACATTTTTGGAACTTCTGTGACAGACGGATGGGGATAGGAGTGAACCGAGTTCCCGTGTCTGGCACAATATACTCTTAATCCCCACAGACTACCTACCAGAGGAGATGCTTCGGAACAAATGAATGGCGGCGACTAGAAGAAGGAGAAGCTTCTCTTCCTCTATGACAGGCCAGGTGGAATGAGCTTAAAAGGTAGATGGACCTTTAAGCTCATCCCATCCATAGAAGTTTGGATAAATCGCTCAAATGGGAACTACAACTAAAACCGTAGACTGTTTTTGTCAGAGCAGGGTGGATATCGAAAACTCAAATTCATTCCATAATGCGAAGCGCGAGAAGAGAACGCTGAACATTATATTTTTGTATGTAGACGTTTCGCTCACTGGAGAAAAGTCCTCGTGGAGCCAAGGATCCTCGTAGACTACATGGTGCGGTCAGATGGGTGTTGGACTCTAATAACCTTGGTGCCGAACTCGAAAGAATAAAAGGACAATCGTGTAAAAGTTGCTTAAGATCACGATATGAGCAACTCCGAAGTGATAGACTAGCATCGGCATTCAATCGGGAATCGCAATGTAGACATTTTTTCAATGTTATATAAACAACAGTGCATTGCGATGAACGTATTTGAAAAGCTGTTTAGATGAAATTCGTAGATAGAATGCCCCGATTGTGACATACTACAATAAGCAAATAGGTAAGAAAATGGAAAATGCATCCTTAAGTCTGCGATTGAAAAAGAAGAGCCGGACTCAAATCGCCATCGAAGACGGGTGTGCATTGAAAATTAAATCAAGAGTGATACTTTAAATTACAACTCAAAGAGAGTCTATGTGTGTTCCGAAGTCGGGTTCGTGTGACCACAACTCGGAAATCTTCTTCGAAAATTTCGAATCAATACGAAGCAAACGCATCCTTAAGTCTGCGTGACTGAAAAAGAAGAGCCGCACCCAAAACGTCATCGAAGACGGGTGTATAAAATTAAATCGAGAATGATATTTTAAATTACAATTCAAAGCGAGTCTATGTGTGTTCCGAAGTCGAGTTCCAGTGATCCCATCTCGGAAATTTTCTTCGAAAATTTCGAATCGATTCGAAAAAACTAAATAGATGGCTCCATTTTATGTCCTTCCTATCGGCTCCTAAGATTGTCGAAAACTTTAAGCGCGTTAATCTCAAAACAGCATTTTCAAAATAGGTGGACATTTTATCTCAATAAATAATAAAACGATCTTTCTTTACACACTTGTTTTAGATAAGATTGAGTAGGGGGTGGGTGGATGAAGGATTTTTTTTTCAATGATTAGAACTTTTTTTACAAAATCTTGATTTTGAATTTAAAATTTGTCTAAAAAATCCAAAATTGAATTTAGATTCATGTGATCCTGTCTCGACTTATCATATCCACGAGAAATCACGCTTTTTTTAGGACTTTTATTGCTAATTTCTGTGAGTGGTGTGTGGACTGTATTTCGCACTTTTGTACAAACTTCTAATGGATAGCGATTTATTAGAAACCCTCTGAACTTTGAACGCAAACACCCGTAAAAGTTCCCGCTCTCGTCATTATCATGTATTTTGTTTTGTCTCAGAGAACACACATAAACATCAGAGGTAAGATATTTGAAAATGTCAAAGAATTTAAATATCTAGGAACAATACTGACGCCCAGTAACGAAATGTCGGAGGAAATTAACAAAAGACTACACTCCGGCAACGACAGTTCGCACGCAGTCTGTAAACTGTTGAAATCCAAACTGCTATCACATAATATAAAGCTCCGTGTCTATAGAACCATAATCATGCCAATTGTTCTATACGGATGCGAAACATGGGCTCTCACAAAACGGGAAGAAAACAAATTCCGCGTATTGGAGAATAAAGTTTTAAGGGGTATCTTTGTAGGTAAATATGACGAGGAGGCAGGACAATGGAAACTCCACAACCACGAATTGAAAGAGCTATACCACAAACCTACAATTAACGGCATATTTCGGCACGATTAATAAATCGCAAAAAAAGTAATTGCACAAAATTAATTGGGTCAGTTCGCAATTGCGGATATTGAACTGTGCTGCAAATCGATGAAGAAATATCGGCTGACGCCACAGTACAAAGCAATTGCGAATTGAAGTTAAAATGCGGAAATTAGGTCAGAGTAATTATGTCGCGAAGAGTAAGATGGGCCGGACACGTAGCGCGGATGGGCAACGATAGGACCGTGCGTAGAATTCTTGAGGGTAGATCAACATGAAAGAGCCCGGCAGGACGGCTGCGACGGAGATGGGAAGACAATGTTAGGTTTGACCTTGAGGAGATCGGATCAGATTGTTAAGCGTGGAAGGAGGGTGCACAGGAAACGATGTCGGAGTCGAGTCGGCGACGTCTTGAACTTCCGGGTTCCTACAGGCCAATAAATAATAATTATAAGACCTTCTCCTACAAAATCCATATTGGTGCTCGATTAAGGAGATCATTTGGTTCCAGATATTTCGAAAGCATACGTTTATTAAGTGACTCTCCAACCTTGGACATAATAGAAGTAAGTGCTATGAGTTTTTAGGAAACAAGAAGTGATTTGTTGCCTATTTTTGGGAATTGATTGAATATAAGCAAACTTCATGTATTTGGAGAATTTTTTTTTAATATACTTCTCTCGGGAGAGGCGAACCAATACCGCCGACAAGGCGCCCCGGTATGCCACCAAATAACGGTTGCAGTTCTTTTTGCCGCTAGATGGGCCAGATTGGAAAGATTTCCAGAGAAGACGAATAGAATTGCGGGAATGTCATGAAGTCTAGCTCTCTAAGTGCTCGGACCACAGTCGAGTTTTAGAAATGAAACTGGCTCAATCGAAGCTACGAAAAATGTAACTAGGCGGTTTCTTTTGTATTCGTCCAAAAATATAATTAGATTGCTGTTAAAGTTATTTTTTGTTTTGTGTTTTATTTTTTAGGAGGTTTCCTTATGGCACGGTGAGGCGCGAAGGGTCTGCTACTTCAATCGATAGCAGAGGCCTTCTTTCGTTCCGATCTTACTTCATTGTGCCTTTGTTGCCTTACTTTCAGATTGAGGTAGCTTGGATGGACCCGAAGCACCTTTTCTTTTGGTTTGGATTCAAAACACAGCGAATAATTGTTCTTTTAGTATATTGTATTATTTGGAAAAAACTTTAATTTGAAACGCACGAAACACAATATCTTGGCTTTTAATCGAATAAATCGGCCATAGGTTCGGCCTAATAATTAGAACCGATTTAACCGGACTAAAATGTGCGCGACACCACACTTTCTATTTTTGTAATTATGTCCGCCCTTGTCCACATCTGAACACCAACTCGTTCAATTGGAGAAAACTTTTTCATATGTATGTGAGTCAACCCGCCATTTCCTTTTTCGCTGACCTAACGTAAAATCCTTTGTACTATGTACGCCGAAAGGCATAAGAAAAACAAAAGATTGATAATGTATAATTTAGAGTACTTGCGAAGTTAAGGTATGGCATTAGGTATTAGGTATTAACATATATATAATTGAATTATTAATAAATGTGGAGATAAGACAAACAAAAGAAAAAATCCTTTGTAAGAGGTTGAATCAAATATAAACATTAATTTTACTTTTTTGGTTAGCAACGCGCTGCGAGCTAGACAATCTTGTGCGTGGCAGTTGTTTTGTTTATGAAGAATGGGGAACCGGCTTGGCTATCGGTCGCGCTCAACTTTGTAGTCAGTGCAGCCATGAGCCATCAGGTTGGTAATGATACACTGTCTTAGAACCATGTGTACGCATGGGCCAGAGAATTTAAAAGTGGGCGAGAATATATCGAAAACGAAAGTGATGATCGACGTCCAAGGACAAGTCGTACAGATGACAACATCCATGCCGTTCGAGAGCTTATTAAAAGGAGTTTTAATGATTGATTTTCTTCACGAACAACGAAGGTGAATGTGGCTTACTACCGTCAACTGTTACAGTCGGCAAAAGCCACATATCGAAACAGACGAGTATGCACATTCGAACTGTCATCCTTCTTCATGACAACGCCAGGTCTCACACTGCGTCCTTGACAAGGGATACATTGGAAGAAATGGGTTGCAAAACACTCGAATACCCTCTTTGTAGCCCAGAATGGTCTTCCTGTGTCTAGTTTTTGTTCGCACTTTTGACGGAATCACTTGGAGGAAAAAAAAATCGAAAGTAATGAAGAAGTCGAGGAGCACGTGCCCAATTGACTAATAACTCGCCCTAAATCTTTCTACGAACAAGGGATATTAAAGCTTCCAAATCGGTGGCAAGCTATATAGATCACGCGAGAGGCTATATTGAAAAATGTTGATAGTAAAGTTAGTATGTAAGATTATTTAATAAATGTATAAAAAGAAATTACCATTTATATTTGTTTCACTCTCGTATTAAGATATCTTCTATGAACGTACCTTTTGTTTGATGCTTCTGGATTTCACCTAGGATTGACAATTACCATGAACCGTTACTTAATTTCAATTCTAATTTAAAAATATTTTGAACATATCGCGCTGTCCTTATTTTGCAGGGGTTATCACAAATTTTAGTCAAGTATATTCGAAAGTTGTTCGCTTCCGAAAATTGTCGGAAAGAACGTGGACGGCTCATAATAAATGTCTATTTTAGACGGACAAATACTGGGTATCGTTCCGTTGAACTAAACGAGCTGCTACATTTTACAGCAATTTAAGACAGATGTATATCAACAATCCCTTTCTTAACAGTCTTCCTCTCTTTTGCGGGTGCCATGCATTAACATTTAAGGGTATTAAACGATCCATTTGTGTGTGAAGGTTATTGGAAAAAAAAACGCTATGCTTTTCATAAACCAGGAAGTATCAAATGAATGAAACACTAATTTTCGGTCTTGGCCCAACTATGGGACCACTCGCCAGCGAGGTATAAGAGGAATGTTAGAATGAGGCAATGAGGCTGATCGCTAAGCATGACTCGCTAGACATGATTCGTAAATTGAATGGTGTCCTTGATTCGGTATTGCATTGATTCAGTATTGACTTGATTCAGTATTGGCTTGGGTCAGTATTTGAACTTGCTGCAGTTACTATGCGATTATTGGAAGTGTCTGAAGTAAAGTAAACTTCGAGAAGTGCGTGACGACCATGCGCCGGCAAAAGTTTGAGCAAATTTCTGGGCATTCTACAACAACGAATTTTTAGCAAGAAATAGCATTCCTCTCGTTCTTAGACCTTCCTAACATATATGGTGAATCTCAATCTCTTCGATTCCTTTTCATTGCCTCGAATGAAGAACCGATTCCAAATGTGTCCATTTTGGCATTTTGGATAATATTCAGAAGAGTGTAAGCGGCAAACTGGACAGACGAAATCTTTCAGAAATGCCACAAAGACTGGGAGACCTCGGAACGCTTTGAGGGGCTCAAAAAAAAAACGACTGTCTCATAACTATTTTAACAAAATTCATATTTGAAAACATCTACATCATAAATAATTTCTAGGGCTCCAAAAAATACTGTTTCATTGCTTTTCTAACGCAAATCGTATTTAAAGACAGCGACATCAAAAACGTATTCGTAGAAAAGTTTGAGGCAAATCATAAAGAAGAAGTGAACTTTGACGAAAGCGGGATCAATGCTGACCCAGGAATGAAACCCAATGTGTAAAAAGAATTAAATACAGGGGTCTAAAAAACAAAAGACAGTCTCATAACTATTTTAACATAATTCCTATTCGAAAACAACTACTTCAAAAATAAAATTCAGGGCTACAAAAAATACTGTGTCATCGTATTTAAAAACAATGACATCAAAAACGTATTCGCAGAAAAGTTTGCGGGAAATGATAAAGATGAAGTGAACTTTGACGAAAGCAGGACCAGTGCTGACCCACGAGTGATGATATTGTTTTTAGTGCAAAGAATGAAAAAAGTGTCAAAAAACTCATTAAAAAAAACAGGGCTTATGAAAATTAAATACCGCCTTAATATTTTTATCAATAAAATAAAAATATTCACGTGTGAATCACCAAGTCTAATCACTAGGCAGGGTTCCACCTGATCAAGTTATAGAATCCGCGGTGATCGAGAAAAATCACTAACCTCATTTCGGAGCTTGGCTGAAGGACTGACCAAGCATATGGAATAGGTGTTCGACTAGTTCCATGGCTGTATCTCAAGAGAAATGTGAAACATTTTTTACTATATTTTGAACCTTGGCAGTTTATTTGGGTCGATGGTGGGGCAGCCTCTGAGATAAAGCACTCTGAGAGTAAGGTAGCCCCCAAAAAGAGTACATACTGCAACTATAGTGAATGACATCGTACTAAAAGAAAACCGATAGCGGTTTGTTAACAACCCACAGCTTATGTACCGGTAAAATACAACCTCGTGTACGGCGACCGCACCGTATTTCGCCGATATTTTGATCCTCACCATTTTTACACGGATTCGAATCACGTTCTTCATCACCTTTGCTAAAACGTTGTAAGGTTATCTCTGGGGAAACAGCATGCGAAGAAAGTGAATAACTGATTGCGAAGACAAAAAACAAAAACAGGGTCCGCAACATTGAGTTCGCTTCCGACACACTACCAACTTCGAAATTGTACTGCAGACACTGCTTAAGTGAACTTGGTGGATATGTTAATACCCCAAGTATTTGCCTGGAATACATTCTATGCTTATACCTGTCCCGAATATTTTGATACTATGAAGTTGCTCTTTAAGGTAAGTGCATTTATCACAGTGCGCAATAAAACTTCGTTTTAGACCGACAAATAAACTCACAAAGAATCGTTATTCATTCAAACTGCACAAGCGTGGAATGCGCTGTTGTGTTATGAATTTCCCCCGAATTACAATTTTTTTACTTCTCTAAGGAAAAACGAAGAGCGAATGCTGAATTGGCGCCTTGGGATGCTATTTTTGCTCACCTGGGTCCAGCCAAGCATCAAAATATGGTCATCGATTCCTTTCAAATATGGTAGGGAGTGTGTGGCGGTGCCGCCAAACCCCACGGTACACTTACCTAAAAACCCCCATTACCTCATCCCACGATGCATAAGTTTTCGCCAATGCAATCGCATTAGGCACCTGAAAATGCTTCACGCATTAAAGAGATCAAATCTATGATCTTTAAGTCCCTGTAAAGAAAACTTACCTTTCATGGATTCTCTTTGCATACCAATTCTCTGTAAGATTTCTTTATTAGCTTATCAGGAATTCCAAACTAATTTCGGCATCTACGTTGCCAGACAAATTCCCCTAGACGAATTCCTGTAAACAAATGATTCAGTTTACATACAATGTAACCCTCATGACAGGGATCATAAATATTGCGCCGTCTATTTTCCCAGCCTCGATGTGTGTACAAAAAACTATCTACACACATCGGCTGGCGACCCCTTTTAGCCAGCGATAAACGGTCCAACGCAGATGCATGTAATTAGCACCATCTGCGTTGAGACTAATGCCTTACCAATGCACTAAGTGCAAATTAAGAACGCTGTCTACCAGCAGGCATTCTGGCGATACACAAACAATCCAATCACCAAAACGTATCCCAAATACATCTACCATTTAATGAGTTGCAACTTGATTACTCAGTTGAACTCACAGGTCATAAATCTCTGTTATCCTACATAGTTCTGGATCCGTTTCCCAGTAACCTTCCCACATAAACAAAGATCTCTACGATCCGTTTCCCTTTCTTTGTGTTTCAGGTTCTTCATCATGGCTTTGATCTATGAAAAGAACCGACGTACACACACACTTGCGTATCGTGAAGATCTCCTCTATGAGATCGGTTACTCCAAAGAGAGACTTTAGGTCTCGGAACAGGAAAACGCATCCCTCAATTAAGAGAGCCAGTTTCACTGGCCGAATTCCCTTGTCAGCGAATTAATATCGCCGAGTCCCTTTCCATCTGCCGACGACAATGGTCGTCCGGACTTCCGCTCCCGTTCCGCGGACGGGAGCGATAATACCCGGAGTCTAGTGTGAAGTAACAAAAGGAATAATTAAATAAGTAACAATCGTGTGCCTCATAGTTAACTCGCACTTACCACGTACAGTGTTTTCCAAGAATAAATTAATAGACATCCTCCGGCCTTCGCACGGGTTTTCCTTTCTCGAAACAACAAAATTATATAAATTAGTTTTAATATTAATTTTCATCCAGATCAATACTGCCGTGGTTTTTATTTAGTGAATAAAACATTAACGTAACCTTCCAGTGTTTTACTCTTCTGGTCTAAATTGTTTCCGGTGTTGTGAAGTTTTGTCCTGTTTTATTTCCTGTGTTGTCCGCCCCGTGCCTCGATGTTCGACTTGTTGCCTTTCCAGCGGAACAATCGTTTGTGACAGTGAAAGTGGTGGGTTGGTAGTAGAACTCGCGTCCATGTTGGCGCCACGACTACCTACCCCACAAGTGTACAGAATATTGTAGTGATAACTCACCAGGCGGGTGAGTATTGATACAAAGCCTATCATTCAGTACATGCCCCAAATTACCGAAGCAGGTCGTCAGTTGAACCAACGTATGTACAATCAAATGCATCACATAATTTCCTTACAAACTTACCTACTGAGGCAACCGTCAGGCATTCAAGACCAATGTATAATGAGATCTTCTTTTCCTATCTTTCTCTATATCTTTAAGTCCACATCCTGCAATAATATTTAAAGTTTCCAAAGAACCCTTAAAGATCCACATTTTATAATAGGAAGAAACACCAAACAATCCCCTCCAACAATGTTTGATGTGTAGAAATTGCCGTTAAACATAACGACTTAGAACTTGTTACACACAAACAGTACATCCAAATTTCAGAAAATATGAATCTTGCGTCGACTGTCTTAGGAGGAAATTTACAGCTCTCCACAGGCAGCGACAACATTGGACAGTGTCATTCTGTCATCATGATGTCGGAATTCTGGAACCAAAGAACCTTAATGCCGACGTATTGTGTCTTGTGCTCTGTTTAAGTGCTATACTCCCCCCAAGCAGAACATCGATGTGGAAATCGGACTAACGCCTCTGATATCCTGAAAAATGAAAAACCAGATGCCCGGCTTCGGAACAAAAAAAACGCATAAAAATTGCTCAGGGCACATTTCGTATTGTTCCCCACATGCAGACACTTTCAGTTAGTACAACAACAACAACACATAAACCAAGAACTGTGTCATATCCTTCACGTCCTGTCGTAAAACGGCAAACGGAAAATAATTGCTTTTTAAATGGGAAAAATTATCTTTTTTCATTTAAAAACATATCGCCCACTTGCCTTCGAGCTTGCATTCCGCACGCCTATAATTCATGTAAGGGTACTACCTTGCGATCCAATTGAATTGCCCACTAAAAGGGGTAGCATTGAGTGAAGGGGGATGAGCGAAGGGCGTTCATTTAAAGTGACTATGTTGGTTCCAACCCTACTTGAAAGGCTCTATCTTTCTAACCCCTGACAGGTGAGGTTATTAAAAATGCACACGTAATTAGCGAGATGGCGCTACTTCTGTCGTACGGCTCCTACCCAGCATTAACTGATTGTCGAAGCACATGCATGGTGTTGCCAAGTTTTAAAGGACACAAAGGACATTTGGTTTGGTTGAAAGTGCTCTAAACTCGCTCCATGGTGCAAGAACACATGTCGCTCAGAACTCTTCAACTTCACTTCTACCGAGAGAACCTGCACGAGTACATCCATCTATTCATGTCGCCCGTAGGACATGTTCAATCTTAATGAAAGAACCAACTACGGATGGATGCCAACAGTGGGTTAGCTATTGCTGCTAATGTATTCAGACGTTTCGAAAATGCTCTCACATGCAGAATGAAAGGACTAAGGCATCGGCCTGGCATCAAGGGCGGAGGCAACCAAGGCAGCAAGTAAAATGAAGGAAAAGCCTAGCCGAAAAGGAATCGTATCAAAGTCACGTTGCATGTCGTTGTCAAATGCCAACGCAAGTTGTCACTAGATTTTGTGGAATAGCAGAAAATCTGAGTGCGGGGCGCAGGATTCCTCCAAGCAAGTGTCCTTCTTTGCACGGCCATGTAATTAATATCAAGTACATACTTTGTTCTGTTTGTTCACCATGTAAGCCACTGGAACTGTGATTGCAGCGGTCCACTTACCACCCGCTATTTGTCCAACTCATACAATATCCAGATTCGTTGCGTGCGAGCGCCCGACAAAAAGCGACTCTACTCTCAGGATATTGAATTTGTTACGTGACAGTGGGCGCAGGCATAACATATTAAGGGCAATATTCTTCCTTTTTTTCTCTCAGTCGAGGTAATCGCTAGTCTACTGAAATTCTTTCCAAAACTGACAGGATGCACGGTTCGTCGCGCGAACCCAGGCGACCAGACAAAAGTTGCATACTTAAGATGGATGAATGGTGCAGAGCGGAAAAAGGACACAGTGTGAGAACAGTGACTTGTAGGGGAGCAACCATTGCATGCAGTTGAAGTCAGCTAGACGACCACTGTGTACTTGATTGATGCTGTAGAGAGCTGCCCCACAAGTGCCTCTTTGGAAGAAATGTGATTAATTACTCGAATGATTCTTAGTGGATGTCAGAAAGCTGTTATTTCCTTTGTTTACAGTGCAAACGTAAATGACTCCAATTCACTGAGTCGTGCCTCTCCATTAAGCCATCCCACATTCTGTTCAATTAATGTCCCAACTCCAGAGCACTCTTGCGCTGTGTATTTCTTATCGAAGTAAATGTTGACACTACCAGTTGAACTCAATTTGAGCTAATCGAACGTATGACGTCGCCTTGGCACCAGACCCAGCAGACATACTTCTGGAGGCATTTGTTGGTATTGTTAATTAGGCAAATGGTTACTGAGTAGCGAAGAAGAACTCGGACAAAGAAGTCTAACCTAAATAAGGATTGCTTGAAGGATCTGTCAACTGACCAGAATGGTTTAAAGCAGTTTTGCGGAATGCGAATTCTCGTCGATAATTGACAGTGTATTTGATGCTTTGTGAGTTGAGTGTGATAAGTCAATCCATGCCCTGTCAGACGACGCGGGGTAACGTCTTATTTAATATCCGTTTTTCAGCGGTTAGGATTTTAGTCGATTGGGTGATCAACTCAACACTTGACCAATGTGAAAAGATTTAAGTTTGGGAGCTTGGCTGAAATAATTTCCAATTTTCTGAACTGCTCTTATATAGATTCCCTCAAACGTTTATTTTTTCCTAACACCATACACACTTTTACTATTGTTATGAAGAGTTTTGTCAATGTACTCAAATGCTACGACTCAGACTATTTGGTGTGATGGCTTAAAATACCCTATCTTGTAACCCTTGCTGGATTGGGGCGGGACATATACAATGATGCAAAGGTATAATAAAAAAAAACCTGTTGGTGTGAATTGCTGGCAGTACAGCTACATTTTATAAAACACAAATGCAATTTAATGCAATTTAATACTAATATGATAGGAGGCAGGACAATGGAGGAAACTCCACAACCACGAATTGTAAGAGCTATACCGCAAACCTACAATAGTGAGAGTAATCAGGTCGCGAAGATTAAGATGGGCCGGACATGTGGCTCGAATGGGCAACGATAGGACCGTACGTAGAACTCTTGACGGTAGACCAACGGGAAAGAGACCGACAGTACGGCCGCGACGGAGATGGGAGGACAATGTTAGGTTTGACCTTCAGGAGATCGGATCGGCTGGTCAAGCGTGGAAGGAGGGTGCACAGGACAAGGAACGATGGCGGAGTCGAGTCGGTGAGGTCATGAATTTCCGGGTTCCTACAGGCCAATAAATAGTAATATAGTAGTAAGGTTTTAAAGATTATTTTGGAATTTTTGGAGTGGAGAAAGTTACACTGCTTATCGTGATGGTGGCCTTTATACATCATCATCATCGGCACTACAACCGGGAGCCGGTCTTGGCCTTATTTAGCAAGTCCTGAGGCTTGTTAAATTTTGCATAATGATTTATTTTGTCTGGGCAAGGTCATTAGTCTTGCGCCAGGGGCTCCCCGACGGGGAATCGAACCCCGGTCTCCCGGGTGACAGGCGGGTATACTAACCACTATACTATCGAGGAGCCCAATAATAATAGTAATATAGTAGTAAGGTTTTAAAGATTATTTTGGAATTTTTGGAGTGGAGAAAGTTACACTGCTTATCGTGATGGTGGCCTTTATACTGATGGTCCAAAAATCGTAAGTCCGTTTTGGTATTTTAATACAAAAAATCTACAATGGTTGGAGTGTAAAAATAAAATCGTTCGTTTAGTGACTGTTCTATTGTTGGAATACCACCCTTGACATATAGGCTAAGCACACGGGAAATTTTGTTGCTTGAAAATCATGCGATATTTTCACTTTAGTTTTTGGTTAGTGTTGTTGAACTTGTTACACAACAGCACCAGTCGTGCCTGCTACAGTTGAGTTCCTAAAATAATCCTTCATATTCCAAATTAACTCAATTATTCAATAAACGATTCCAACTGTCAACAGTCGGTGTGAACAAATGACGTCATTGATTGGAAACGGAATTTGATTCTTAGCAGTCGATATGAACGAGAGAACTAAGTGAATTAAGAAGTAATCAGTAGTCAGGGGTATCTCCAATGATATCAAAAGAAAAACAAAATCCGCTTGAAAAAAGAAGAGTGTGGCTTTTCCATCAAATTATATATAAGTAGTCACACGTAGTAGTAGTAGTTACACATGCAAGTATGGTGAAAAGCACTGTACCAAAAGAGAATCGAAAAAATAATTATCAGAGCCGTATACTAGAGCCTTCGCGTAGCTACCCAAGCATATGCAGTGAGTTAATCCATATAACATGGGGTCGTGATGTGATGCAATGGTGCTATGGTTATAATGTGAGCTCGACTAACTTGGTAAAGTGCCAAGCCAAACGGTACAAGATTCAAATCTTAGCAGTTAAGTCATGGTGGGGAGAATATTTCTAATCGGGTAACACGGCGGGGACTTCAACAAACAGGGTTTAAGAACACCCAAATTATAGTGAAGAACAACCAAACGAAAATAAAAAAAAATCGTCAGAATCGTATACCATAACAACTATCATAACAAATCCCACAGCTCAAATGGAGTCGAGAAAATATGCCCTCATCTAAACACAGTACTTTTCTGATGGGTTGGTGCTTCACTTCTCATACATTTTTGTGTAGATTCGATTCCCCGACGTAGTCTTGTTCACACAGCACACACTCCCAAAATTAAATAGGACTACATCATCATTTTCCCACAAAGCCCTGGCTCACTTTCGTTTCATCGTAATCTTCTTCACTATCGACGAAAAATGTGGTTTAAAAAAAATTGTTTTTTTTTTACTCGCTTTAAATAAACCTTGATCCTTGTGGAATAAGGGCAAAGCAGCGTTTTTATACAATACAATTTTACTTGGTGATATTTCGGGTTCTGTTCAAGTGCATTTCATTGTTTCGAAACGATTATTCAAAACTTTAAGTGAGTTTTTCTTCGAATATGGTTTTTGACAACGGCACCCGGTATAACTCAAACAATTCATTCATTGATTTCAAATTTGTATCACATCTTTAAAGTTATAGTCCAAGCGAAAATATGTAAGGCGTTTTTGATATGTTGAATGCGATTGTTTATTAACAAATAATTGCGCATTTTGTGGGGCAAAAGCTGAAGTTGTTTTTTCAAGTGCTCATTCAAAAATTAATACTTTTAACATCACCTGTGTTACGTGCGGCTTCCACCACCCCCATCATTTAATTGTTATTAATATAATTTGGTTGTAATATAATTTGATGGTAAGGTGGTGGGAAAAGTACACGATCCGCATGTGAGTGTGCGGACATGCCCCTGTTCGAGTGTGGATCGTGTGCAAGTTCGAATTCTGTTTTCGGAGTGGATGTGGAGGGAGAGAGAGAGAGAAGCGGCAAGAAATTTTTGATTCCGTTTGTTGTCGATTTGGATATATACTGTTTTTTGGATTCCGTTTGCCAATGTTTTTTTGGTGCAGTTCGTTTTTAAAGAAAAGTCAGAAAGGAGGGAAGTGCAATGTCCCGTTGATTTTATTTGAAAGAAAAAAAAGAAAAAAGAGTTGTCCCGTATTCATTGTTCATGTCATTGTAACTGTCATAGCGTCAGTTCGAATCACACGTTCTTCACTATCGTCGCAATACGCGATAGACCAACGGGAAAGAGACCGGTAGGACGGCCACGACGGAGATGGGAGGACAATGTTAGGTTTGATCTTGAAGAGATCGGATCGGATGGTCAAGCGTGGAAGGAGATCGCACAGCACAGCGTACGAGGGAGGAGTCGATTCGGCGAGGTCATGAACTTCCGGGTTCCTACAGGCCAATAAATATTAAATATATCGGTGATATGCATGCAGATCACACAGGAGACTATATTGTAAAATATTGATAGTATAGTTGATGCTTTTGACCGTAGCTGTGTGAAGCTTTTCTCTATATCATTATCGGAAGGGTATACTTATTTATTTATTTATTTAGGCTTAATCCAAGCAACTTAAGCTAATATAATATAACAACTTACAGACTAACTTAAAAACTAAAGTAGTACGAGTAGTTAAAAAAAAAAAGTAAATAAAAATAAAAAAAAATATATATATATAATTAAAAAAAACAAAAGAAGAAAAAAAAAAAAGAAAACACGGAAGGAGAACAGGGCTTGAGGTGTGACAGTGAGGGGTACGTCTACACAGTGGTAAGGGGCGGTGCTGGAGAGCTGGGGGAGAGATTTGAAATTGAGGTTGGTGGGGTTAGGACGAGTTTATTCTGAGACGTCGTTTGAGGGCAGGAGTGGAGAGGTTGAAATCAAAGGAGGTGGGGAAAGAGTTGGCATGTCGTAGCATACGCGAGATGGGCTCGTTAACGCCGTAAGACGTGTGATGAGTGGGCACGTAAAACAGACGAGGGTTCCGCACATTACGGGGGTTTGTATAAAATGATAAAGAGGAGAGCAAGCATGGGCAATTGATTGAACCTGACAGATGGCGATGGATAAAGATGATGTCCGCATGGATTCTGCGCTCTTCAAGCGTGTTAAGATTGATTAGAAGGAGCCGGTCTGTGTATGGTGGGAGAATGAGTGGGTTTTCCCAGTTCAGTCCACGGAGGGCGAAGCGCAAAAAACGACGTTGAACGTCCTCGATCCTACGAATGTGAGACTGTTGATACGGGGACCAGACCTGACTGGCATATTCGAGTAGTGGCCGGACAAAAGTTGTGTAGAGGGTTCGGGTGACGTAGGGGTTTAGGAATTCCTTCGACCAGCGTTTTACAAAGCCAAGGGCGGCGTTGGCTTTTAGGATTGTGTTATCGATATGTGCGGTAAATCTAAGTTCCTTGTCACATAGGACGCCCAGGTCGCAGATTGACTCAACCGATGTTATCGGTTGGCCTAGCAAGATATAGGAACGTGGCTGGGAGGGGGGGGCGTTTCCGAGAGAAGGTGATTGTGTGACATTTGGCGATATTCAAATCTAGGCAGTTATTTTGGCACCATGTCGAAAAGCTGTCAAGATCCAATTGGAGAAGTGAGGAGTCAAGGGGAGAGCGGATTGTCTTGAAGATTTTGGTATCATCCGCGTAAAGCGAGATGAGGGAGTGATTGATGCTCGAACCTATGTCGTTTATGGTAAGGATAAATAGTAGGGGGCCGAGATGACTGCCCTGGGGGACCCCTGAGGTTGGAGAGAAAGGATCGGAGAGGGTGGATCTAAATCGCACCCGACAGGTTCGAGAGTTAAGGTAGGATGAGATCCACTTAATCAACAGCGGTTCAAAACCGAGGGAAGATAATTTAAAGAGAATGAGGTTATGGGAAATCTTGTCGAAGGCCTTGCTGAAGTCGGTAGTGGCTACACCAACCTCATCGCCGTTCTCTAGGGCAAGGAGTGTGTGAGATGTGAATTCTACAAGGTTGGTAGTAGTGGACCTGCCGGAGAGGAAGCCGTGCTGGTTAGAAGAGATGATGGGGGTGCAGCGAAAACGTAACGCTTCGTATAGAAGGCCTTCGAACAGTTTAGGAATGTGCGAAAGCTTAGCAATGGGACGATAATTGGATATATCGATTTTAGGCCCCTTTTTATGTATGGGGGTTATGTAGGAGGATTTCCAAAAGTCGGGAAATAGACCTTGTGCAAGGGATAGATTGAAGATTGACGCGAGCGGGAGAGAGAGAGAAGAGGAGCATTTTTTTAAGAAGATAGCAGGGAGTCCGTCTGGGCCGGGACTGAAATCGTCTTTAAGTTGTTCAAGTTTTTCTTTAACTTGGTGTTGTTGTATGTGCAGAGGGATGAGTGGGCCAAGGGAGAATTGAAACATGCCAGTAAAGTAGGAGGGGTTAGGCTCGAACGAGTCGTCCGTGAAGGATAGTTTGAAGAAGTACGCGAAAAGATTGGCTATGGTTTGGGAGTCAGATGAAGTAGTTGAGTCGTAGAAAAGAGAGTTGGGATAGGCATCTGATTTCCGTTTATAGTTGATAAAGTGGTAGAAGGATTTGGGGACATTGATCAGATTCAGTTGGGCTTTGGCAAGGTAATTGTGGTAAAGGGAGCTATAAAGCTCGGTGAATTGGTAAAAGTGACCGAGATAGTTGGAATAGTCCAGAGGAGAACGCGTATTTAAGAAAATGTTCCACAACTTATTTCTCTTGTTACGGAGTGTGCGCAGTCTGCGGTTATACCAAGGGGGCGATGAGAGTAATAACCTGTTTCGGGAATAAGGGACAAATAGGGATATGGCGTTGAAGATTACTGTGTAGAGTGAGGCTGTAGCGACCTCAACACTAATATCATTTAAGCGGGGTAAGGTATTGCTGAGGTACTCATTTATGCGCCGGAAATTGGCTTTTCGGAAATTGAAAGAATATTGGTAGGGGAGGGGAGCAACATTTGATATAGCAACAGTTTTACAGATTTCGTCTATATAAGCCACTTTTTTGGGATGAACATTTTCAAAAAAAAAGACTACAGGATTTGTACATTTTTTAAAAGAGCGTGCTTAGTTTTTAATTCTATACTTTTTTATGATTTTGTTGGTTTATCCTTCCTATGCATTTGTCAGAAATAGAAATTAATTTAATTGTTTGGTTTCACATCAATAAAGAGATAGAAACAACTGCGCCACTCGTGGACCTCACGCTAGGGATGCCTCAAGAAAAATTGTACGTAATTTAATTTTTTGGTTTCAGATCAATAAAAAAAGAGAAACAACTTCGCCACTCTTGGACCTCACGCCAGAGATACCTCAAGAAAAATTTCACTGAGCCGCATAAATCAAAACAATGCCCAACTATCTTTTCGATTCCAAGAATATCCAGTATTTTCTTATAGTATTAAAGCGTTTGCTAAGACACATTTTTGTCGGAGATTATTGCAAGATAATGCACCACCGAATGTTTAATTGAAAATCAAATTTGTTTGCTTTAACACTCATTGTATTCGCCAGGAGTCAAGTTGTTAGTGACGAATCATCCTAATCCCCAGGAACGCGCTCCATCAAGAAACAGGGTGTCGGTTGCTGAGAATAAGTTAAAATCGAATACTAATTGTTCGATTCCCAGAACGACAAGACGATCAACGTCTAATTATCCGCTTCATAAGAAGACGTTAAGATCGAACACTAATTGCTCAATTCCCAGAAGAACTCTACCCTTTTATCATGGAACAATCTTGCACTTTGCTTTGGTTCCATTTTAGAGCTCCATAGAGTTGCGCCTTCGGTGATAGGAAAAACGGAACTAATTAGAAATTTAAGAGTACATAAATTTGTATATACTAAATATACCCGTTAGGAGCAAGGCTAATAACCTTGCCCAGAACAACAAATTATTATGGAAAATTTAATTTTACTTGCTAAATAAGGCCAAGACCGGATCCCAGTTGTAGTGCCGATGATGATAATGATGTAATATACTCATGTTATTCAGAGGGAAATTGTTTCAATCCGCTCCTTCCTTGTTTTATTCATGTACCCCAGAGCAAAACATACTGCACGAACAAATTTGCCCCGGAATTTTTCTTAACAATATCACACGAAACTGTACATGATACTGGCAGTCCAACAGAAAATGTTTATATTTCGAATAATTAACTAATAAGTTTATTTAATAACATATACGAGTGTTATTGTGCAATATTATCAGAATTTTTTGAAAACTAATGAGAACGTTTGGAGAAAGATAATGAAATATATAGCTTAGCGGGGCCACCACCCCGTTTATTGTCTTAATTCAAGCAATTTTTCTGGCGCAAGACTAATGACCTTGCTCGGAGAAAACAAATCATTATGGAAAATTTAACAAGCCCCAGCACTTGCTAAATAAGGCCAAGACGGGTCCCG
Source organism: Microdon myrmicae (assembly GCA_963931805.1). Taxonomy (NCBI): domain Eukaryota; kingdom Metazoa; phylum Arthropoda; class Insecta; order Diptera; family Syrphidae; genus Microdon; species Microdon myrmicae. The sequence goes on from OZ007497.1 coordinate 253,790,389, forward strand.
GTTGTAGTGCCGATGATGATGATGACATAATTTACAAACTAAAGAACGTAAGAACTGACAACTAAGCTTAACCCAAGGTAACCAGAACATATTAAGAAGGCAGGAGTACGGGTGGGAGCTGGGGGCAGGTTAGAGTAAGGTGTAGAAAGCGCCGCTTATGATTGGTGGTGAGAATGGCACCGCCTCCTAGCTTGAGGGTATGGGTAGAAGGGTCGAAGACGAACAAGGTGGAGTTTGAGTTGACATTTCTCAGGATCCGCGAAAGGGGTTTTTTGAGACCATAAGAAAGGTCCGGTGAGGGCGGATGTTGAGAAGAAGGTGGGGATTACGCGTATTTCGAAGGTTTGTGTTCAGAAGAATTGAGTTAAGACGGTAGGCGCAGTGTACCGAGCCGGGAGGACCCGATGAATGAACACGATGTCACCCAACACCTTGCGCATATAATCATATTGATGAAGAAATGTCTATGAGAACGATTTTTTTTTTATTGAAAAATTATATAATTGCAGTGGGTAGCCCCTTGAAGTTGGCTTCGAAGTTTTTTAATAAAACATGTTCTTTTTAAATTTAGTTAAAAAAAAAAATTATAATAATAATTATTATTATTATGATAAGTAGGGAATGTCTTTAAGAAAAATAATGAATAGAAAAGACATTTTTCAGGTTAATATGAATCACTGCTCACATACATCTTACTCACGATTTTGAATAATTCTATCTTAGGCTGCAATAAACACTCACATGAAAAAAGTAAGAACAAATAATTTTTGTGAGTTGCCATCGGACTTGGCCATAATCTTAATATTACACCACACGAAGAACTAAAAAATGCACATGTCAAGCATAGAGCAAAATTATCCAACATACAAGTAGAATTGGGTTGATTGACTCAAAATAGAGAGGGAAAGGTCAATTTGATTACAAGAAATGGAGAGGAATTTGGTTAGAAGATGTCCTTCGACGGTGAAAAATAGAAACGCCGACGAATTTTACATATTGATATTAAATACTTCGGTCTTGAGATTGCAGTTTTAAAATTTGAAACGAAATTAATTTCCCCTCAACATCTTAATACGAGTGTAGGTCAATAAGTTATTAGAAACGCCTACGATGTCGCTAGTAGCATCGCTAATGGCATTTTAGTAAGCATCATTTCTCACTAGGTATTTGTCAAATTTCAATTTGTTTCATGTTTTAATTTTGCATGAGAGATTGTCATGAACTTCCGGGTTCCTACAGGCCAGTAAATAAAAAAAAATGATAGATTGGGTATGGTAGGACAGCGAACGATGGCGGAGTCGAGTCGGCGAGGTCATGAACCTCCGTGTTCCTGCAGGCCAATAAATAGTAATAGATCGGATATGGCAAAAATATCTGCGAGATGGGTGCCGCATTTGCTTTCAACTGAGAACTTTTGGAGCGCATGCGAGGCAACTCAGATGAGTTGCTGTGCTGATTACCAACTGTAGATAGAACATGGATACACCACTACACTCCCGAGACGAAAGAACAGTCAAAACAATGGACTGCTAAAGGCAAACAGGCTACAAAGAAGGCAAAGACGGTGAAATCAGCTGGAAAGGTTATGGCTACTGTGTTTTGGGATGGACGTGGTAGTATCTTCATTGACTATTTTGTAATGATGTGTATTTCACTCACTGTAACTATCGCGTGAAATCAAACACATATCTTTATTTCTACACCAACCACTTTGCACACCACACACACTTGCCATACCTTTGAAATAAAACACACTTTGTTTTTTCTTTCGTCTTTTATTAAACTAAACTTTAATGTTATGATCTTATTATACACTTGAACACATTATACTTATTATTTTTTCTTTCGTGTTTTATTAAACTGAACTCTTAATGTTATGATCTTATTACACACTTGAACACATTATACTTATTAACCTCACTCACACCGCACACCAATTCAAAACCGTCTCGGTCAAACTTCTTAAACCAACTCCCTGTCTATATCGATCGGAGGAAAACCTTTTTTCCACGTTAACTAAAAGCAAAGTGTTATTTTCGTTTTTTGATTCCTCGCTGAACTCACATAAAATCCTTTGTATCCGGATCTCTATTGTGAGCCAGCGGTCTTTTGTTTGATCCTTCGGTAGATCAAAGGATATCTCCTTTTTCCCGCCTGATCCTTTTTTGGGTAAAGAAAAATCAATAGTGCTTTTATTGCGCCTGTCGTTTTCCTTAATCGAATGGGCAAGGATTTTTTTCGTGGGAAACCGATAGCAAGAAAGATCAATAGCGCCCAGGCGAACGTGCATTTTGTTTTATTGCCTGTTGTTTGTTTTAACTTAGTTTGGTTAAAACGGAAACTGGCGCTGGTTGTTTTAATGGTTTTAGGTACCCATTTATCTAACGGGTTATAAAATTGCTGGCGCGCATTTTTATGATTCTTTGCGATTTCGTTTGAAGGACGGCATCTGCCATGCACATTTGGCTCTTAGGGGGTTTTTGTGGTGAACAATTTGCTCGGGGTTTATGGACAATTTAACAAGTCTCGGATATGGACCGGATACCGGTGGACAGTTTGCTAAATAAGGCCAAGACCGGATCCCCGTTGTGGTGCCGATGGTGATGATGATTCCTATTCAACTGTTACTGAAATCTAATTTAACCTGTTGGCCATCTCAAACCTTGTTCATGATGGACCATGGTCTAATGAAACTAATTAGGAGAACAACTAAGAGGATCATACATCTTCAATCACTATAAAGTTGACATGAAAAATTGATCGAAAAAGGGCTTCCACTTATGCTCGTTTAGAGAAATGTAAAGCGTAATCCCATTAAAGATAACGTGATTAAAAACTGAAACGGTGTAGTCAGACGATTATTAACCAAACGTTAGACATCGTCTGTCCTACTCCCCACGACATGTTTCTATCGTGTCTCACCACCACCTTTGCAATTGGTTCACCTGTTTTCGTTCGTTTTATCAAACAACATCATTTTTCTGTGGAGTGCCTTTGTGTCATGTCACCGCAAGCCAAACTACTTTTCTTCCCCAAATGGCAAAACAAAAATTCTAAACAGGAAGCACGTACATAACTAGATACCGAAGGGAAGAGGGAAGTAAACGAAAAAAATTCATAAAACACAAGAACATATCGAAAATGAAATAAAGATCTAAGCCAACGGCTTTATTTCCAAAGAGCACTCAGAAATGTGTTTGTAAGTGTTGTACCATGTGGCAGGTAGCACACTTCCGGTAGAACATAAAAGCGGCAATGTAGACGACAAAACCACATGAGTATGCTGCAGGAAGACGTGATAACATGCGATAAAAAATCTTTCCTGTCATTTAAAAAATGATTTGCTTCTCATAAGGATACATGGCACAAGTGACTAACTTTAGGGGATTTCTAATGGGCTCGATAAGGTACCACAGGAGGGGCAGTTAGCTTCGTAATTTGTTGCAGTAATGCTAATAGATGTGATAAAGTATATGCCAGCATGAAGATGCGTGCCACCCTGCAAATGCGTTATTGATATGACACAGCAATTTAAAGAAATGAGTGAGAGTGTCCTTAGGAACGGGGTACTTGATTATGAGTTGAGACTAGTAAATTGAAGGGGAAAGTAACTGGTTTCTACATAACTGCTTTTAATTGACGTACGTGGAGTGTTCACATGTTTAAGCAGTGAGAGCACCAATGAATGACTAAACTGAGATTCTCACCTAGAGACCCAAAAATAACGTGTTTCTTGAATTCTTTTAGTAAAGTACAAAATTTCAGAAATGTTCTCCCTAAATTCCAATTCCGGAAAGTAGAATCATAGAAAATTGAATAAGATTGAGGAATTTTAAGTCCCGCCCTTTCGACCGCCTCCTATTCTTATTGAAAGCTTTAAACGTGTTTATCTTTAACCAGTATTTTCAAAATTACTGGGCAATATATTTAAAAAATAATCAACCGATATTTCTAAAAATTTACACACTCCTTTTAAATAAGAATAAGAAGGATTTTTCTTTAAATAAGAATAAGAAGGCAATGTTTCGACTGTTTTACAAAAAAAAAAAATGATTGATTTTATAACGAAAATTGTAATTTTGAATTTAAAATTCTGTATGAAACCCAAAATTTAATTTTTTTCCAAAATCCTTCATCCACGTTCCAAAATACTTGGTGAACGTTCTCTTTAAGGAAATGTTCGAGATGAATGAAAATATTGCCCGAAATCACGACTTGGAGGACAGAGCTCTACTGAATCGTCTGCATTTTCGAAATGAAATTTTGCATTGGCAATTTGAGAACCTCGGTTTGCCGAATTCAAAGACGACAATTTGACAAACGCCGCTTTTGCCAATGACAAGGCTAACAGCCTATTAAAAAACAGAGAAGAGATTCAGGGTATCTTTGACTCACTAAGAAACAACACGTTAGTAGTAATAGATAGAGATAATAGATAGAGTTTTCAACATCCTACTCAACGTAGACGTATCCACTCCTGTTTCTAGAAGACCATAACAAAGCTTTGCTCAAATGGGCTGATGAGAACAATATTGTTCCGAATAACAAATATGGATTTATGGCTGGTTACGAAACCTGGATTAAATTCGAGAGCCAATGCATAGGTGCCTATCTAATTGACTTGGAAGGGGCCTTAGACGCCGTTTGACTTGAAGGATTAAATTACAGGCTGATCAAACATGGCAACTATAAGCTTTTATTATATCATCATCATCATCGGCACTACAACCGGGATCCGGTCTTGGCCTTATTTAACAAATCTCTCCACCGGTCCCGATTTCGAGCCGATGTCATCCAGTTTGGCACTCCCAGGCTTTGGGCGTCCTGGTCTATGCCAGCCCTCCATCGCAGACAAGGTCTGCCGCGCTGTCTCCTTCCATATATCCTGCCACAAAGGACTTTCCGGGCAGGCTCCTCTTCGCTCACTCGAGCTAGGTGTCCCGCCTACCGGAGTCTACCGAGCTTGATTTTTCTTACAACATTCGGTAGATTGCGTACAACTCATGGTTGTAGCGTCTTCGGAATCATCCTCCCTCACATACGGGGCCAACAATTCTCCTTAAGACCTTTCTATCGAACGCGGCCAAGAGTTCAGAGTGCCTTTTATTAAGCACCCAGGTCTCGGATCCATACATGAGTAGTGGTAAGACCATGGTTTTGTACAGTGGTAGATTGGATGTTCTGGATAAATTTCGGGATTTAAAGAGCCTTGATGGACCATAGTAGTTTTATTATATAGGATGGCACAAAATTAATAAGCCTATCGGAAGGTGTTATAATTTTTGCAAATGGCGTCGTACGTCTATCATATTTGACATTTGTGAACTAGACGACTGCAGTCATCTCTTACCTTAACAGAAAAAAATGTGTCGACGTCCGGCGCCGTGCTTCCTCTTTCGAGGGAAGAGCGGGGACCTTTTATTTTTTATTTATTAAGATTAATTTAAACTCAGGATTGCGAATTTATTCACTGTTCTTTTATTTATTTCTATTCTAATAACTAATTATTCCTTTTCTTAACTTTTCCGAACTTAACTTCACTTCTCTGATTCTCAACTCCAACTGATTTTTTTCTATCTCTATTTTCTCTCCGTGACTTTTCACATTCTATCAAATTTGGACGAAAATCCAAGTTACTATGTTTTGAATAAATAAAAAGGTGCAGGTTATTAAGTGTGCTGTAACTGGTAATATTGTGAATGTTTATGAATGGTATGTATTAAGTGAGAATGTAATATATGTTAAGTGAAGTTTTTAAGGATGTGTTAGGAGATTCAGTGTTAAATTTAATAAGGGTAGTATTGTGGAATACAACAAATGTAAAGGTCCAAATAAAGGTTGCCATCACTCAAAATAATTTTTTTATTTAGTAACAAAGTAATTCAAAAACAAAATGGGTGATTAATTTTGCGCCACCCTATATATACTTTATATAATAGCATAAGGTATTATTATATATATTTTATGACATGTACATAACATGTGGTAGGAGGTTACTCGTCAAATGTAGCAAAGTGACTTCCAATGCAACATATATCATAATCACCATCGGCACTACAACCGGGAACCGGCCTTGACCTTATTTAGCAAGTCCTGAAGCTTGTTAAATTTTCCATAATGATTTGTTTTTTCACAGTAGTCAACTTGACACCTGAGGAAACGTTGTATGCTCCTAATCAAGTCAACGATTGAATATGGATGCCCAATGTGGCACAATATAGGTTTAAATTTGATGGAGAACATTCAATTGTTCGAGACGAAATGTCTTAGAACTGGTCTCAGATTATATCGATCGCCGGAATCCGACTATAAAAGTGTTATCCAAATGAGTTTTATATAACAAGGCCAACATAAACAGGGTGAATAACTTTATAATCTAACCATTCAGAAGACATGTTGCGTAAGCAATAACTTCGACTAATGATAAGTAATAAAATAAATAATTTTCGGGGCTTACGATACAAACACTCTATAGTATGAATGGGTGCGTTGCAACGGTGTTTCGCCAGTTGGGAACGCAACTCCGTTGTTGCCGATGGTTCGCCAACTGGGAAACAGCAAAGGGTTATTTCTGCGTCGCGCAGAACAGCAAATAATGGCGTTGTTGCCCAGCAGATCTTTCAAAATGTATCCCTATGGACACAGCAAATATTTTGGCCTTATAGCCCAGCGATAGCAATCACATAAACATTTTTTAGTACATTAACTTAAACTTTATTTCACAGAAAACTGTTGAGACATAAAAAACAGGTGCTGAAGGCACCGTATACCAAAAACCAACTTAACTTTAACGTTAAAAACCATACTGTCTAGAAAAACAGTAAACAAGCACTGTGTGTAAACAGTAACCTGGAAAACGTCACATGAATAGACAATTTTGCTTTTGTCTATTCGGCAATAGGTGGCGTTCCGTGTGGTATGTTTTTTTCCGGAATGGTATCATGTGATACATGTTGCGGAACTGCAACAAACGGCTCTATTCCACTAGATGCATTTCTCGAATTCGACTTCACTGTCCTCATAAGAGATATATTAGATTACCTCTGATTTATCGTATACATCGTCCGTAGATAAACAATTTGGCAAGGATTAGGAAGGTGTGGCGTTTCTAACAGATCATCATCATCATCATCATCGGCACTACAACCGTGATCCGGTCTTGGCCTTATTTAACAAGTCTCTCCACCGGTATCCGGTCATTATCCGAGACTTGTTAAATTGTCCATAATAATTTGTTTTTCGGGCAAGGTCATTAGCCTGGCGCCTAGTTTCTAACAGATATACACACAATATACAAGCAAATAGTGAAGAACACCGAAACAAAATCGAATAAGAAGCAAAATGCATCAGCCGTATACCAAACAATAAAAGCAATTCCACATGAATGAATGTACTTGAGATTAAAAATCGAATTAGTATACGCGGTAGTGGCCTGATGTGTTGGACTTTGTTCCATTTTTTGGTGATTTTAATCGTCATAGCGTCGAAAAAGACGGTTTGTGGTTCAGTGGGGCTATTTCCTATAGAGACCGGAAGGACATTCTTATACAGGAACAACTGCAAATAAAGATCTATGTACCAAAGTCCATAATGTAGTAGTACCTTAGTAGCTTACATAAATTTAGCTTTTCTAGATTTAAGGTAGAATTATTTAAAGAATTTAAAGTTATATCCTATAAAAAAAAAAAAAACAAGTAAGTTAGAAGGTAGGTTTATTATAATTACTGCACGTTTTTTTTTGGAATCAGTTTACTTTGTTATAAAATTCAATGATAATGATTAAGAAGTAAGGAAATATCACCAAATGTTCATGACGACAGTGGTGCTATGCTTGGCTTGGAGAATTTAGGCATTTTTGGTCTAGCACGTAATGAAAGATGAGAATAAAAAATAAAAAATGTTGTAAAAATTAAAATGAATAATAATCATCAATAACTGAAATGTAAATTCTAGGGCAACAAGACCATGAGCCCAGAAAAACATCTGGAAGGAAACAATGGCACCCCTTCCATTAGAGCCCGTTCAGGACAAAAACGTGCACGGAACAAACGGTACCGCCCATGAATAAACAAGCTTGTGGCAAAAAGGACATTAATATATCAAAAATATTTGCACCCTTGCCCACCAATAAACAATTATCCAGAACCCGATGATAACAATACCCTGTAAACCGTATTTGAAATCTCGAGTGATATTCAGTAATTTACGATTTAAACTAAGATCAAAAATGTTGTCGGTTGGCTAGCAAAGGATATCCCACAAAAGGCCTTACATTAGATTAGCGGGAAATGAAAGAACAATGCCAGTCTGTGCTCAGAAATTGATGGCCAATAAGAAAAAATTATCGAGGGATTGAAGTGAATCACCAGTGAGGGGAATTCATATCTAAAGTGTCGAGGAGTAGTGTTTGGTGTTGATTTGAGAAGTCGTGTTCGCATTTTGTGATGTTTTTAAGTTACTTTGAAGCCTTTCCTTAATTTCTCTTTTTTTACTTTAATCATAGGAGACTTTTTCTTTAAGATTGCTTTTGTGTAAATTGGGCTTGTCGACCGCGTTGTTTTGAGACTCGCTGTCAACATTATTATTATAAACTTAGTGAGGGAAAAAGTTGTAAGATAACTGCCTACCTTGATAAAGGCCGGTCTCTCCGCAGAGGAATGTATTATTCCAGCATTTGTGTTCGAAAACATCTCAGAGCACCACTCACTTCACGTTTCGGAGAGGTTATCCTGGAAACCCTTAAACAATATTCACCAAAACATTTTGACACAGTTCCCGGCAGGACCACGAGACAAGAACATAAAATTGGATGGTGAGATCACCATTAATCGAGTAATGATATAAATTAACACAGAGTGTACGACAGCACCGGCAAAACGGATACTCACGAATTGATAAAATAATGCTACTAGAGGAAATTTAAAGCACGAAGAAGAAAGTCTTTATAAGCTAAAAAAGTCCAGGCGTGGCGTAAAGACGGCCATAAAAAACAAAGCAAGGCAAGATTCTTTAAAATCATCTATATAGCACATAAACGCTTGGAGTATTTCAGAATGGTCAAGGTAGAATTGAAGGGGCACAAAGTCCCGCATATTGCGTGTCGCAATTTGCTGCGATCAATAGTTAGAGCATCTCTCTCCTAAGAGATCCGACACGTGGAATGTTGTCATGATTTGTGGAACCAAAACCATCCCTGCCCTTTAGTTAGAATATATGCAAAACAATCATCATCATCATTATCGGCACTACAACCGGGATCCGGTCTTGGCCTTATTTAGCAAGTCTCGAGGCTTGTTACATTTTCCATAATAATTTATTTTTACGGGCAAGGTTATTAGCCTTGCGCCAATGCAAAACAATATGTAATAAGAAACCCCTGGACCTGGCAAGATTCCAAAAAGAAAGCTGCTCTTAGAAAAACACCGGAGATATTCCAAGTCGGTACGCATGAGTAGTACTCGTATTTCTGCCAAACGGAAAAAATAACCTACTACATAGTCCATCATCCTATCGTCCCGTAATGCCTCTCGGATACAATGGGAATAGCCCTAAGAAAAAATTATATGTGCTAAATTGCTTGTCATAGCGGAACGTTATCGGCTCATCAATGCGGCTAAAGATAGTCGCGGCCGAACAGAAGCAATAAGAGGAAAAAGATGGAGAGAAGGAGGGAAGAAATACTGTGCCATGGTGACAATAAGAACGAGATCAGACGATTTCCCGACATATCGGCAATCCTAGGTATGGTCCCCATGCTCAACCGCCTCCTTAAATATCAGCCCATTAAGTTATAGACTCCGTGAAATAGTTGGTACTTTCACTACTCATTGGAGCTTAGCTTACGAATCCGGTCTTATGCCATTTCTGAGAGATATAGGAAAAAAGTTCCTAGAGGGTCAGTGCTTGGTGCTCTCCTGTGAAATATTATGTCTAATGGAATCCTATAATTCTACTCGGATTGGAAATCATTGCAATGGCCGACGACATTCCAGATCAATTAGTAATTTAAGCTATATGGTTTCCCAATAGGGACTTGACAACTTTTTTTCGGTAGTAAATTTTTATACGTTGCAGACGTTGTTCGGTCGTAGACTCAACCATGATGAAAATGCTGAGTTTACTGAATAAATTGACAGTGACAGTTCGATGATTAGTGAAAGGGTGCATTCACAAAATAAATTCAAAGTTGTCAAGTCCCTATTGAAAAAGCCGATACTTAGGCGGTCCTCCAAAGAGTCTTTCAATAGAGAACACTGAAGGAGTTCGTGAGAATGCGGTTGAGGGGCATCACAATTCGACACCAAGCAATTCAGAATTTAGATAAGATTTGCATCTTCATGCACACAAATTGAAACTATCTCAAGACTGGAGCCTACAGCGAAGAGAGTTTAAGTTACATCGCCTTTAAAAATCTGATTCCGTAATTGCGTGTCAACATAAAACTATCTAAACGGAGCCAGTGAGGATGGCAACATAACAGTAAACTAACCATCTCGATTAGAATTCTCTAGAAATTTCGATGGCGTCGGTTTTGTTGTTGTTTGCAGTAGTAGATAAGTCAATTCGGACACTAACACGCAGAAGGAAAGTTCTTAATTTGTGTATATATAAAATAAATACTTAAATACTTAAATAATTAAAAATGGTAAGAGCAAAAAATAAATAAAATTAGAACTTTTGTTACAGGTTAACGGTGTACGATGAAAACCACCATAGGGTGTTGAATAGATTATGGAGTAGCAACACCTAAGAAATATAAACAACATCTTCAGCGATGCGGTTCGTTTTCATCTTGTTGACTGTGTTAATCACCAAAATTGTCGAATTTGTGGTTCAAAAAATCTAGGAGTGATAGTCGTAAAACAAATGTATATACACAACGCATCACTGTTTGGTGTTTATTTTGGACTGGAGGTTACATTTAACTATTTTCCTTTGAAAATGCGGCTGCGCAGGCAATACTAGTTAATGGTATTCGCTATGGTCCCATGATAATTCCGTTTTTTCTCCCCAAATTGTAAGATATGGATGGAAACAATTCAACTACTACATGAGTCATTTCTTGAGTCGTCCAGGCTCCGTCTTCGTAATCAGAATTAAACGTGCAGAGCACACGATTTAATACCTTTCGAGTTTTTTAAAGTCTAAGGCTTAAACCACGAATAAACTGAAATTGTCAGGAAAACTTTTCCATGAATGGTTGTTTATGTGACAATAAAGCCGCGGGCGCCATTTACACAATACATATGTGCGGTACGAGGTCATTGTGCCGGCGCACGACACGGGGTTCTACCTCGTCTACACCAGTTCTAAAGTGTCTGCCGTAGAACGAAAGAAAAATACAAACGAAACTCCACAATGCAACGTCCACAACAGGAAAAGGAAACACGCTGGTTTAGTTTATTCCGTTTTATTCTCTAAATAAAAACCACATTGTTCTCAGCCATTATTAAATATGTTAGTGTTTTTATACTTCACTTAGAATTTAATATTAATATTAAATTGATTGTTATAAATTTAATGCAAGATGAAACACTTCTACCTCGACACGACTTCTGTATATATACGCTTCTCCGCCGCGCGACGGAGAGCGGGATATCGCGCGGCCAGCGTGGTCGGCAAATGTAATTAGACTCGGCGATAAACGGCCCGTGCAGAGCCGACTCGCGCATGGGGTGAGTTTTTGGTGTGGTGTTAGATATCCTCTCCACTCTGTGTTGTTTACTACTGCGCGATGGCTATGGAAAAACAAAGCAGATCGGCGGCAAGGACAAAGGAATCGGGGCGATCATGGTTTATGATGTGCATCGCGGCTAAATAAATAGACGACGATGCATCGAAGAGATGTGCTAAAAGCAAATATGGGACGAGATGAGTGATGCACTTGTGTAAATAGGCGAATAGCCATTGGGAAAAGATGCTAATGGGTTGGTGGACGAAACGAATACCTCGCTTACAATTGTATATGCGGAGAAATTCGTTTTTGGGAAACGGATTCAATATTTTGCATTGTTTATGCTTCTTATTCAATCCGGCGGTTATGCGCGAAGTCGATGATTGTTTGGAGATTCAAACAAAGGAGCATTTCTGGGTAAAGTGCTTGCGGATGTATCGATAGTTGCAAGTCATTGTGAAGCAATTCAGATGATTACACAATGACGGTTTGTATATATCATCTGTGTCAATTGTACATGGTGTCTATGGCGACGCCAGGATCGAACTCTAGTGTGAATATCTACACTAATTGGAAATTCGGTTCTGGGTCGCTAATACAGAGATGCATTGATACATGTATGAATGCCCTTGTAGGAAAAATTCTCTGCAAGCATTTCCAGGTAATGCATTGAAAGCATTAATTATCCTTGAGAAGGAAATGTTTTTGCTGCGGGGAGGTTGCGGTGCAGGTGTGGGAAAGTTGGAATTTGCCTGGCAACAGAAGGTACCGAATAGGTTTTGTTTCATGCTCCCGTATAATGGAAAGAATTCTTGTAGGGCATTTGTATGCCAAGAAATGCATGAAAGATAAGAATTCTTTTACAGGGACTTTTAGGTTATATAAATTTGATCTATTTGATGCGTGAAGCATTTAAGGTGCTAATGCTTATAAGCGAAACTTATAAGGCTGGGTCGAAGTTATGGGGGTTCTTCAGGTAAGTAACAGTGGAGTTTGGCGGAACCGCCACACATAACTCTCTGCTGTCAATAAATAAATGTAAACTTTATAATTAAAAAAACTCGTGTTTTCTATCAAAATTACTTCCTGTGTGAGTTTTGGGACACTCTGTACTATTGTGAAAATGCTAGGATTCCCAAAAATAAGACCATACCTACTTTGAACTATAAGAATTGCTCAATTATTGATCAAGGTTTTACAGGATATTCATCACGACGTCGCGACAACGACCACACAATATGGTCACCACACCACAACAATGTCAAAAGGAAATCAACAAGCGACCTGCCGTACATTCGCTTTACGCAAGACAAATTTAAATTCAACTGGAGCTACCGACAATATCAAGAACCCTACATTCAAAGATTAAAAGACAATATCTCCTCTGGGCAGTTATTGTGACAACTTAAATGGTTTTCTACCCAAACGATTACCGTTATTACTGGTAAAACCTCGCCAGAATTTAAAAGTAAGGACAACCACAAGCCCTGCAAAGCATCCTCAAACTTGACAAAAATCTCTAGATAACATTGTCGAAATTGCTTCTTCTAATCCACTTAGGAATTAATTTAGACAAAAACAATTTGAGTACACAAGATATTTCGAAAGACAAGATGACAGAAGGAAAAGTACCATCGAAGTTGCTTTACTTCCCATGTAGCACAATCGAATGTCTTCTAATTAGAGGCACTCTGGAGAACAATTAAAAGTTATACACGACATTAGCACTTGGTACTGGGTACATGATTTTTACGTTTCTACGTAGCAGATACAACCGAAGCCGTTATTTCAACCCCGCATTTCATCTGCCGTCAGCAGCATCACTGCTGGCATGAGCAGGAACACCCATTATCACCACCGCAACCACCAAGAGAAGGATCGAAGTAATTAAAATCCAACATTTAGTCATTTGATTGTTAATTATAATTATAAACAACTTGCGGTAATTCAAATGGTTGAATTATTTCATTTATCCGTGTATCTCATTGGATGGCTAGATGGGGAGAATGTGTCGTTTGTCGTTCTCTGCTTATTCGAGCTTTGGAATGGAGAGGTGATTTTAATGAATTTAATAGCCGCGCGGCTCCAATCTGTGTTCATTGTCTTTCGAATTGAACTCGAATGATAAATATTATAGTTGGGGTTAGGTGAAACAGATTCGTATTTGTACTCCTTTGTCCTTCATCCCCCTTACTTAAATCTCATAAGCCCACTAATAATTCGTTTAGCCTCTGGGGATCCAGATAATAGAGAAATACTATGCAGATTTGACGCAATGTGTATAATTCAAAAAGACAACTGCAGTTGACAGACAAATGAACATCTTTAACCTTTAGTTACATTTTTTAACCCTTCCGGCCATTGATGACCTATAGTAAAACATTTGTCAACAGTATTGTTGTCCTGTACCATTTTCAACCATCTTTATGAATGGAATAAATGTGTATCCCCGATGTAATCTTTGGCAATGTGACACCCTATTAGGACAAAATCCTTTTCACGTACAGACAGATACAATATTTGTTAAATAGATCCGGTACCATTTTTCATGTCTACGAAAAGAACTGACACAAGTACTAAAAGGAACAATCCAACGGAACAAACTCGAGCAACTCTATAGTTATGACTCTCACATCTGCCGGGATCCCAGTAACTCACCCGACCACAAACCGATAATATTTGTCTTCAATGTGCACAACAATTCAGGGTCTTTCGAAATGCTCGCTTTCCCCTTGGAACACATCTTGAAGGTGTCCTGTTAGATGGTTTTATTTCCGGTCGATCTATTTGATATTTAATATTTGTGCATCGGTGCGGAGTTGTGGTGGTGCACTGTGGCGACGTAGAGACGATGCGACTGGAGCCCATCAGCACACCCACCTATTTATGGAGTCGTTTCCGTTCTGGGGGATGCTACAGTCAAACCATAGAAGTTGGTGAGGGAGTCCTTGTAAAGGTTTGCCATGAATCAACACAATTCTACACATCAGGAAGTATTCCAGTGCACCAGTGGCACAACAACAACAACCTCACTGGACACACCCCACAAAACACGTTTGTACAACCACTAGGTCCTTTACTAAGCCCTCGACGAGGCCTATAATTCGTGTGATTTATGGCTATCTAAGGAAGAAGGGAAGACATCGAGGTAAGCCGATGGTTTTCACCGCCCTATGAAATCCGAAGGAATCTAAATTGACTGGGAAATATTCGAACAAAGACCATGGGACACGGGACAGGTTACGGACACGGAAACAAGATACACGTTTTAGTTTTCTTGGCTAGCAGAGTCGACATATTAGATGGATAAGGGATGTGGTGAGAAATTTACCCTTCACAATGATAGAGTGCGTAAGGTCAATTCTAGAACGCTTCTACTATGGCTTGTTGAATGTTAATGATTCCTGTTTACTTCCTAAGAAGAATTAGAGGAACAGGGCGCACCTGGGAGTTACGGTGGTTGTTATAGGATCAACAAATTCGCTTCAAATATTAAGGCTTTTATAATTAATGACCTCCCATGCGTAAAACAGGTGAAAAAGGGATCTCTTTGCAGTATGGGAAGAGAATTAAAATTTATTGTACTTACATACTGAAGTTAAACGGTACAGTTGATGGTGTCACTTACCTGAAAAGACAAGGAATGATACAATCATTAATAACAAAACGATATCAACATCAGTAACTAAGGTATATTTAGGGTTTTAATTATTATTATTAGTTATTCATTTAATACTATGCCCGCACAAAATGGATTGTTCATACCCTTTGTGTTTGTGGTGACGATGGTGAAAGAGGAGGAGATTACTAATACTATTCATTTGTAAATTTACTTTTTCATAGATCCGGAAATGTATTCAAAGTTCTCGTTTTGGAGGGAAGAAATAAGTCTTGACGGCAGAAAAGGGGAAAAAAATAGTAACTTACACGATTGTTTTGTTGGACTACATATACATATAAAATCGTCGAAAGTCACATGACAAGACGACGAATAAACTATCAGAGATAATAACTGGTGGCTTGCCGGTGCCATTTGATGTTTTTATTTAAAAATCCGTTGTTCTGAAACGACTGACTTACGATACTCAAACGATTATTTATCCGGTAGACTATTACACTGCTGTAAAGGTATAAATTGTGTTCGAGAAACTGAGGGGATTTTCACTTTCGTATTTGCTTAGTGGTGTTGAGATACTGTAAGCTATGGCTGTTTATTAGGTTGATGGGATTATCGAGTCGACATCTATGAAATATATATAGACCTGCCATCCCCATATACCAACCCACCCACAATTTCCCAAGATGGAAAGAAAATAGCGCGAAATCCAAACATTTTTAAATATGTACATGCATATATTTCTCTCAGGAGAGGCGAACCTATAGAGCCGACGAGGCGCCTCGAGACCCCTTGCTGTAGTTCAAGAAGATAGAACAAGTGAATTCGAAAATAAACTGAATAAAGTTTCAAAAGTAGGCGTAGGTGTGATGAGCCGACACTACCATAAGGGAACAAATCAAGAAAACACCGACTCGGCAAAAAGAAGACGTAGGGAAAACGGAAAAAGCGGGATATACGCGTCGGCACGTGAAATGTTTGAACGTTATATAAACCAGGCGCGATACAGACGGTCGTAGAAAACGCGAAACATTATAAAATGGACATCGTCGCGCTTCAGGAAGTCCGACTTCCACACCAAGTATTCGAAACCGACGGATTTACACTGGCGTGTGAAGGTACCGACACACATAACCTCGCAACTGGCTTCATCATAAGCAAGAAGATTACGCCCCATGTAAAAGATGTCAAATTTATTAATGATTAATGATTATTAATGATAATGAATGTCTGTGCTAAAAATACAAGGCACATGGTACAATTATGTATTTATAAACGTACACGCCCCAACAGAATATACCGACGAAGAAACGAAGGACACGTTCTACGAGACCCTAGAGGAAGTATTTGATGGGATCTCATCATTCGATGTTAAAATTCTCCTCGGGGACCTCAATGCGAAAATTGGAAAGGAAGATATCTTCCAACAAAATATAGGTAAAGAAAGTCTACACGACGTTTCAAATGATAATGGAACCAGATGACCAACTTTCAAGTAAAGTTGTTGAGAATCATAAATTGCACGTCTGCAATTTTATGACCCTTTAAAGGTTTGTATACCCCAAACCATTTCCCACAAGGAAGATACTTGCCCATTCGGCTACAATAAACAACATAGAGAATCATAAATGTACATTAGCACAATTCTCTATTTGTATTCCCTATCGTTTTCCCACAAAAAGGATCCTTGCCGATTCGGCTAAAGAAAACAACAGGCACCATAAAATGGACTACACGTTCACCCAAGCAGCTAACAACACAAAAAAAAAAATGGAATCAGAAATATGCATTAACACGATGCACTATTGATTTTCCTTTTGTGTTCGGCTAAAGAACACAGCAGGCGGAGAAAAGGAGATATCCTTTTCATCTGCAGGCGGAAAGAAAAAAGATTTCCGATCGAATCCAAAGAAAAAAATGAGAAAACCACTAGAGACGGTTGGTTTTCGAGATTTTGGCCGAGACGGTCAGATAAGGAGTTGGATTTTGAATCTCGACTGAGACGGTCAGATAATAGAGTTGGTTATAGACCTTCCAAGGTGGTTGGTTCGAGAATTTTGAAGGAGTCGGTCGAGGAGTGGAGTGAGTTCGCGTGCGCAGAGGTGTCAGTTGTTGGAGGTGATATAGTGTACAAAGTTCAAATCTTGCTTAGGAATTAATAAGTTAAACTTGTAAAAAAGACAATACAACATTAAAGACATTAGTTAATTATCAAAAAACAATGTGTGTTTCAATTCCCATATAGTGTGTGTGTGTGTGGTGTGCAAAGTGGGTGGTGCTGCAAATCAAATATTACACGGCGTTTACAGCAAAAAAAAAAAAAACGGATAATCGGTTCGACAGTTTACGATGAACGAATAAGTCATTAAATCTACGGAAAGCATAAAACTGCTCGGCCTCACGATCAGTGGAAATATATCATGGCATGAAACATGTCGAATGTCTCCAAGTCTATCTCCAGGAGGTGACTCTCTTATACAAAAGTCTAAAACTACCAAATTAATATAAATGAATGGTTTTACATTTCATGTAGGGTAAGAACCTATTGATATCAATACCTAGGACGCATGTTATATCTCTTCCTAAACAAAGTTTTAGGCTATATTACTCCCTGATTTAAATTTAGTTGACGTCGGTACTATCAAGCGTTTAGCCTCATCAACTGAAGTTGACCTATCGACCTTTCATCAAATTTGACTGTTCTATATCAATTTTGCTACTCAGGACTATTATAACAGTAAAAACGAATGAATAAACTCTTGTACATTCTTGTACACTGTATCTTAAAGTTATTTAGTCCATGCTGTGCAAAATTTCTCCTAGGTCGGGTCGTTGGTTCTACTTTTATCTGCCTCCTGGTACACAGACCTAATCGCTTTATTGCATGACTAACAACAGTGCCCGAGACTCATTATCCTGTCCCACGAGACATTGCTTAACGGATGTGTAAGACAATAATTTGAGGAGTATGCAGTCATCTAAAATCTAAGGTTACACAAGACGTTTCATACCAAATAAAAACAAAAAGTAAAACATCAACAAGAAAAACGAAGATTCCATCTATTTAAATATTCAAGGCTTTGGAAATTTCTCATCGTCAACGAGATGAACTCGTCACACGCCCTCCGCCAAACAGACAGGACCCACAACTCATCGGATGCCTCCTGCGTTTTGGTTTCCAATGGCTTTTCAAAAGGCTGGACGCCCATGTCGACAATCAAAAGAATTCTTACGTCCCTAAATTCCGAATATTATTAACGTGGTAATACTGATCTTTAAGGGAGCTCGGGAAATGATTTAGGGCTTTTAAGGATCTGGTTCTTCTCAAAAAGCAACACAAAATAAACGTGAAAAAGGGAGGTAAAGAACTGACAACTGCCATCAGAACGAAATGCGTAATAAGAGAGTAAGGGAGACGAGATTATAAAAGTTTTCCAAGGAAATTAATTTATGGTTTACAAGTATGTTTATTTTATACTCGTCGTAGAGAGTGCGTCAAGAAAGGTGCTTCGGTAAAGACAAAGTCGATATCACAACTTTTCCCGAAGTCAACTTCACGAAACTAAAACTCAATTTTAGGCAAACCCTTTGTTCTTCTGCGTAAATAACGTTATCATCTGGTAATAAATTTTGCAAATGGAAAACTGTCCCGAAACCGACAACACGCTTCCACGAGTGTGTTTTATTTTTGAGTGTAAAGAAGGTGAAATTTGAAACAGCTTAATCATGACAGGGGTTAAGCAATTACATTAAAATCATTTGTTGTAGGAGATGGATTGACATGAGAGTTATGAATATATCAAATGCCGGTATTGACCTCCAGTTGTATTCAACTTACGTAATTGATAGGAAGGATAAAATGTTCATGAAAACGGGTTAACCTGTCAAAAAACGTCCATGCAAACATTCAAAGGTTCAATCATATAGGAAAACAGATATTCCCAAGGCTAACTGTCACAATCTCGTGTTCTGCAAATATGATTTAATTGAATATGACCGACTGCAGAGTAGCAAACCTACGCCACCACCTCTAGCAGCTCACCACCACATTTGACATTGTTATGTGGATTGAAAGCTTTTCTGGCAGAGATTAATGGACTTCTCCCAGTTAAGAAGAATCACTATGCTTCTAGTCAGTTCGGGTTACAAGAAGACGTACAGGAGGAGCGACCAGTCAAACAGGCGAACCCTGGCAGCAGTAGTGGTGTAAATAAAAGTCAACAAAGACCCCCGCTCAATGTCGTCCTTGCTTGGTTGTTCGGTTAAATTGGATTAATATTGTATCATTCGTAAGACAGTTATCATAACACGTACATATATACTCGCACAGTGGTCCTGGTTCCCTCAAATAAACAGCTATCCACTCTGATTCCTGCAGTACATCTTCATTATACTTCAGTATGTCATATTGCCCATTCTGTAGAGTTTTATGTAATGCAATCGCTATCTCCCAGCAATGCCTCATTTGTGTCAGTCATTTTCAGTTCACTAGGTAGTCATACCGCCATCCCAACTCACACCACTTATTCTCCCTCTGAATCCTGTTCGTTCATTTTTCACTGCCAATAATGTCTGCAGTTGAAGCAATCTGCAATGGATTCATTGCCGTGTTAGTTTCAGCATTCGAAACCCAATGGACACACTGACTTCATTCAGTCACTTAAAATTCCCAGTGAGATAAACCCAAGTGGAACTGGCTTAAAGATACACAGCTGCATAACGTCAAATACACACAATAGCAAGGACACATCCTTGTACTTGCAAATGACAATTTATTGGGAAGAAATTAAGTCAAAACTATGACGCAGTATGAGATGCCAAAACCACACCACAACGGGCTTCCCAGTGGATGCATTTGAATGCTCTACAATCTTTTCAATTACAGTTTCCACACCAACTGTGTGAATCCGACCCTTATATCCAGTACTGAAATGACAACTTCATGTGCCATTGATATTCAAGGATGAGAGAAGCACTTGGGCTATAAAACAAAGCCAAGCAAACAAGCATATGAGCCCCGGATGACTATCATAAAAGTCTCAGCAGGTAAAGCCGTAAAATTGAAGCATCTGTGGTAAAATTTCTGCTTCTTTACTACCCTCGATCCCCCCGATGCTGCCCACAAACTACCAATTCCATTCAGTTACATGCTCTAGTCCAAGAGGAATTTTTGTAATACGATATTATAGCCACAGTCGACGATTGCATGGTCAGGTCATATGTCTGCTTCAGGACACTTTTCATATTTTTTGTCGCTCCTTTCGTCTTAGACTCTCCTGCACACTGAATAAAAAATATGATGAAAAAAAACCCTAAGAAATAAATAAAAGATAAAAGAAGGAATATCCTAAAAAGCCATCTTGCCAAAATCGATTATACGCAGTCAAGTGTAAGAAGGATGATGTTGCACGGTATTCTCATCATTAAATGCCAACAAGGTATAAAGGTCTATCTACATCCAGCTGTATGCTACCCGAAGAGGCAGGCTTATCTTATTTCATCTACCCCATGGGACTAGGGAAAGGATAGGAATTAATTCAACTTCAATCACATGGCTGTAACTTGTGAACCATCACATGGTAAAGAAACGTGATGTCCCTCCTATGCGGAGACGTCACACTGCAAAGATGTCGATGACAAGGATTGCGCAACTAAACTTAAAGATATTCTTAAGGATACACGACACACATGAATTCAATTCTTAGAATGCATAAACGACCAAATCCCAACTCGAAAAACAGGATAAACAACAAATTCAACACCTAGAGTAAAGTGTTCATGGGTACCATAATTGACATCAAAGCAACAAAGATGGTAAATTATTCGCCCTTTCGTCCGCCTTACATTATGCTCTTCTATTTACTGATGTGTTTCACTCGCATTTACATCGGCTTCAGATTACACTTTTGTGCCAACAAAAGAAGTTAATTTGCCAACGATTATCCCTAAAGTAGAAACCTACGACTTTATTGCCGACCTAAACAATTCTCAGCCGCCCAATAAGAAACAAATTAGCTTCGTAGAACAAATTGTCTCTGACTGCTCAAGTCAGGGACAATAAGAGAATATATTTAGGTCGCAGAGAGTATCACAACTTTCATCACCTCAGCTGTGTTTATTCTTCCCACGAATCTGCACGTACTCCAAATTCGTACTTAATGAAACTATAATATTGTACAACCACAACAACAGTTCGGATCTAAGTCACATGCGTCGTAAAGAAGACCTTCTCCGTCTCTACACTGTTTGTCCTGTGTGTGCCTACCGCCTACTTCAACTTGACTACCACCAGCATCTCGTTTCATTGTATTCAATGCCAACGTGTCAGGGTTTACCAAATTAGTATACTCAACGTAATATTTTTACACTTCCGGTGTAAAATTTAATGATTTCGAACAAGGCTATCATTAGCACCTGAGTACGCTCATCCAGCCGGAAGAAGTAATAACAACATTTCGTATCTCTACTTTTGTTTCATAAATGGTGAACTCAAAAATAGTTTGTTTCGTAATCTCCAAATTGGACGTTAGAAAGGTGTACAGGACAACAACGGAAACCGTGGTCGTATTTATAAGAACAGTGTATTGACAAACATTTATAAATAGAAGTATTCTCAAGAATGATGATGAAAGTTTACCAAGAACATGCGAAGGTTGATCAAAAGGTATTCATTTTTAAACCATTTTTTATTTTCTATTTATATTCTTAGTTTCTAAATTAAAGGCTACACAAACATGTTTAAATTCTAGCTTAATTATCTGATATAATAACTTACTGGTCCTTCGCAGACGCTCTAAGCTAAACATTACTTAACCATTATATAATTTGCCTTTTGGCGACAGAATTTTGTGGCAGTACTTATATATATATATATATATATTTTTTTTTTTTTATTAGACTTCTCTCGGGAGAGGCGAACCTATAGCGTCGAGTGGGCGCCCCGAGATGCCATCAAATAACTGTTGCAGTTCTTTTTGAACAGTTGCAGGTTGTAACGCTCCGGGAACACTCGCGTGGGAAGGGAGTTCCACAGCTTCCCCGCTCTGTAACGGAACGAGTTCTGACACAGGGATGTTCGCGCCGTCGGGAGATGAACCACAAACGGGTGCGATCCGTCGGATTGTCTTGTGGAGCGCATATAGACCGAATTGCGTGGAACAATGCCAAGAATCTCCGAAGAACAGCACCCGTGATAATATCTGTAAAGCAGACAGAGGTCGGCTACGCGCCATCGATGTGATAGCTACTGTAGTCCCGACGTCAGCGCCGAGTCCCCGATCAGGCGGATCGCTCGTCTTTGTACGCTTTCAAGTAGGTCGAGGGTATGTTTAGGAGCCGAACTCCAAACATGAGAGCAATATTCGAGCGCGGGTCTAATTTGAGATTTATATAGGAGAAGAAGTTGGGCCGGAGTAAAATATCTCTTGGCTCTAAAAAGATAGCTCAGTTTTCCTGAGGCTAACCTTGCGATGCTCGACACGTGTTTATGCCATGATACATTCCCACAGACCGTGACACCGAGCAATTACAAACTTTCCCCAGCCTCGAGGGCCCGGCCACTCATCATCAGCTGTGGAACCGATGATCCAGTTTTCTTTGTGAATGTGGTATACTGGGTCTTCGTTGTGTTGAAGTCGACAAGATTGGCCTTTCCCCACTGCAGGACTTTATCTAGATCCTGGTTCAGAGAGTCAATCTGTCTACATCTCAGCTGGTGCGACGTTGATGCACCAATCGGCCGATCACTCGAAAAGGAGGAAACAAGCGTACTATCATCCGCAAAACTGAACACTTTGTTATCCGTTGTCTCCAACAAATCATTTATGTGAAGCAAGAACAACGTTGGAGCCAACATAGAATCCTGGGCCACCCCCGAATTAACAGGATACAGATCCGAACACTCGCCGTCCACAACAACCCGGATCGATCGATTCTCGAGGAAGCTCCTCGTCCAGTCGCAGAGCTGTTGGGAAAGTCCATATGAACGAAGTTTGCTCAGCAATGCCCCGTGCCAGACGCGGTCAAAAGCCTTGGAGATATCTAATGCGACCGCCCTTGACTCACCATGCCGTTCAATCGCAATGTCCATATATCGGTTATAAGTGTCAAAAGGTCTCCTGTGGACAGCCTGCCACGGAATCCGTATTGACGATCATTCAGAAGACCGTTGTACTCCAAATACTTAACCAACTCTGTATTGATGACTTTTTCCATTACCTTAGATAAAATAGACAGTAATGCTATCGGACGGTAATTTTGTGGGAGACACTTTTTTCCCGTCTTTGGGATTGGCTGAACTCGAGCGATTTTCCAGCAGGCAGGAAAGGTCCTCCGTGCATAAGATAAGCGGAAGAGTCTGCCAAGAACCGGCGATAGTTCTGGAGCACAGTTCTTAAGGACTATTGCTGGTATTCCGTCCGGGCCGGTTGCCTTCCTACAATCCAGTTCACGTAGGATGCGTTGAATAGTGCGCGGACGAAATCTCACATCCCGCATGGAAGACCGTACCGGCGAGATCACAGGTGGCTCCAAAAGGACGGGATCGATGTTTGAATTCGCGGAAAATAAATTCGCGAACACATTAGCTTTATCCTTTGGATTCGTGACTAACGTCTCGCTGTCTGTCACCAACGGAGGGAAAGAGGAGGAAGCAAAGTTACTGCTGACAGCCTTTGCCATTGACCAGAAGGAGCGCGAACCAGTTGGGCACCGAAGGAGCTTATTGATCACCCTGTCGTTGTGAGTCTTCTTCGCGCTATCAATCGCCTGGTTGCACGCGTTTCTGATTCTAACAAAATTCGTTCTGTTAACATCGGTGGGATTGGAGCGCCATTGCTTAAAACCTCTATTTTTTGCCGCTGTAATCAGCTCGAAAAACAAAGAAAAATTTGAAAATCTTTATTTTTTTTTTTTTCCTTAAAATATAATTTACTTAATTTACCTAAACTTACCTACTTTTTTTGTTTTTTTTTTTAATTTAATTTTATGTAAAAGCACTTAACCTAACTTACCTTAAATCTTATACTACCCTAATTCTAGAAAAACTAAGTGATCAAAAGGTATCCGTGGTTGAATATGCAATATGCACCTTGAATACGTTCTGTCTGGCTTCAACGCTCACGAAAACATTCCAGTAAAATGGAGAACACTGAATTTCAAGCTTGCTCATGATACTTCCTTATGGGTGTATTACCATCTTAATCTACACGCACGCAGTTCTGAAAACGTAATTTGTTGGAAACGGCAAGAACTTTATTTTTTATTTTTTCAAATAATCTCTTCTTCGAAATACACTTTTGTCAATGTTCCTGTCATTTCCTTAACTTCTTTTAAAACGTAAATTATCAACTACTATTTACTATTTATTGGCCTGTAGGAACCCGAAAGTTCATGACCTCGCCGAATCGACTCCGCCATCGTTCCCTGTCCTGTGCGCTCTGTTTCTACGCTTGATCCGATCCGATCTCAGCAAGATCAAACCCTACATTGTCCTCCCATCTCCATCGCGGCTGTCCTGTCGGTCTCTTTACCGTTAGCCTACCGTCAAGAATTGTACGCACACTTCTATCGTTGCTCATTTGTGCCACATGTCCGGCCCCTCTTAATCTTCGCGATCTGATTACTCTTGTGGCGGTGCTTTAATACATTCCTAAAGAACCTCCCATCCTCTTAAATTAACCACCTTCCTCTTTCTATGCAAAGCCATACTACTTACCTGCAATTAGGGGCAGCGTAAGCTCCCCTGCAGCAGGAGAACCGACCCGACGGCATCCATACATCCTGAACTTTTCTGGTTCATTTTCCATGAACCAGTTCATCTCCTATCGGCTCAGCCTGTCTTCAATTACGATAAACAAACGCTGGCCAGCGTATTATTTTCATAGCTGTAGCCGATATTCTTTCCGCAGTTCACAATTGTATATCGCGCCTATACCTTTAGGTCCGCGACAGTTGCGACAATTCCCCGTTATCGGCTATCGACCGATCATGAATTTGTGCATGGATATGATCATTGTTTAGGTAACTTTACCCATGCCATGCCTATGATGACCGCCTGAAAACCTAAATTAAACATAAAGTATCTCACTGTGTACGTTTTACATACCCGCATATTAATCTAAACATACAGCCATCCAGCCTGGCCCTTTGCCGCCGTCGATGAGGTTTCTGCTGACTTATGTCAACAAAATAATTTTCCTCCTTGTGCACCGGAGCAATACGGCTAGATTAGATATTGCCTACATCGGTGTTTCCAAGGAATCTTAGGCAAATATCATGACGACCGCTTTGTATCATAGGCACATCATGTACATCATGTGTGCCACCATTTGATCTGTGAAATAGCGCTTTTACTTTGAAACAAAAATCTATTTCGATCTCTGGCATACATCATCAACGATGTATGGGTACATCGCCGCAGCCCCGATGACCGTACTGTTTAATCAGGTGTCCACCGATCATCGTTTTCATCGCAGGGCATCGTACTTGTCCTATACGGACACATATAGAATCCTCCCCTATCGATGCAATTCGCTGCCATTGAATCTGATGGATGTGAGTTGCATCGTTGAGTCAGATTTCTTCTTTCGGAGCGAGTACAAGTGCCACAAGGTCGGCCACGAGTCACTCAAAAGGTCAGAGTTCGGTCGTTTGTTAAAACCATTTCATTAAATACATCCAGTGAAAGTGATTTGCATTTTGAAACGATATTCGTAAATTGGAATTCGTAGAACAATAATATTCAGTTTAGTAAAGACATATAATGATTTGTATTTTAAAGCGCTATTCGACAATTTGAATCCGGTGTGCAAGTAAGATTACAACCAATAAAGAACCATTGTAAGAGGATACGCAAGTGTTTTTTTTTTATTTTCATCGCTTTCCAGTGTACATCGGTGGATTTACTTTCTTGTGTTCTCCTGAGGATCAATTAGTGCTCTCAATAGACTCGTGGTGGTATTTGTCTGAATCCGTGTAGTACGCCGACACACTAGCTACAAATACTCACACTCTCTCTATTGTAGGTTTGCGGTATAGCTCTTCCAATTCGTGGTTGTGGAGTTTCCTCTGTTTTTACGGTGAAATAATGCTTTTTTCTTTGCCAACGTTTTTATCCAGTTGGTGTAAAGATTCCTCACCATTCTGCCCTTCGATGAAAAAAAAAAGCCCGAGGATTATTCTCTTTAAATCCCGAACAATAGTGATGATGGCCGATGGGACAGGAATTACCTTCTTGAGAGTGCATATGCGTATTGTTTTGAACACGCTCCTGTAAACGGCTCTATACTATTTATTGGCCTGTAGGAACCCAGAAGTTCATGACCTTACCGACTCGACTCCCCCATTGTTCCCTGTCCTGTGCGCTCTGCTTCCACGTTTGACCATCCGATCCGATCTCCTCAATGTCAGACCTAACATTGTCCTCCCATCTCCGTCGCGGCCATCCTGGCGTTCTCTTTTCCATTGGTTTACCGTCAAGAATTCTATGCACGGTCCTATCATTGCCCATTCGCACCACATGTCCGGCCCATCTTAATCTTCGCGACTTGGTTACTCTCACTATTGTACAACACTTCCAATTCGTGGTTGTGGAGTTTCCTCCGTTGTCCTGCCTCTTCATCATATTTACCGCCAAAAATACTCCTTAAAACTCCTGATTACCCTCACTATTGTAGGCTTGCGGTATAGCTCTTCCAATTCGTGGTTGTGGAGTTTCCTCCATTGTCCTGCCTTCTCGTCGTATTTAAAACCAAAGACAACCCTTAAAACTTTATTCTCGAATACGCGGAATTTGTTTTCTTCCCGTTTTGTGAGAGCCCATGTTTCGCATCCGTATAGAACAATCGGCATGATTAGGATTCTATAGACACGGTGCTTTATAGTACGTGATATCAGTTTGGATTTCAGCAGTTTACTGACTGC
Organism: Microdon myrmicae; assembly: GCA_963931805.1. NCBI lineage: Eukaryota > Metazoa > Arthropoda > Insecta > Diptera > Syrphidae > Microdon > Microdon myrmicae. Next base: position 253,817,601 of record OZ007497.1, read on the forward strand.
GTCCCAACTAGCGTTGACGGAATGCAGTCATTTGTGAATTGTCTTCGGCATTTCGTTACTGGCCGTCATTACCGTTCCCAGATATTTAAATTCTTTAACTTTTTCAAATAACTTGCCTCTGACTTTTATATGCGTTCCCTGAGGCCCACCTGCTCTTGCCGTAATCATGTATTTTGTTTTGTCTTGATAATACATATAGAAAAGAGATTGGCATGACACGTTGCGCCTATGTTCTAACGACGGAATCGAACGACTTACGGCTGAATCCTCAATATGTTTCACTGTTCGTTTTTGCATGTTATCGAGCAGGTGTAGCACAGTTTTGGATGCGCCTGACCAAATATGGAACCTGAACTCCATTTATACACCTTGTGGCCCCGTCGGGGAGCCTCTGACGCAAGACTAATGACCTTGCCCAGAAAAAATAAATCATTATGGAAAATTTAACAAGCCTCAGGACTTGCTAAATAAGGCCAAGACCGGTTCCCGGTTGTAGTGCCGATGATGATGATGATGAAATAGTGGCCAGGTTGGATGGAGTAAAGTATCTTTTGCATTTCTTACGGAACCCCATACAATTGGCTGAACTTTTCACAGCCTCAAATATGTGGTCATCCAATTAAGAGCCAATTAAGTCGAGTGCCGAGGATTGATAGTTCCTTGGTTTCGTCGAGGCAACTATCATTCTTCGACAGTATATTTACTTTGGAGTTCGCCTTTGACGACAAGAGTTTTTAAGGTATTGAATTCTACTCGGTTAGATAATCCCCATTGATATATCTTGTTGAGGACGGAATTAAATGTATTAAGCATAAACTGCTGGTTGGTAATAACATTCGAAGAGTCTGGTCAGGTAAGTTCGTATGGGTATAAGAAACTCAACGTGCTATCATCCGCAAACGAGTGAATCGGGTTGTGGGTAAAGGCGAAGTTGGCGCAAGGCTAATAACTTTGTGTACTGCTCACGAAGCCCTACCATTTCCCCTTACTATACACATCCCTATGTACAATCCCGACATATATATCCCATCCATCATCCTCATTTTAAACATTCCATAACTCCAAACGATTACCGAATCGTTATCAAGCAAACATAGCAGCTGCAATTGCGGCTGCCCAATATAACGATTCCCGAATCGTCATCGAGCAAACATAGCAGTTGCTCAAAGTGGCGATTCTGAAATCATATCGAGCATCCAGCAGCTGCTAAAAATAACAAACTCCTGCACCCCAAGCCAAAGACCATGGCCGCTGATTGAATACCACCAGCAAAACCAATATCGAGGGACCGGGGCAGCTGCTCGAATATAATTGGCCAAATAAACTTTCATGTGCTTCAGGGTTCAGGTATAAAAAGGAAAACGACAACATTCTCCATGATTATTGTATTCATTCACCTCTTCGCGGACATTTCCCTCTTCCATGGTCATTAGGATCATCACACAAAATTTAGTCAGTGACATTGAAATTAAATAAAAATTGATAAAACCAAAGGACAGTATTTTTATTTTCCTACACACTACGTTCTTCCCTCAATCAAAGAGGAAGCACGGCGTGGATTTAACACTTGCCCGGAAAAACAAATTATTATGGACAATTTAACAAGTCTCGGATAAGGACCGGATACTGGTGGAGAGACTTGCTACATAAGACCAAGACCGGATCCCGGTTGTAGTGCCGATGATGATGATGTCATGGCGAAGAGATCATTTATAAAGATGAGGAAGAGAGTGGGTGAGAGTACCTTGGGGAACACCTGCATTAATTTGACGGGAGACAAATTTGACACCATGAAGAAGTAATTGGATTGAACGACCAGAAAGATGGTCTCTTATCCATCGGATCAGGGAATTGCCGAGGAATGTAATTTTGCCAAAAGTGCTGGATGTCAAACTCTGTCGAAGGTTTTTGAAATATCCACTTAAACTTAAATTCAAAATGCCACTCGAAAATGGCAGTTTAAGTATGGAAAACTGATTTATGAATATATTTATTCTGTTACATTTTCTTTCTCCCAAAAGAGCTTCTTTCAGGCTCTTAACGTGGTCTTGTAGCGTTATACCATAGCGATAACATAACAATTCCACATCAGTTGAGTGTACTTGAGTTTAGAAATCGAGTTCATACAAGCGGCCAGTAGCCCGATGCTTCATTGCTTCGCTTCTCACTCGTTTCATCGTATGTTCAAATCACCGTCTTCACTATCCTTGCTTAACGCAACATCCCGACGTGATCTGTGTTACACACAGCACTCACTTTCCCATAGTAAACAGAACTTCACGACACGATCACGACTTCCGCATAGCGCACCGGCACACTCGCCTGCTCCGACGATCTCTCGCTCGCTCGTTCCTCACTCCGTCACTCGCACACGAAGTTGATCGTAACAAAGTTACTGAGGAGGGAGTAGTGTGCCGTTTCAAACAGATACACACACAATACACAAGCAAATAGTGAAGAACACCGAACGAAAATCAAATAAGAAAATGCATCAGAGCCGTATACCATAGCGATAATATAACAATTCCACATGAGTTGAGTGTACTTGAGTTTAGAATTCGAATTCGTACACGCGACCAGTAGCCTGATGTTCATTGGTTCAATTTTTGGTGATTTTAACTGTCATCAGTTCGAATCACACGTTCTTCACTATCATCGCAAACGCTATAGTCTTACCCCCCAAAATTAATTTTTCCAATAGTTAGGAAACAATTTGACGAAAATAATAAATGAATAAAGATAATGTAATTAAAATGACATGGATATACCATTAGCCCCAACGAATTTGAAGTACACGTATCAATTTATAAGAAGTCTAATATCTTACACGCCGTTTGGTTTACTTTTTCTTTTATAAACAATAACAGAAAATTCGTGAATCCTGTTTCTACCTATCTGCAGGCATTCCTCTCCCATTCACATTACATTTCGTGATTTGATTACCCTTTTAACAGGCGGTTTAAACTCGAGTTCCGATACTTCACAGTAATGAAGTCGTCGTTTCCATTTCCTATTCTCAAAACTTTATATTTACGTTATAAAGTTAATGCAATGGTAAATTTGTCTTTCAATTGAATGTCCTTTTATAATTAATTTTCATTTCTCCTTAGATTGTTACATGTAAATCTACTAGATTCTCACTCCGCTATCTAAACTTGAACGTAGCATCACCAGCACCACCCCAAACATCTTCCCAAAAGTTATAAAGCATACCCCACTACATTTTCTCCGATAAACAGTCCGTTGGGTTATTTTTGATGAGATGCTCATCCTAGCTCTTGTTGGATCTACATGCACAAACCCACCTCATCCGCTGGTGCCTTTCCATCTCACTTATTTTAACACAACCTTCCCGGTCACCCCCCTTAATCTGCCTCTAAAGGAATGCTATAAAGTTCCTGCCGCGATTCGAGTGATTTGGGAGGAAATATCAGAATAATCATCTATTCATTACATCTCCTTGGGGAAGGCACTATTAAATTGTCCCTAACCAGTTACAAATTTGCATGGCATGACAGCAATGGATGCTGTTCTCTCCTGTGAAGGTGCACACCTCACCCCAACACACCTGTAAAACGTTACATAAATCTTCAAAGACAAATGGTGTTAAGTAAACACGAATTTCCATTATTGGTCTAACTAAATTGTCCTTGTGTCGGCAACTGTCCGCCCACATGCCTTCTAGCAAGCAAGCAACCAGGTTGCCCCCGCTCCCCCCATCATTCCATCCGCTGATTTGTACCATTCCAAGTGTTATTGATTGCTAATAAAATGTTCATGATTGTCTTTTCCGTTAGCCAAATGAATGGCTCGACATCCATTCGGAGATCCACCAGCCTATGCAATATTTTTTTTCAAATATCCAGAGGAGCTTAGTTGCGCGGAGGACACATATCCGATTTATGGGGAAATTTCCAACTGTCCAAGGTAAAGATAAATGCCGAAAGAGAATTAACGCCATTTTTCAGTGCGTGTTTATTAAATAGCAGTAAACTTGATAGGGATTCCAAGGACGTAATCAATCCCAACACAGTGAAATTAAAACAACTCTTATTGCTATTAGACGTTTCTTAGTGCCTTTAGGGCGAGTTAAATGAAGCCATCTAATGTTCAAGGCCAACACGACCATGGCTGTAATGTATCGGAGGCGGTTAATTAAATTGCAATGCACTCCGTTACTGGCAGTTGACAGTGCGCTCCTAATAAGGGTGTTGGCTGAAGGACAAGCCACAAACGAAGGCGGGTAACAGCCTGAGAACCCTACTAACTGTAATGAATAAGAAGACACGCACAGCTAATGCCTAAAGTCGGTTTTTCTTTCGGTTTTTATATATGAAAAGCGCTCACAAACTCAAAGGAGTTTGAGTTACCCATAAATAACGACGCGCAATGGGGACAGATGAAATGGCAGAATGTAGTGAAAAGAAATTTCAATATGCATCATCATCATCATCATCATCGGCACTCCAACCGGGAACCGGTCTTGGCCTTATATAGCAAGTCCTGAGGCTTGTTTAATTTTCCATAATGATTTGTTTTTTTCGGGCAAGGTCATTAGTCTCGCGCCAGATGCATTATCTTTAAATGTCCGAAGATTATAATGCCAGGAAAACACATTTAGATAGCTCGTTCCAATTTGTGTACTTCGACCGAAGAACGATTTTCTGTCTATTTCCCTAGATCCGAAGCTAATTTCACATGAACTAATGCATACTCTCTGATTGATAGGTACGCGGGTGCATTTGTCGAGAGCTGGCATGACCTTATCAAGTCGAGTTACTGTCATGATAATATCCATAAAAAAGTGCTTGCTAATGAGTTCAAGTATCTCGGAACAATACTGAGCTCTAGTAACAAAACGCTGCATTCCGGCACACAGTTCGCAAACTGATAAAATCGAAACTGTTGGTCCGTATTGATAGAACCAAAATCATGCCGATTGCTCGACATGGGTGCGAGAGAAGAGCTCTTACAAAACTAGAAGAGAACAGAGTTCGTGTATTCGAAAATAAAGTTTTAAGGAGTCGCATTGGCGCTAAATATAACGAGGACACAGGACAATGCAGGAGGATCCATAATCGTGAATTGGAAAAACTATATCTCTAACCAACAACCGGCAAGTCGAGAAGAACAAGATGGGCCGGACATATAGCGAGATTTCTTTTTTTTTTACACTAACTCGCGCACAAAAGGGGATTTTGAGGTGCCCTTAAATGTCAGAGCACAGTGCGAGCGGATGGAGAGGAAGTGGATAAGGAGAGTAAACGTATAAGGAGAGGAGCTATCGATGTATATTGATCCTGAAAGCCTGGATATTACAGCGATGAGGAAACACATGGTCAGGAGTAGAGCATTCCACATTCGGGTGGTTCGGCTAAATAATGACTCTTTATGTTTATTTGTGCGCCTGAAGTTGACTTTCAGTGTGAACTGATGCGCGTTCATAGATTGACGGGTATTACGGGGAAATGTCTGAAAGAGCGCAACACATTCAGCAGGTTCAGTAGGCATGACACGTTGCGCCTATGTTCTAACGACGGAACTAAACGACTTATGCTGGGTCCCCAATAAGTTTCACTAGTTTTTGCGTCTTATCGAGCACGTGTAGCACATTTTTGGATGCGCCTGACCAAATATGGAAGTCGAGCGCCATTTTGAGATAAATATACGCCTTGTAAGACTAATAACCTTGCCCGAAACAAAAAAACCATTATGGAAAATTTAACAAACCTCAGGACTTGCTAAATAGGGCCAAGACCGGCTCCCAGTTGTAGTGGCGATGATGATGACGATACGCCTTGTAAATAGTGGCCAGGTTGGATGGAGTGAAACATTTTTGGATCTCTTAAGGAACCCCATACATTTGGCCGCACTATTCGCTTTGGCGGTAAATATGACGACGAGGCAGGACAATGGAGGAAACTACACAACCACGAATTGGAAGAGCTATACCGCAAACCTACAACAGCGAAAGTAATGAGGCCGCGAAGATTAAGATGGGCCGGTCGTGTAGCGAGAATGAGCAACGATAAGACCCTGCGTAAAATTCTTGACGGTAGACCCAGCGGGAAAGAGACTGACAGGGCGGCCGCGACGGGGATGGGAGGACAATGTTAGGTTTAACCTTGAGGAGATCCGATCGGATGGTCAGGCGTGGAAGGAGTGCACAGAACAGGGAACGATGGCGGAGTCAAGTCGGTGAGATCATAAAGTTCCGGGTTCCCACAGGCCAATAAATAGTAGTAGTATTCGCAGCTTCAAATATGTGGTCGCTCCAATTCGGAGTCGAATTAATGCCAGTGCCGAGGATTGATAGTTCCTTGATTTTGTCGATAGAAGTGGTGTTCATCGACAGTGTATTTGCTTTTGTGTTCGCCTTTGGCGATAAGAGGCAGTACTGAGTTCTTATGGCATTGAATTCTACTCGGTTAGATAATCCCCATTGATATATCTTGCTGAGGTCGGAATTCAAATTCTCAAGCATAAACTGCTTACTGGTAAATAGATTCGACGACTTTGGTTGGGAACGTTCATATAAGTATGAGAAACTCAACGTGCTATTTTTAGGAAACGAGTGAGTTGGGTTGTGGGTAATTGACAAGAGATCATTCACAATATAAAGATGAGGAAGAGAGTGGGTGAAAGTACACAACCTTGGGGAACACTTGCAAATTTCGAGTGCCGATGATTGATAGTTCCTTGGCTTCGTCGATGCAAGTGCCGTTATATTTACTTTGGGGTTCGTCTTTGACGACACGAGGCAGCACTGAGTTTTTGAGGCATTTAATTCAACTCGGGTAGATAATCCCCATTGATATATCTTGTTGAGGTGGGAATTCAATGTTTTTTGACAAAAGTGCTGGATGTCAAACGCTGTCAAAGGCTTTTGAAATATCCAATGCGACTACCTTGCTATACTAAGTATAACCTGCTGATTGTTAATAACGTTCGAAGAGTTTAGTCGGGAATGTTCGTATGAGTATAAGAAACTCAATGTGCTATCATCAACAAACGAGAGAATTGGGTTTAGGGTAATTGACAAGAAATCATTTATAAAGATAAAGAATAGAGTGGGTGATAGTACTGAACCCTGGGGAATACCTGCATTCATTTGATGGGAGACAGATTTGACACCGTCAAGAACCACTTGAATTGAGCGGTCAGAAAGATAGTCTCTTATTCAAGAGATAGTCTCTTATGGATCAGGGGGTTGTCCATTCCATTGGAATGTAATTTTGACAAAAGTACTGGATATCAAACTCTGTCGAAGGCCTTTGAAATATCCAATACGGCTAACTTGCTTTCATCGAGGTAGTGGGTGGAATGACAACACTTTTCTGTAGGGAACGCCTTGGGCAACGAAAGAGCAGTCAGCAGAATTCTTAACGGAAGATCAACGCGAAAGGTACCGGTGGGGAGGCCGCGTTGGAGAAAGGAGGATAATGTAAGGCGCTACCTTGACAAAATTGAATCAGGTGCTGAAACGTGGAGGGAAAATGCACAGACCAGGGAACGGTGTCGTAGCCAAGTAAGTGATGTCATGAACTTATTTAGAAAGTATGTCCTACACAACTATGGGAATGCAACTTCATTTTCTTTGCAGATAAAGTAAGAAAAGTGGAAGCGTATTGACTCACATACGTTGCTCGACGATGACTCTAAATATCCAGTTCGCTTGACGTTTGAATGGCGACACCTTTATCTTGGGCCGTGTCAGTCGGTGGGTAACTTTGAATTTATTTTTCTCTGTGATTTGTGGCTCATTGTAATCAGGACACGCTATCTACGGATGTGATGTAAACATCCTTTAGAATGCTTACATCGCATGTGTAAAATTCTTTATTTACTCAAGATTTTGGCGATGTTTACTGCTCATCGCGCTTGTTTATTACTTTGAGATGTGATTCCTCGCTCATACTTCTTTATTTCTTCGAGATGTGAATAGCGTTTACACAAGTGTTTATTTTCAACAATTCCGAAACTATTTGTATATATTTTATCGGTGCTGTTTCTACCCATTTGCATATCTTATGGCTGGCATTATTTGACTCGTGATGCGTATTTATTCTTTGTGCCAGCAAAAGGTTGGAATTGGAATTGAAGTGAGGGCCGAACCCTATTTTCATTTGCCTTAGTACAAGTGATGTAAATATAGACAGACGATGGATAGACGGATAGACGATAGTGTAAGATTGGGTTATAGATAGACGATAGGATTCTTTCAGATGTAGGTACCTGGACTCTATGATTACATCGTCTGTTTATGGATTTGAGGTTTTAGTCATTTTCAGAAGAATTCATACATAATTTGTTGTCTTGATCAAGCATTAATTAACCAACATTAGGATATTAATGTTGACTAAATCCCATTATTGTTGGGCCGACTCCAATGGGGGAGTATGTGGGAAGATTACCTCGGTTACAATAACCACACTTGTTGACATATTTTTGTCACCGTTTTGGTTCCGAGAAAGTCATTCCAAGTTTTTCAAATAATAAATAGCGACCAACTATAGTCAGTAGTAGTAGTAGCGTCAATTTCTCATGGTAAATAGGTCGGATGGAAAATATACATATATTACACTGAAGAGAAGACGCGAAAGATTATTTCCAAACATCATTATACGAAAGACACTCACATTATTGCCACCTGCTTGGGACCCGACTGCTCGACAACGTACTTAAGTTGTTTTTGAAATTTTCACCGGATATTCGTGAGCTCGTAAGATTCAAGAAAACATCAACATTAAAACGTTTGCGAGGTGGTTTACGAGGTTGGTTAAAAACTAAGGTATTCTAAAAGACTATTTTTTAGTTAATCTTTATGCATTTATCAGTTTTCTTCCCTTTTCGCCCATGTTTAAGTGTTATTTCAAATTTAAAAGTACTTGGGGCGATTCGGTGGATGTTTCTATTTCATTAGTGGTGTGAAAGCGTTGTCGTTTCATGGCTCTATTGACCTCGGGAATAAAAATAAGTCACATGGATATATGTCTGACAAATGCGATGGCTAAGACCAAATAACAGTTTTGTTTGTCACTCAAAATACCACGAGCAAAGAGTGAGGTGTGAATTACTATGCTATACTATTTATTGGCCTGTAGGAACCCGGAAGTTCATGACCTCATCGACTCGACTCCGCCATCGTTCCCTGTCCTGTGTACTCACCTTCCACGCTTGACCAGCCGATCCGATCTCCTCAAGGTCAAACCTGAAAGTGAGGTGTGAATAGAAGTATAAAATCCTGGAGAACAGTAAACCTGTTATAAGCTTTTCGGTGGACAAAAATAAAATTTTGCTTTTTGCCTTTTGAAAATCGTATTAATAAATCCCAACGAAACTGAAAGATTATCGCTATTTTTTGAACACACCTCGCATATATCCCCTTAAAAGTACTTTAAAATACCATTTGTGTGCTTGTTTAAGAACAAGGCCAGGACGACCTATAGCGTTTGCGACGATAGTGAAGAGCGAGTGATTCGAACCGACGCTATCACGGTTAGAATCACTAAAATATAGAACGAAAGCTCAACCCATCAGGCCACTGCCGCGTATGTGAATTCGATTTCTAAAGTCAAATACATTCGACTAATGTGGATATGGTATATTATTGCTATGGTATACGGCTTTAATGGATGTGCTTTTGGTGGTGTGTTCTTCACTAGTCGTGCGTGTATCTGCTAGAAACACCACAGATCCTTGTCCCTGTTCAATCCAAGTTGACATGCAGTCCTCACGTGACACCCTTGGATAGCTACTTTGGCACCCGCCAAGTAGTAAACCAATGCATGCAGCGACATCCTGAGAGAGGTTGGCACAGGACTAATAACCTTGCCCGTAAAAACGAACTATTATGGCAAATTTAACAAGCCTCGGACATGGACCTGATACACGACGACGACCACGGAAACGAAAATGGCTAAATGATTTAAGAATTTTTACATGGAACATACGCTCACTATACAGAGTTCGAGCTGCACAGCAGCTAGCCTCTGGCCTGTCCGAATATAAGGCTAACATAATAGCATTGCGAGAAATAAGATGGACAGGAAGTGGTGTTATTCAAAGAAAAGAGTATGACATTTATTACAGCTGTCACGCAAAACACCATGTGCTCGGGGTAGGTTTTCTAGTCCGCCAAAAACTGAAGCCTGCCGTCATCGGCTTTAATGTAATAAACGAAAGGCTATGCACTCTTCGCGTGCGAGGCAAGTTTAAGAACATAAGCCTCATAAACGTTCACGGACCTACAGAGGAGTCCCCTGACGACGAAAAAGAAGAATACTACACGAACGTCGAACGGGCCCTCAGTGCCTGCCCAAGATACGATGTGAAAATCGTTCTTGGTGATTTGAATGCGAAAATAGGTCGGGAGCCGGTTTTCAAGCACTACACAGGTTCCGCATAGTTTGCATGAAAACACTAATGACAATGGACTACGAGTCTCGAACTGGTAGCCTAAAAAAACTTGGTCGTTGCAAGTACCAGGTATCCGAGTATCCACAAAGCCACAATGGGTATCACCTGATGAAGCCAATCGAAAGCAAATTGACCACGTGTTGATAGATCGCCGCCACTCCTCGAGCCTGATGACGTCGACTCGGATCACTAACTTGTTGGTACAGTTTTCCGAGCCCGGATTGCCTGTTCGAATAAACACGGCTGCCTTACGCAATGAGAATACCAGTAACACATTTGGTCATGCGCTAAGACTTGGTCAAACTATCAGGGTAGTGGAGCACGAATTTGAAGTAGTGCTATCCTTTAACTACCTTTGGTCAATAGTATCAGCCGATAACAATATGGAACAAGAAATACGTGAACGGCTGATCAAATCCAACAAAGCTTACTATGGTCTTTCAAGGCTCTTTAAATCGAGCAATTTATCCAGAACATCCAAGCTACTACTGTACAAGACCATGGTCTTACCAGTACTCATGTATGGATCCGAGACCTGGGTGCTCAATAAAAGGCACTCTGAACTCTTAGCCGCGTTCGAGAGGAAGGTCTTAAGGAGAATTTCTGGCCCGTATGTGTGGGAGGACGATTCCGGAGACGCTACAACCATGAGTTGTACGCAATCTACCTTGGAGCTAATGTTGCAAGAAAAATCAAGCTCGGTAGACTCCGGTGGGCGGGACACCTAGCTCGAATGAGCGAAAAGAAGCCTGCCCGGAAAGTCCATTGTGGCAGTGTTGGCGATGCGTCACGGATTCCCAGGAAATGCAAGGCAAGCGCTAATACACCATTTCCAGGGAAACGACGATCAGCGGCGTACCGATCCCAGGAAACGAGCGAAGGAGGGGACGACTGCGGGCGTATATAAGGCGGGCACATCGGTGAAGCAGCAGGAGTCGTCGAAGGAACTCCTAACGAAAAGGTCTTGTTCAAGACCAGTCGCAAGAGATCAAATAATAGAATAATAAAATATCCAAATAATAGAATATCCAAATAATATAATAATAAATAGTAAAATAAGCGAGTTATACCGCGTTTTGCTAAGCAAGCAAATTGGGTCGCGTTTTTTGAATATCTCATTTCTTGATCGCATATCCACTTTTGTTAGATTAGGGATTTGTACTGGGCAAGACTCGAACACCCGCCAATCCAGAGAAGAGTCCGGCTCTGGAGGTACAATCCCACGAATTTAAGGAGAAAGCATCGTTGGCCGGCCAGTGACGGAAAATACAGTCCACTAAAGGAGAGACTGAGGCGTCGCTAGAGGAAGCGCCGTTTGCTTGTTTCAGTTTTCCTTTTTTCATTGCAGCAACAGGTAGGATGTATGGAAGGAGACAGCGCGGCAGACCTTGTCTGCGATGGAGGGATGGCGTAGACCAGGACGCCCAGAACCCGGGAGTGCCAAACTGGATGACATCGGCTCGAAATCGGGACCCGTGGAGAGATTTGTTAAATAAGGCCAAGAGGGGATCCCTGTTGTTGTGCCGATGATGATGATGTTACTGTGATGTTTACTCTCCTTAAAACAAATAGTGGACTCGAATATAAAGAGAAATACTTTCGGAATGTTCGGCAAAAAATCGAATTCTGATGTTTTTAAAATTTTATGTACTTAAACTGACGGATGTGAAGATACATAGGAAAATTAAGTGTAGAGAAGACGTGTTAATGAATTTTAGAGAGATGTTGATACTCTGCAGAACGGAAATTATAATATCCTTTTTACGGTGTTTATTAATGTATCTTCACACTTTTTTGTATAGTGTTTTGTTCGTTATTAGACTGTTAATATTTATTTCTACTCAACCAGTCACAAGATTTAACAGAACTCATTGCAGGACGAGATAGGGGACTTTCAAAATGCAATACCTAATATTCAATATCCTATTCCCGTTCGCTGGTAGAATCCTGGCAAAAGCATTGACTATGCGAACAATTTTTATTTATTTCACTTCTCCCAGGAAAGGCGAACCTATAGCGCTGAGTCAGCGCGATGATTGGGAATTTCACACGTTTATGATGTTCCTCTTTGGCAACGAATTTTTGGTGCGTACATTACTTTCCTAGGCCTTACAGGCTGTTTCGCAGTATAAGAAATACTATCCCAATAAAGTCCTGTACGACAAATCAGGATAGATAACTTCATTATTAAGATTATTCGTGGTCACACAACAAGTGCAATGTGCAGTGAAAATGATCTTATAGCGGGAGCATTCTATCCCAATGATATGTAACATATATGGAGAGTACTCTCCAGAATGGGTTCATTCCCCCAGAAGCGTTCCCTTTCTTGGATAAAAAAGGACTTATCCAAGACAAACGCGAAGTCCCTATTACTTACCACGCTTTCCGTGGTGCCAGGGATAAACGAATTCTCCACGATAACGATATCAGAGCGCCTGCGTTTTAGTATGGTGATCGGTGAAAGAGATAAATCAATAAAAGATCGATCCCATCCCAACTGGTGGTGGATCACTGATGAAGAAAGGACTACACGTCCCCAAACATAGTATGCCTCTTAGGCGCGCCGCTTTCCTTCCCCCTATCGCCAATTCCCAATTATTTTTATTTTCTTTTTATTTTCGTTTTTAATTTGATTTTAATTTTTTATTTTTTTATTGTTATTTGTATTCCTTGTTTATGTTTGTCCGTTTTGTTTCATTATTTTATTTTTTATTTTTTGCGTGTCAACTCCCTATATATGTAATTTAAAAAACAAAAAAAAAATTAAAAAAAAAAATAATACATGGTGTAGAAAAAAAAATAGAATACATTTAAAAAAGAAAACATATCCATTATTGTGACATGTTATAAAAACAGTTATTGTACGCCGAAAGGCATAAGAAAAATAATAATGTATAATTTAGAGTGCTTGCGAAGAGCCAGTAAGTTAATGTAAGATTGATATTTGTAAAATAGAAATTAACATTTAGTCTTAAGATAAATATGTAATTAATTTGTTAAATAAATGTGGATATAAAACCAAAAAAACAAAAAACCTTACAGGCTGTTATTGCAGGTTTGTTGTTACACCACAATCTATGCAATATAATTATTTTTTTTTTACACAAACTCGCGGGCAAAGGGGGATTTTGAAGTACCCTTAAATGTCAGAGCGCAGTGCGAGCGGATGGAGAGGAAGTGGACAAGGAAACGAGATGTCGCTGTATATTAGTCTTGAATTTCCGGACATCAAAACGACCAGGAAACACATGATCAGGCAGAACATTCCACATTCGTGTGGTTCGGCTAAAGAATACCTCTCTATGTTTATTTGTGCGCCTAAAGTCCACTTTAAACGTGAACTGATGCGCATTCACAGATTGACGGGTATCGCGGGAAAATGTCTGAAGGGGCGGATTACTGTTAATGCTCTTTTAATGCGGAAAGAAACCAAGACAGTGCGGCATCTAACCAAGGATCCCAAAATTTGCGTTCATTTGATGCAGGTTTATTTGAATTCTTACCACTTGGGATTTATTAAGATATCCAAAATTTTGCGATAATCCGTTTAGGTATCTCTTTTGGCTAATTATATCTATCTAGCGTTTGGGTCGTTAGCAATTTTAGTTTGAGGAACTATGTGTCATGTATAATAATAGTCTTGTAAGCGTGAGACACATGGGAGGACAACCCCTTTAAAGGACTAAGGGTAAGATGGTTTAGTTAGTGACTCCTAGAGTCACCACAAATTCTCTTAATTATACAAATCATTGTGAAGAACGAATTGAAGAAGGCATAAGGAAAAGAATGTCATTCAAAAATTCAAGTCTTCAACTCTTTGATGTGCCTAACAATCAACTGATTGAACTTATGCGGATTAACGTTCTTCAGAGGTTCGATGGAGAATTGAATCACAAGCTTTTTATCCTCACCAATATGTTGAGGAAAGCGAAGAGCGAAGTTTCGGTGGGCTAGTAAGAAGATATCCTTAAAGTGCACCTGTGAGAAATAATTATTATTCCATAGGTGACTGAAGCATCAGGTGAGTGTTGCTTGCAGATGAGATTAAACGAGATCGGTCATACCTTTAGAACAACAATTCATCTATTAACCTATAAACCTGTCAAACATGATGAGATAGGTATTGGGGCTTTCCACCGTTCCAGAATTATCCGTATTAAATAAAGACATTGAATAATAAAAGCATAACTCTGAACATGAGAGTGTTATATTTCTTGCAAGTTCCATTGTTCTACGAGGGTAGTCCACTTCGTTACAAATAACATTGTTTACAATGTTCCAGAAGTGACAGCAAAATCACCCAGTTTATAAAAGGAATGGGGATACGCCGTCGTTCAGAGCATCTACTACTTTTATTTTATAAATCGTAAACAACAAACAAGTATCTTCTACAATAGAATGACTGTTCAAACTGTGCGTTATTGTTTTTTTTTTTTTTTTGGCGCTAGCCCTTTTCCCACAAACCCAATTTTTAACGATCAATACCACTTTACATTCTCTATTAGCTTCGCCATCGAAGTCTAGTTGAACATGAAAAAGGAAATAAAAAGTTCATTTGAATACGTTTGGTTGATACAGTTAAATTCTTCCATGCATACAAAACTGGTTACAACCCATGGAAGCCCCGATTGGTCCACCAATTGTGTAACCATTGAACATGGTGCTGATGATGCGAATAAAGCCTGGACGGTTTTGTACTCCAGCGGGATTGTGGTGAAATAAATTAAGTTTTGCACTTTTAGTTTCGGAACCAGGTACTAGGGGGGGCACATACTTCGTGGTAAGGCACCCTCACACCTTTTCCGTTCGAACCTACTAGTGTTTTAAATGCGTAAGCTCCATTGGTTTCCATTCTTCGTCCATTATGATGCACGGCACATGAAGTGCAGTGAAGTATAACAATCAGAAATGAATACGTAATCTACAGGATATCGCAAAGAAAAGAGAAGTATTGTTATTTATTGTAATCTACACTCATAAGTTAAAGATCAAGAGCAACGGGAACCGTGGCGGAAGGATGCAACTAGGAAAACCTTTCCTTTGTGATGTAGCTCAATTTTACCATTAACTCGCATCCGGAGTTGCATCTTGTAACAGCTACCGGTTGTATTGCTTCGGACTTTCGTATTGTTTTCAACTCCTTTCTCCAAGATACAAGTTAGTTTGTGAAAAGGACCAAGAAGGGATTACAGAAATCTAGTTGTAGCTTGCAACGAAATGCAGGTGATGATATATGGAAAGAAGTTTTGGTTACAAGGGCGATGCTTTTCAAACTATTTCGGTCGTCATCGCTAGGCGCAGAGAACACCAGGATAAAGTGGACACGAGGAAAACATTGCCTTCTAAATTACAAACATCTTTCGTAACCTAAGGGCGAATCCTGTTGCAAGGCAGCAGTTCAAGGAGAAAGTAAGTGGTAGCGAATGAAGGAACGTGGATTGAATAGAAACGGGAAATTAGTTCGAGTTGACTATACATTGATGAAGGATGCAAACATGGTAAAAGATCTAGGAAAACAATTACAATCTGAATAGCAACGCACGTACAAGTACTGTGTAATTGATCCCCGGTCAACATTAATTGCCTTACGTTAAATGGATTATACTGCCCCCGGAGATGAGAATCGATAAATCGGTCGAATATGAATTTACCTCTTGCATTATGTGTTAAACCACAAACTGTATTGTATGTATTGTAATCAAGTATGTAATCCCTTATGCTTGGTAATACGTGCGAAAATTTTAACTAGGTTAAGTAATGTCAAGCAAACTGCCAGATACCAAATCCTTATAGCTACGTGTCCGCAATTTCAAATTTATTTATTTACTAAGTAGCTTCAGTTCTAGCAGCATATTGGTCTAATATCTTTTTTTTTCAATATCTCATTCCTACTTCATTTTTAATAGGTCCAAATTTAAAAGCTTCCCAACTAAACTTGTGATTCCATTTAGTAAATAGATCTACGCTCACTCCTCTATTTTGTTCCTATAACATTGCGTTGGTTTTCGGTTGCAATTTGTTCCGGTTTGACAATTACGTTTTAAATTCTAACCTCTGAACCACAGCAGATTGAAGCGGACATTTCAATAATTATTAGCCCTAACCGCGTCCCCTATATATGAAGTTGCTCTGCTCTTGTCAGCACGATTACTGTAAAGATTTTAAGTACTATGAACACCATTCAAGAGTTGAATGAATAAGAAGTTATAGTCATTTAAATTGTAAACAAACGCAACGAGGTCTGTCTCCATAGTGGCAAGCATTCGTCTGATATTTTGTTTCCTGCATCATTGTCATCGACTGCTCTAATAAAAAAATAATTATTATAATAGGGGGAAAAAAAAATTATTTTATTTCATGGTGTAGGTTTTAAGGGATCACCCTTTACGTTGATTGTAATTGCTCGGAGATTACAGTGACGAAGTAATATGTAGCGCACACTCACGTGCAGTGAAAGAGGATCGAAAAATTCATTAGAAAAATAATCGAAAAATGCATCCATCCGCAACTTATACCAGAATATTAAAGTAGGGTATACGGACAGCTTATCCAGCGAGTTGGGTATCGTTACCTACATACAGACTGATGCGGCTGTGCTTTAGTCCTAGCATTTTCTAGCGTGGGTTCGAATCGCGTTCTTCACTATTGAGCAGAGACAGTATTCCACATTGAAGTGATTTGGAAAAAGAATAACTTTGGAGATAGGCATTATAAGGTTGACGGGTACCGCGGAAAAATATTGGCGAGGTGAAATACATTGATCAAATTGAGCAACGACCGTGATATACCTATATAAAAGATATTGGCAGGATACGTTGTTCCAATGACTTGCGTTTTCCTAAAAGTGCTGCATGTGACGTTCATCGGCAGTGTGTCACATACGAGGGTTGCCTTTTATATTTCGGGATTAGAGAACAAAAACAAATATTGATCATCGAAAATCACTTTATTGTTTTTCAAAATATTCCCCATGAAGATCTATACACTTTTGCATGCGTTTGAACCAATTATCGAAGCACTTTTGACACTCTGATTGAGGTATCTCCAACACATGCATTCTGAATGCAGCAACCGCTTCTTCAGGTGTCGAAAAACGTTGACCTCTCAGTTTGTTTTTTACGTTCGGGAATAAAAAGAAGTCATTCGGTGCCAAGTCAGGACTATACGGCGGATAACCCATCAAATCGATGTTTTGGGTGCTCAAACATGCAGTTGTCGCAGCCGATGTGTAAGAGCTCGCATTGTCGTGGTGAAGAGTGATCCGTCTTCGGCGGTTGGTTTTCCTGATTTCTTGGAAGACAACTGGCAAACAAATGGTTGTGTACCACTCAGAATTGACTGTTCTGCGTTGTTCTAGTGGTACGGTTGCGACATGTCCAGTTTTTCCGAAAAAACAGGCGACCATTTGCTTGGAAGTGCTTCGTGCGCGAACAACTTTTGTTGGATTTGGCTCATCTTGAAACACCCAGACAGTCGACTGCTGTTTACTTTCGGGCTCATACGCGTAAATCCATCTTTCATCACCTGTCACGATGTCATAGACGTGTTTCGAAGCACCGCGTCCGTATTTTTTGAGCATTTCTTTCGACCAATTGACACGAGCCTTTTTTTGGGCGATTAACAAATTGTGTGGTATCCAACGCGAACAATTTTTTTTGACAGTCAAATGTTTATGCAATATTGAATGTATGCTGATCCCACTAACGCCTAAGGTTGTCTCAATCTCACGATAGGTCACATGACAATCTTCCAATATCAGTTCGCGCACAGCATCAATGGTTTTCGGAACAACAACTGATTTTGGACGACCTTCACGAAATTCATCTTGGAGTGAACTACAACCACGATTGAATTCACCATACCATCGATAAACACTGGTCCTTGATGGAGCTTCATCGCCAAAAATTGAATTAAGTTCATCCATGCACTGTTGCTGAGTTAATCCACGCCGAAAGTTGTAAAAAATAATCGCACGAAAATGTTGACGATTTAATTCCATTTTTGGGCCGAGATGAATCTTTTAAGTTACTGTAAACAATACAAATAGCGTTCGTATGTCAAAACGTTCTGAGTGCGTATAACCTCAAAAATGTCCAACTTTACGACAGAGCTGTCAATTGCCGGATTGCAACACTAGGGTTGCCAAATCCCGAAACATAAGAGGCAACCCTCGTATATACGAATTAGTCTTTAACGATAAAACTAATCACGGGATTTTAGGGGCATTCCACTGTTTACATAATTCCAATTGGAATTCTTCTTGAGATCGAAACTAAATGAGTTGAGCAATCCTGTTGATTATTAACGAGGTTCAAAGATGTTGATTGAACATACTCAAATGAGTACGCGGTTGCGGTTGCGAATAATGGACAAGAGATCGTTTATCAAAATGAGAAATAGAGTGCGTGAGACTATGAAGCACTGTCGTACACTAGCATTAAACTGATGGGAGTTGACACCATCCAGAACTAGTCTCTTATCTTTTATCTATTGAAGCAGTGTATCGTCAACTCCACAAAGAAGGAGTTTAGACACATGGCAGAGTATCACACTTTGTCGAATTGTGGCATATGTTAGATCCCAAGGCGAGGGCAGAAGCAGTGGATGGAGTGTTTCTACATTTCGACGAACTGCTGTCCACCTCATGCAACGGAAGCTGCATTAACCTTTATTAAGAAGTTCGTATGATAAGAGATATCCGAAAGTTGACGACTAATGAGACTTTAACAGAATAGCAGTTAGTGCTACTGGTCTATAGCAAGAAGGGGGTATTTTGTAGGCCTTTTTGGAAATTAGTTTCATATTTACTGAGTCCCATCTGTTCGGGAATCGACCAGTTGCATACCACAGATGGCTGACCCAGGGACACAACCAGCAGGAAGAAATCATACCCACGGGCTTAAAGAGCCGGGAGCCACCTACCTACGGGCTAACAAGCCGGAAGCCAACAGGCACAGGCTCTAACAGCCGGAAGCCGGTAAGTGTTGTTAGATACCTATACAACAAGTGCTTTCGTAGATGTTTAACGAATGAATAAGAACATTTAATAAGACGATGGCTATTTAGTGGATTTATTTATATTCTTTGAGGGCTATAATTTGAGTTCGGAAGCAAAACTGGCCAATGGTGTGCATGCGTTCAAATGAAGCTGCAACTCATATCATATTAGGCAGCATTGCGTTGGCTGCGAAATATGAGTGTAAAGGAATTCGTACATTAAAAACATAATAAAACAAAACAATAGCGTTACGATATACTGCAAATATTGCACATTTTAAGACTCCACTGACGTGACAGCACATGCCGTCCTGCCTCCTGATTAGTCCCATAGGATCAATTGTGCGATCCGAAGCATACAAACGGATCTCCACAACCCCACTCGTTTATATACTGGAAGACCAAATCTAGACGTGCCCCTCACTGTCACTGTCTCACAAATGCCGTATTTGCCTCCCCCACATACACTTGCTCTTCCCTAGCCTCCTACCCCCCCCCCCCCCCCCCCCATCGACCAGTCATTTTCACCTCCTGGTTTTTGTTTTTCTTGATTTAAGATAGTCTGTAAGGTTCTTTTTTTATATTAATTAATTTAAGTTTAATTAGAACTTGCATTAAGCAAAACAAATGAGGGTTCTGCCCTTACTAAACTAAAAAAACTAATAATTTGACATAGAGACCGATACGAACAGGCAGGCTGGAAAAGTCATGAAGCGGCCAACTAACGCATACGATTCTTCTATACCACGAGAAAAACCACCGGGAGGGGCTATCAAACCAGTGTATTGATGGAACCCAGAAATCGCCCATGTGCAATTGGAATGCAACAGGTTACGACGCTGGCAACAAAGAGCAAAAAACCGTATCACCTACCCACAGTTACATGCGGAATTTGTTAACAAACCGAAGGAGTTGAGCAATGTGATCCGCAAGAGTATATATGACGCGTTCTGCTCCCTAAGGGATCAATTAAATAACAACCCATGGGGTACGAAAAGCCTACACAACAACAGTAGTCAAATGCAAAAAAGTAAAAGCGACATGGTCAGAATCGTTGCTGTTCTCTTCCCGGAGTGTGATGAGGTGTTGAGAACGCATAAGGAATGGAACATCACTGAAAATGAAATACCTCCTATGACCACTGAAGAGGTGCTCTTGGTTACAAGGGTTGTTAAAAAAAAAACTCCGGAACTGGATGGTATTCTTAACGCTGTATTGAAGATTGCTTTAACAAAACAGCCGGAAGTCTTCAGCAGTCTCTTCACGACCTGCCTCCAAACAAGACTCTAGCCTCAACGATGAAAAAAACAGCAGCTTGTGCTTATACCAAAAGGAGTAAAAAATCCAGAAGCCCCGTCGTCCTACCGCCCGTTGATGGGACATCGGGGCTCTCTGAATGGGAGTTTGGGTCCCAGAAAGGTAGGTCAACCGGTAAGGCACTAACAGTGATGTGCGACATCGCTCGCAATACGATACCTCGCAAAAATGGCTAGGAGGTACAAACAAATATTGCACCGTGGTGACACTAGACGTTAAAAATCTATTTAACTCGGTGAACTGGAATCGGATTCTAGAGGCGTTGGGCGATCTACAAGTCTCACCATACTTGGTGCGTGTACTCGCAACCTATCTCTCGGATAGAAGGCTGGTCTATGACACATATGGGGGACCACCGGAATATAAAATAGCAGCGGCTGTACCCCAGGGGTCAGTATAAGGTCCGCTGTTATGGAATATCATGTACGAGGGTGAATCAAATATAAAGGGCAATGTCATTTTATACATTTATTGAATAATGTTACACACTAACTATATCAATATTTCTCAATATAGTCTCCTGCGTGATCTACACACCTTTGCCACCAATTTGGAACCTTTACTATCCCTTGTTCGTAGAAGGATTTAGGGTGAGTTGTTAGTCAATTGCACAAGTGATCCTCGACTTCTCCATTACTTTTGAATTTCTTTCCTCCAAGTGATTCCTTCAAGGGTGCGAACAAAAAATAGTCACAGGAAGACAAGTCTGGGCTATAAGGAGGGTGTTCGAGGGGTTTGCAACCCATTCTATCCAATGTATCCCTGACTTGTTTTTGATTTACGGCCAATAACCTCGGAACCCATGGAGCAATAATTTTTTGAAAGCTAAAATCCTCAGTGATAATAGATTGAACACCTCCATAGCTGATACCCACTTCTGATGAGATTCCTCCAATAGTCAAGTGGTGATCACTTTCAATAAGCTCTTGAACGGCACGGATGTTGTCATCTGTACGACTTGTCCTTGGACGTCGATCATGACGTTACTTTTCGATACGTTCCCGCCCACTTTTAAATTCTCTCGCTCACGTATATACACGATTTTGAGACAGTGTATCATCACCAAACTGTGCCTTCAATCAAGAAAAAAATTCCGAGAGTTTAACGGCTTCATTTGTTAAAAATGTTATAATAATCCGTTGTGCAACAGACGTATGTACTTCTTGCTCGCTCACGGCTGTACTGACTACAAGCCGAGTGCGACCGCTAGCCAAGCCGGTTTCCGTACTCTTCATAAACTAAACAACAGCCACGCACAAGGTTATCTAGCTTGCATCTTGTTGCTGAGCAAAAAAGTAAAATTCCATTTATACTTGATTCACCCTCGTGTGATGGTGTGCTCAGGGTGAAATGAACTACACGTTCAATTTGCCCATATTGAATCTAATTTGAATCCAAGATGTGAAAGAACGAACCATATGTTCAACACGCAGAATCCCCTGAATCCAAATCTGTGGACCAGATGACCAACTTTCAAGTAAAGTTGTTGAGAATCATAAATTGCACGTCTGCAATTTTATGATCCTTTCAAGGTTTGTTTACCCAAACCATTTCCCACAAGGAACATCTTTGTCCATTCGCCTGGAACAAACAACTTGCGCCATAAAACGAATCGCGCCCAACAACCTCATGATTTCCCACAGAAGACATCCTAGCCCATTCGCATAGAACAAATAATTTACGCTATAAATCGAATTGCACTTTCGTTTTAGCGCCTAACAACGTAGAGGATCATAAATGTGCATTAGCACGATCCTCTGCTGATTTTTCCTTTTTATTTCTTCTTTTGATCCCAAGTCGGGAAAGATAAAGAAAGGAAATAGCGGCTGGCAAAAGGGCGAAGCAGAAAAAAGGACATATCCTTCGATCTCCAGGATGGAAGAAAAAAAAGTCTTCGTGAAAGGAGGTGGTTCGAGACGATTCGGCGAGACGATGAAGGAGTTGATATTGAATTGTTGACCGAGACGGTCGTCCGCGAGTGGAGTTGGTGCTAGAATTTTGAAGTCCGTTGCGCGTAAAATTATATCAAAAATATTACGAGTTAAAAAGACGGATGTACTGTGTTTTTGTGTTGTGTGCAATATAACCAGTGGGCGTAGAGTTATCGTGTGTGTGTGTGTGTGTGTTTGTCTAATTTATAATCTAGTAAAGTATAACTTAATGTAACATTAACTAGTCCTAAGTGAAATTGAATAAAAGTTAGAACTGAAATAAAACAAAGTGTGTTTCTATTAACATTAAGTGTGTGTGATGTGCAAAGTGGGTGGTGTGAATAAAAAGTTATAACATTGGTGTTATACTCGATAACAGCTTCACCTTCAAGGAACACCCGAGGAAAACGAGTGAAAAAATGGCAAAAGTATGCAAAGTGTTGGCAAGACTGCTACCCAATGCTGGTGGACGCTGGCCTCACGTAAGGGAACTGATAACTAGTGTCGACACCTCCATTATAATATATGCAGCTCACATACGGGAAGGAGCCGCACACTATAAGTCGTACATGAGGGGAGTGAACTCAGCATATAATCTGGCATCATTAAGAGTATGCTGCGCATTCCAAACGGTATCTGAAGAACCTATAAATATTTTGGCCGGGAGAAAGCAATCGACATTGCAGCTAAAGAAAACGTTGCCTTGCATCAGGTCGCACAAGAGAATCTCCAGAGAACGCGGTCACAATTAGAGCTCTTAAGCCTAAGAGAATAGCAAGGAAGGTGGAGTTTTTCAACCAAAGGAAAATGGACCCACACTATGATACCAAATGTAGAAACCTGGGAGAAAAGAAAACATAGCGAGATAAATTACCACTTGACTCAGCTAATATCAGGACATATATGCTTTCAACAATACTTGCACAAGTATAAGCATGTGAATCACACTGCTTGTATTGCGAAGCCAAAATAGAAAGTGCGGAACACGCATTCACAGAGTGCGTGAGATTCGAGATCGCACGAACGATTTTGGAGACGGACAATTACTCCAGTTGGATTAATAGAATACACGCTGAGTTCCAAATAGACATGGTCCGTAGCAAATGTTATTCTATGTGGCATGATGCAGCAGTTGCGACGCTACGAGCGGAGTAACAGGTAAACTCTGTCCCGCCCCGCGATGCAATATCTAAAAGAAAGTTCCCCGGTGATCAACAGAAATGTGTGCCTGGCGGGAGGTGGTTTTGGGCCCCTCGATAGTATAGTGGTTAGTATCCCCACCTGTCACGCGAGAGACCGGGGTTCGATTCCCCACCGGGGAGCCTCTGGCGCAGAACTAATGACCTTGCCCGGAAAAACAAATTATCATGGAAAATTTAACAAGCCTCAGGACTTCCTAAATAAGGCCAAGACCGTTTCCCGGTTGTAGTGCCGATGATGATGATGGGGGGTGGTTTTAGTCAGTAAAAAAACGGCATGCCTCTAGTTCGGCCCAGAGATATCTTTTGAGGATTTCCACCTTCCTACCGAAACCAAAAAAAAAAACACGTGTTCGAGTGGAGTGCTATGGGATCCGAAGTACACAAACGGATCTTCACATATGCGTCCGAGTGCAATGCAGTGGGATCCGAAGTAAACAAACAGATCTTCACACACCTGCCCGAGTGCAGTGCAGTGCTCTTGCGCTTCAGTAGGGCTATCTCCCACAGAGACCGGGGCGATAGTATTAGACAGCGTCAACAGTTCTGGTGGTTGAATGGCATATAAAGACCTGGCTACCAATGCCGGTATAGAATCACACTATCATAAGCCAGCTTACATAGACTTAACTTTTCTAGAATTAGGGTAGTATAAGATTTAAGTTAAGTTAAGTTAAGTGCTTTTAAATAAAATTAAAAATTGAAAAAAAAAAAAAATAAAAAAAAAAAATAAAAAAATTAAGTAAGTTAAATTTTAAGAAAAAAAAAAAACAAAAAAAATTCGACACAAAGTTTTTCAAATTTTTCTTTGTCTCTCAAATAATTATAAGTACTGCCACAAAGTTCTGTCGCCGTAAGGCAAATTATACAATTGTTAAGTAATGTTTAGCTTAGAGCGTCTGCGAAGCGCCAGTAAGTTATAATATAAGACAATTAAACTAGAATTTAAGCATTTTTTGTCTAGCCTTTAATTTACAAACTAAGAATATAAAAAGAAAATAAAAAATGTTTTAAAAATGAAAAATGAAAATGCAGTGCAGTGTTATCTGTGGGATCTAAAGTAAACAAACAGATCTCCACACACACGCCTTAGTGTAATAGTTGTGTGAAAATGTAAACTGCGCGGAAACCCCATACCCCTTCCTTTCCCCGCGTCCGTTTTTCCTCTTTTTCATACGCAAAAAAAACCTGACTCCATCCAACTTGGCCGCTATTTAAAAGCGAACATTCGTCTCAAAAAGGAGTTCGACTCCCATATTTGGTCAGGCGCATCCAAAACTGCGCTACACGTGCTCGACAGGATGCAAAACGAAAAGTGAAACATACTAAAACTTATTAGGGACTAGCTGTAAGTCGATCAATTCCGTCGTTGGAACATAGGCGCAACGGGTCATGCCTATCTCTTTTCTATAGGTATTATCACCGTCGTTGCTCAAATGAACTTGCTGTATATGTTTCCCCTCTTCAGACATCTTCTAGCGATACCCGTCAATCTGAGAATGCGCAGCAGTTCGTGTTGAAAGTCAACTTCAGGCGCACTAATAAACATAGAGTCAATCTTTAGCCGAACCACACGAATGTGGAATGCTCTACCTGATCATGTGTTTCCTCATCTTTGTAATGTCCAGGCATTTAAGACCAATATACATCGATACCTCCTTTCCTTATCCACTTCCTCTCCCTCCACTCGTACTGTGCTCTGACATTTAGGGGCACTCCAAAATCCCCTTTCGTGTGCGCGTTAGTGTAAATAAAAAAACAAAAAGGAAACCGAACCACCACATATAGATTGATTGATTGATTGAACAACGCATTTATTGTACAATAATTTAACAAATGTTGACTTAGGACTAAAATGCTAAATCCTATTTTACAATCTTTTCTTATTCTTAAAACAATTTACTGGCTCTACACGAGCACTCTAAATTACACGATACAATTTTGTGTAATGCCTTTCGGCGTACAATAATATTTTTATATTTTTATATATTTTCTATTACCCGACTATTTTAGAAGACAAAGTTCTCTCTCTGTATTGGTTTTTTTTTTTTTTTTTTTTTTTAAATAATATAAGTTAAAAAAGTTTACAAACAAAAAATGAAAAACAAAAAAACAAAAAAATGTTAACATAAAGAAATTTTAAAACGAAAAGGAATCTAAATGAAAAATGGAAATGAAAAGGAAGAATAAATAAATATGAAAAGGGAAGTGAGGAATGGGAAGGGAAGGCGTAGCGTCTGAAGATGTTACTATATGTGGGGATATTAAATCCTTTCTTCATTGTCAATCCACCACCAGTTGGGATGGGATCGGTCATTTATAGATTTATCTCGATCGCCTATTGCCATGCTAAATCGCAAGTGAACTGCAGCATTTAATATATCACTGTTATAAAGAATCCGTTTGTCCCTGGCACCACGAAAAGCGTGGTAAATAATAGGGACTCCGTGCTTGTTTTGGATAAGACCTTTTCTATCCAATAGAGGGAACGCTTCAGGTGCGATAAACCCATTTTGGAATGTATTCTCCAGGTATATGTCATTGGGCTAGTATGCTCCCGAGATAAGATTATTTTCGCTGCACATTGCCCTTGCAGTGTGACCACGAATAATTTTGATAATGAAATTGTCTATCCTATTCAGTCCTGATTTGTCATACAGTGTCTTATTAGGATAGAATTTCCTGTATTGAGACTCAGGTGTTCTATGTAACCCGAGGCAGGAACGCAAGCACTGCCTCTCGAACATGCGAAACTTTTCCATGTAGGATGGGGAAACGTTGAACCATACCGGGCAACCATACACTAATATTGGACGAATAAATGCTGAGTAGGAAATTATTTTAACTTTGTGATCTAGGAGACTATTTCGAAACAGACTTCTTGTCATTGTATATGCACTTTTAGCTGCGGAGAGGGCAGCTGCTATGTGCTCATCAAAGTATAGGTATTGGTCCATCCAGATACCAAGGTACTTGACAACAGTTTTCATTTGCAGCGGAAGATTATTGCTTCCTACAATGGAAAAGTTTTTCCAATTATGCCTTGCATCTCTTGAAGCTGTAGAAAGAGTTGTTCTGAAAAGGATGGTTTCTGTTTTTTGGAAGTTAATTTTCAATTTCCAATCGTCACAAAAGCGTTTGATTTTATTGAAGTCTTCTTGAAGAAGTCTGTTAATGGCATCGATATTATTTTCTGATCTGTACACTACAATATCGTCGGCATATGCAATAGCATGATTAAGAGATCCAACTAGATCACTAGTATAAATATTGAAGAGAATGGGAGAATTCACGGTTCCCTGCTGTAAGCCGTTTTTAATATGGAAAGTTTTATTCGAGGTTTTGTCCCACATTTTACCACAAATTGCTTATCCATTATCATATCGTAAATGATGTATAACAGATATTCGGGCAAACCTAGATTTGATAGCTTATATACAAGTCCTTCTAACCATACGGTATCGAAGGCCTTTTCAAAGTCAACCAAACATATGCCTGTGCATTGTCGTTTTGCCTTGTTCCACTGTATATCGGAAACAAGTTTTGTAGCTGCATGAACTGTGTCGTGCCCCGCTCTAAAGCCAAACTGGTTGTTCGGAATGATGTCGTTTTCATCGCACCAGTTTATCAATGCCTTATGTATGATTTTCTCGAATATTTTGCTAATATTTGGAAGCAGACTAATCGAGCGAAGGTTAGCGGGATTGGTCCTGTCCTTGCCCTTTTTGGGGATGGGATGGACTACTGCTATTTTCCAACGTCTTGGAAAGTATGCATTATTTAGAGCGTTATTGAACAAGGTAGTGTAAATTTTCACCGCTTCCGGAGGCAGATGTTTAAGAACAGTATTCGGAATACCATCTGTTCCAGAGGACTTCTTGTTTTTAATGGATCTAAGGATGTCCATGAGTTTATTCTTATTCACAAATATGTTTGTGTGCAAATTTCTAAGCGGCGCATCCGCTCTATTGTTTTCACTGAAGGTGGTGAAACTTTTGTTTTCGGAATGCCAACTTTTCCGTTCATTGTGCAGCGAAATATGGTTTTGGATAGCTCTGTTTTTGATATCGAGGTTAGAATGAATAGATTCACTTTGTGAACTGCCTCGAAACAGACGCCAACGGAGTTCGCTTTCTCTTGCGGATCCTCGACTACTATTAGTTCTTCGTTGGAGTTGATGTGTTCCGGGGTGAGTCCTGCGTTCAGCAATATTTGACAATTCTCGGGAGTCCTCGGGACTCGAAGGCAGGGAATGTCATTATGATCTATTCTTCTAAATACTTTATTTATTTGCGGAAACATATTCCCACCACTGGTTTTAATGAAGAGAATTTTACGTTTCCATTCTTCATTAATTACTGATCTGTAGTTGTCACGGATCAGCTTTTGAACGTTTTTAATCAATGACTTAATTGTCTTTATTTCTTGGCTATAAGGATCGATGAACTGTCTGTAGAGCAGTTTGAGCTGGGAGAGCAGAGCGCTTTTTTGTCTATAGAGGGCATCAATAGTTGAGTTTCTATATCTATTAAAATTCTCCTCCATGTGCGCCGCTTTTGGAATGGAACGGTGCATTGTTTTGATGACAATGTTGTCCATCGTTGAGAGATAATGATCCATTTCCTCATTTCGAAGGTTTCTATTAGTTGGAGGGTCTATGCCATTAGAGCATAGTTCTCTTTTTATTATGCGATCAAAGCGCGACCAGTGTGCTTTTCGGAAAACGAACGAATGTATCTGGTCGTACTGCTCAAGTATTGCATGTTCGTTTGGAACATGTAAAACGGCGCCGAGGCCGTAATGGTCACTATCATACCCGATTGTGCGAAGGCAATTTCGAGTATTTAGGTCCGTGCCTAATAATTGTAGTCTGTCGTCAATCATAAGTAAGTCCAAAAAGGAGTTTCCTCTTGGATAAGATGGTGTACTTGTAGCGTACAATTCTAGTTTATATTCTGTTGCATTTGTTTGCCACCAGTTGAACAGTGCATTACCTCTTGTGTTCGGCGTGATATCACCCCAAGTACTGTGTTTGGAGTTGAAATCTCCCACCAGAACAAAATAATTGTTTTCCGAGTCTAACTTGAGATTGCGGAAAAGGGTATCCAGTTCGCTGATAAATTGCGAACACTGAGGAGCTTCAGGTGCATACACGGATACCACGTATAGATGCCTTTGACTTTTCAAAAGTATATCTATATATATAATGCAAGCTTCCAGCAGCTGAAATTTGTGTACAGCTGTGCTGTAAACGACCTTACCACCACATATAGCCTTTCTAGCAAATGTACACAAACTCGTAAACCTTGTGAAGAGAATCGACAAAACAGAGACGAATATCAAGGGTGAAGTTCCGGTTTTAAAGTGTACTCTTGTTCCGATTTCGAGACTATTATCGGGATGTCAATGTGTCCCATTTTCGGAAGATTGAAATCGTAAATAACTAGTTGATTGCCGCCAAAAAATTGCTTTCAAATTTCGGTGGCAATCTCTCCGAACAGTGGGCGAGCGGCGGCGAACGGTGAAGGGGTGAACCATGGGAGCAATTTATTCTTTCAATTAACGGCAGCCTTCACTAATTATCACGTACCCTTTTGTAATTAAAAGTGTGATAAACAAGTTTTTCGTTTGGTAGTGTGGATAAGCATTTCGAAATGCCAGTGCACCTTTAGTGAACATTTAGAAACAAATACTCCTTTGTAAAACAAAGTAGTTCGCCATCTGATGTGGGGTTTTAAAAATGTACTGAATGTACTGTGTCTCATGGTGGTAACGGTGACATTATACAACATTTAAAACTTGAAAAGCATAAAAATGCCGATTGAATCTATGTTTCACGTTCTACAATGTTAAGTGTTGTCAAGTATTCCGACACGTCAATGTCAAAGGATTTTGGGTTATTGCATAATACAAGAAAATCACTGTTTCCGACCAAACGATTGTGTATCGAAATTAACATAGTCCGGTGTCGGCCTGAAAGTCTGCTCAGCGTGTGGGAAAACTGAAGCTACGATAGTGACGTGCGACAGTAGATGATTTAAAATATGACCTAAGTAAAACAAATTGTGTTGGAATTGCAACTGACACATCTAACCATGCGAACTAGACAATGTTTCTTTTTTTGGGCGATTTTCTCTTCCCTACGAAGGAATACTAATTGCAAATTATAAAAGCAGAGTCTTATCAGAAAATAACTTAA
The DNA here is from genome assembly GCA_963931805.1 of Microdon myrmicae. Taxonomy (NCBI): domain Eukaryota; kingdom Metazoa; phylum Arthropoda; class Insecta; order Diptera; family Syrphidae; genus Microdon; species Microdon myrmicae. The sequence continues at coordinate 253,847,666 of OZ007497.1, forward strand.
CCAAAAAGTTATGACGTTTTGTGGCGACAACACTAACTTTAACTTTTGGAGTTTAGCTAGGCAAAATGTGAACAATGTTTATACAAGAATAAATGCATATCTACAAAAAATAATAGTGGGTATTGACACCCGCACATAATACGATCAGCTGCTGGTTTTTCAACTCCAGACATTAAAGGTACAACTGTGAAGTTATATTCATTTTTTTACATTTATAAAATTAGAGTAGAGTGTTTTAAAGAAGCCTGTGACAAGCTGAGACTGAATACAAGCAAACCAAATACCTTGCATGACTTTTTTTCAAATCCCAGCTGAGACTTGGGGCTTAATTTTATACACGCCCAGTCTTCAAGCTTTAATCAAGCAGTGTTCGCGATCGAAGGTTAAAAAATATTTGAGGAATTGAAACCATTTGTCTCCGAAATTGATTGTTCAGTTTCTTCCACATGCAGTCCATTTTTTTATTGGTGAAACTAAGGTAAAGTTGTCGAGCGAGAACTTTGTGAAAACTAAGATCACAGAATTTTACAAACCCAGTCGAGAACATTTGTTGAAGTGGACACTTTTATGCGGAAGTGCTAAAAACATTACTTGGGCAAATTTAGCCACCAGAACAGTTCTGAAAGTACTAAATGTCTTGAATGAAAAACGACAAGTCAATTGTAATAAAAAAAAATACGAAAGTATTCGATCGATTTCCATTATTTCTATAGATTATAACATCATAGAAAATGTATGAATGGAATAAACAGAAAATCGTTGTGTAGAGGCAGCTTCGCCATGTATGGAGGGGTTCCTTAACACTGCGCAAGCAACCACCAACAATTCCAACCACAATTCCTCCCACAAGTCCAGCCACAATTCCAACCCCAACCCCTACACCAGGCATTATATCAAATTCCCTGAAAAGAATTCATGATTTCATGCATTTAATGCATCACCACAAGCATCATACAGTCGGAAACTTTATCGGCGCCCCTGCCAGCCAACGTACCCCGCCACACACGTGCGCAGCACATTTTTCGGACTCGTCCACAGTCACACCAACTTTTGTACAACCGACAAAAGTAGTTCAGGCATCTAGCGGCCAAGAATCGAATTCTCCAGCATGTAAACATGGACACAAAGAATTCGATCCTTTCCACCGGCATCGATACCATGCACAATCATCATTGTGCAAGTATCTTATTTCATGTGTCTCCTGGCCGTTGTGATATCCAGACATTCAAGTCCAATATACATCGACACCTCCTTCCATTCCTCCTCCCACTTCCTCTCCGCCCGCTCGCACTGTGCTCTGACATTTAAGGGTACTTCAAAATCCCCTTTTGTGCGCGCGTTAGTGTAAAAACAAAAAAATTGCTTGTCGCACAAGTTTCCCCCATGGCATGCAGACTATTTACGCAAGCGCATGCACACTACCGATAATGCCCTTTGTCTCATTTCCTTTTTTCTCGTTTCCGTTTGCCCATGACCTGGCAACATGGACAAGCGGTATAATCCCGCCGAGTTCAACGCAGAGAGATCCTCTCCCATTGGTCGCCACAGAGAGAAACTTCACGTTTCTCTCGAAAACCAAGACCCACCCCTAACCACGGAACGAGTCAGTTCAATGAGGCGAGTTTCATCCACTGGCGAGTGCGCACAAGTCGAGAATCAACGGGGTTAGTAAAGCGAATTGACTAAGTAAAATATATGTGAACGTATGCTTAAAATATAAGCTATTATTTAATGAACAAAGCAAACTCTGTGTGCAAATGTATGTGAACGCGTGCTTAAATTGTAAACTATTATTTAATGAACGAAACAAACTCTGTGTAAGATAGTTAAGCGGTTTGACTAAATCTAAAATGTATGGAACTTAGTGCTTAAGTTGAATACTTTTGTAAGTGTAGCCACTGTATCACCAATAAAACTTAAGAAAAAGAAATGGAGCTGTTTTCAATACAATGGTGACCTTCAGCGACCAACTACATCTAACCTTCAAGTAGGGTATTAGTGAACCTGGGCCGTGCAGGCACACATACTAAATAACACCTACAAGTTCATCTGATAAACCTTGGTTTGATATAAATGCGAACAGATTACAGCGACAAAAAAGATCATTTAAACAATGGCGCTCCAATCCAACCGAGGATAACAGAACGAATTTTTTAGAATCAGCAACGCGTTCAACCAAACGATTGATACCTCGAGCAAGGCTTACAACGACAGAGTGACTGGTAGACTCCTCGAATGCCCGACTGGTTCGCGTCCCTTCTGGTCAATGGGAAGGGCTGTCAGCAGTAATTTCGCTTCCTCCTCTTTTCCTCCGTTAGTGACGGATAGCGGGACGTTAGTCACAAATTCAAAAGAAAAGGCCAATGTGTTCGCGAATTTATTTTCCGCGAATTCAAACCACAATGCTGGTCTTTTGGAGCCACCTGTAATCGCGCCGGTACGGTCTTAAATGCAGGATGTGTGGTTCCGCCCGGCTACTATTCAACGCATTCTACGTGGACTGTAAAAACTGTACTCAGAACTATCGCCGGTTCTTGGCAGATTTTTTCTCTAATCCTATGATAGAAGGACCTTTCCTGCCTGTTGGAAAATCGTTCGAGTTCAGACAATCCCAAAAGGGGGGGGGGGGGGGGGGGGGGGGTGTCTCCCACAAAATTACCGTCCTATAGCATTACTGTCTGTGTTATGTAAGGTGATGGAAAAGGTCATCCATGCCGAGTTAATTAAATAATGGGAGTGCAAGAGACTTCTGAATGATCATCAATACGGATTCTGGGGCACACGGTCCACGGGAGACCTTTGACACTTATAACTGATATATGAACATCTGCGATTGAGCGGCATAGCGAATCAAGAGCGTTCGCATTGGATATCTCCAAGGCTTTTGACCGCGTCTGGCACGGGGCATTGCTGAGCAAACTTCGTTCATATGGACTTTCCCAACAGCTTTGCGACTGGACGAGGAGCTTCCTCGAGAATCGATCGATCCGGGTTGTTGTGGACGGTGAGTGTTCGGAACTGTATCCTGTTAATTCGGGGGTGCTCCAAGGTACTATTTTGGTTTCAGCCTTGTTTTTGCTTCACATACATGATTTGTTGGAGACAACGGATAACAATGTGCTCAGTTTTGTGGATGATAGTACGCTTGTTTCCTCTTTTTCGAGTGTTCGAGTGAGTGGTGAAATGTAGACAGATTGACTCTCTGAATCAGGATCTAGATAGGGTCCTGCAGTGGGGAAGGGCCAATCTCGTCGACTTTAATGCAGCGAAGACACAATGTACAACATTCACAAAAAAAAGGTGGATCATCAGGTCCACCGCTGATGTTGGATGGCCGGGCCCTCGAGGCTGGGGAAAGCTTGAAATTGCTCGGCGTCACGATCTGTGGAAATGTATCATGGCGTAAACACAAGTCGAGCATTGCCAGGTCAGCCTCAGGAAAACTGAGCTATCTTTTTAGAGCCAAGAAATATTTTACTCCGGCCCAACTTCTTCTCCTATATAAATTCCAAATTAAATCCGCGCTCGAATATTGCTCTTATGTTTGTAGCTCGGCTTCTAAGCATCACCTCGATCTACTTGAGAGCATACAGAGACGAGCGATCCGCCTGATCGGGGACACCAGCGCTAACGTTGGAACTTCAGTCGCTATCACATCGAAGACGCCTAGCTGACATCTGTCCGTTTTACAGATATTATCACGGGTACTGTTTTTCGGAGATTCGTCGTATTGTACCGCGTAATTCGGTTTTTATGTGCTCTACGAGACAATACGACGGAACGCACCCGTTTGTCGTTCATCTCCCGACGGCGCGAACATGCCTGTATCAGAACTCGTTCCGGTACAGAGCGGCGAAGCTGTGGAATTCCCTCCCTGGGCAAGTGTTTCCGGAGCGTTAAAACCTGCAACTGTTCAAAAAGAAGTGCAACAGTTATTTGATGGTATCTCGGGGCCCCCTATCGGCGATATAGGTTCGCCTCTCCCAGAGTATATTAAAAAACAAAAAAACAAAAAAAAATTATATTAAACATGTTTCTTATTGCTTCTGCCTAATATTTAAATTATAAGTTGAAGTCACGTTTTCAAGTCACAACCAAAGATGTTCACTTTATTTATACCAAAACAATAAATAGCTTAAACAGTGGCAAAATACATCAACGTGTATATGCGGTGGTAGTTCGATGCGTTTGTGCTTCGATTCTAATCTTTGTAACAGGGATTCAAATGACTTCTTTCCCTTATCTTATGACACATAACCGGTTTTTATCAATGCGGCTTCATCCTAGACAAATCGCCAATAGAGACAATCTCAAGTGCCAAAACTTCACACCCTCTTTTTATAGATCTTAAAACTGCGTACGAAAGCTGTAGTGGGCCTACACAATCCCCTGAAAGACTTCGACATTCCGGATCAGCTAACACAGCTATGAACTGGGTTATGTAATCAGTCAAGTGAATGCATCCGGAACATTGACGATCTTTAATGGACTCCAAGAAACTAATAGATTAGTCTATGTAATCATCCCCCCTCCGCGTGGTAGAAACCTTGACGTGGTGCGGGGGCTTAAACTACGATGAATCGCTCAGGCTATGCTAACAGAAGCATACGCTTCCAGTAGGGCCACCCATGTCAGACAGGCTAGCGAGGAGTAGATCTAAGATCTACCGCCCCTAATCCAGGGTGTTACGTGTCACCGTGCCCATTGGATGGTTTGCAGCCAGGGGTATACCGGCTGTATTATAACGGCGCCTCTCTGACACCGGGTCGAATCAGAGCAGTAAGCAGACCTTACCATATCAAAGAGGGGCTCAGATATGGCGGACCATTTGAAACCCCAGAGTGATCCAATGAAATGAATGATCAATACACAAAAAACAATCTCACAAAAAACCCGGTAGGCGTAGGTGTGATGAGCCAACACAAATCATCAGGAAAACACCGACTCGGCAAAAAGAAGACGTAGGGAAAAACTGAAAAAGCGGGATATACGCGTCGGCACGTGGAATGTTCGAACGTTATATAAACCAGGCGCGATACAGACGGTCGTAGAAAACACGAAACAATATAAAATGGACATCGTCGCGCTTCAGGAAGTCCGACTCCCACATCAAGTAATCGAAACCAACGGATTTACACTGGTGTGTGGAGGTACCGATACACATAACCTCGGGACTGGCGTCATCATAAGCAAGAAGATTACGCCCCATGTAAAAGATGTGAAATTTATTAATGACCGGATGTCTGTGCTAAAAATACAGGGTCCATGGTACAATTATGTATTTATAAACGTACACGCCCCAACAGAATCTACCGACGAAGAAACGAAGGACACGTTCTACAAGACGCTAGAAGAAGTATTTGATGGGACCTCATCATTCGATGTTAAAATCCTCCTCGGGGACTTCAATGCGAAAATTGGAAAGGAAGATATCTTCCAACCAACTATAGGTAAAGAGAGTCTACACGACGTTTCAAATGATAATGGAAATCGAATTATCACGTTCGCAGCGTCAAAAGATCTGGCAGTGAAAAGCACGATGTTCAAGCACAAGCAAATTCATAAAGCCACATGGATATCACCCGACGGCGTAACGCGTAACCAAATAGACCACTTCCTCATAGACAAAAGACACCATTCGAATATCCTTGACGTAAGATCACATAGAGGAGCAGACCGGGACTCCGATCATCTTCTAGTGACGGGCAAAATCAGGAGTCGGCTCGCAGCAATCCCACATGGGCAGTCACGGGAGACAAGCAAAAAGGTCGACACTGATAATTCGGAGAGAGACAATGAGGCTCTTCAAACGCAAAAAACGCGAATGGGAGAAGACTCGGATCGAAAAAATCCTAGAAAATTCTAGGGCAAAGAACATCAGAGGTATGTATGTCGGCATAAATTCAATTATAAATGGCTACCGACGAAGAGTCAAAATAATTCGAGACGCAAACGGCTGTCTGGTCACAGAAACAAACAATGTCGTGACAAGATGGAAGCAGAACTTTGAAAATCTACTCAATGTACGCACCCATCAACCACAGATAAATGCACCAAGCGTACATACAGCCGAGCCTCAGATCCCAGAGCCGTCTCTTAACGAATATGTAGACGCAATAAAGCGATTGAAAAACAACAAGGCTCCCGGAGTCGACTGCACACCGGCAGAGCTTGTGAAGCATGGAGGAGAGGCAACCGCTCGAAAGATCCACCAGCTCATCCAAACAATATGGGATAAGGAAGTCACTCCGGAAGAATGGAAAACCTCAATAGTCATGCCCATTTTCAGAAAAGGCGACAGATCTGACTGCGAAAACTATAGAGGAATATCATTGCTCCCAACCGCATACAAAATATTACCAAATGTCAGCCTGGCAAGAATCACACCGTACGCAGAAGAGATACTGGGATACTGCCAATGTGGATTCCGTAGGAACCGGTCAACAAGCGACCAAATGTTCACAATAAGACAACTGCTGGAAAAGAAGTGGGAATACGGAGAGCCGGTTCACCAACTGTTCGTTGACTTCAAAAAAGCCTACGACTCAGTCGCAAGGCAGAGACTCTACCATATTTTAGTTAAGCTGGGAGTCCCAAAAAAATATGCCTCCCTCATTCAAATTTGCATGAACGAAAACAAAGGGCGAGTTAGAATAGAAAACTACCTCTCAGAACCATTTGAAATCCGGGACGTACTAAAGCAGGGAGATGGTCTATCACCGTGTCTTTTTAACCTTGTGCTCGAGTATGTCATCAGAAAGTTACAAGACGACAACATGGCCGGATCATCCCTGAACGGGGTCACACAAGTGCTCGCATATGCGGATGACATCGCCGTTCTGGGCGATAATCTAGAGACTGTAAGTAAAAACTGTGAAATCATCATGCAAGCGGCAGAAGAGGTGGGCCTAGAAATAAATGAAGACAAAACAAAATACATGATTACGGCGAGAGCAGGTGGACCTCAGATAACACATATAAACGTCAGAGGTAAGATATTTGAAAAAGTTGAAGAATTTAAATATCTGGGAACGATACTGACGGCCAGTAACGAAATGTCGAAGGAAATTAACAAGAGACTGCATTCCGGCAACGCGAGTTAGCACGCAGTCAGCAAACTGCTGAAATCCAGACTGCTATCACGTAACATAAAGATCCGTGTCTATAGAACCATAATAATGCCGATTGTTCTATATGGATGCGAAACATGGGCTCTCACAAAACGGGAAGAAAACAAATTCCGCATATTCGAGAATAAAGTTTTGAGGGGCATCTTTGGAGGTAAATATGACGAGGAGGCAGGACAATGAAGGAGACTCCATAACCACGAATTGGAAGAGCTATATCGCAAACCTACAATAGTGAGAGTAATCAAGTCGCGAAGACTAAGATGGGCCGGACACACGAATGGGGAACGATAGGACCGTGCATAGAATTATTGACGGTAGACCAACGGGAAAGAAACCGGTAGGACGGCCGCGACGGAGATGGGAGGACAATGTTAGGTTTGACCTTGAGGAGATCGGATCGAATGGTCAAGCGTGGAAGGAGAGTGCCAAGGACAGGGAACGATGGCGAAGCCGAGTCGGTGAGGTCATGAACTTCCGGGTTCTTACAGGCCAATAAATAATAAATAATAATAATAATAATAATCCCCCAGGGTTTGAAAAAAGCCATCTGTGAATCGGGTAAAGCAACGCCGTGCACAATCTGGAATAAATCCAACCAAATATTGGCTATCAGAAGTTATATTGACAAATCGGATGGCCGTCAAGGATTGAACAGAAAATGTTTCCCCAGAACTTGGAACCTAGTAAAACTGGGATTATGCATGAATCTAGACACAACTTGTGAGAATTACTAACATTAGGTTCACAAAGAGGAGGTATGTACATTTTGAAATGTGTAGTAACTAGCTTCACTTGCCTTGAATCAATAATAACAACCAGTGGCTAAAACTAAAAAAATACTCCTATGGTCTAGCAAAGTTATTCCAATCTTGAAACCTATCTATAACATTAAAATTGTTACTGTATAACATTTGTTAACGTATATAAGTCAGGAATTTGGGTCAAGGGTACTCTAAAGTTTTATCGTGATCAAGAGGAAGATCCTATTCGGGATACTTGACGCTTGAATTCGGAATTATTGATTTCGGAGACTGCTCAACGGCGAAATTGTAGTGGCGGCGCTTACATGACGTTGATGTTGTAAGAAGAAATGAGAATTTCTTTTAGCTTGTACGACCATATAGCAACTACCTTGCTACGTCTTTTGCGGTAAAGAGGCATTAGTGAGTATGCACCAAGTATTGGGAGGCCAAACTGGATGACATAGGTTCGCGCTGGAGACCGCTGGAGAAAACGATCACTGAGAGTCAAGGTGAAGCATTCAATATCGTTAGGGATAAAAAATTCTTGAAACATTTACCATTTTTTTTAGATGGTGAGTATGACATTCAATTATTCTTTCAAGCATGCCAACCTAACATCATGAAACTCGAAGCCATGCAGTTTACAGAGTACAGAACAAAAAAAAACTATATACAAAAAAAAAGCAAACATACGAAGCGAAATATATAAAAAATTCACTACGATTTTGAACGCAGGTCAAAACTTAAACTAGCATACGATTGTATAGTACGTTATTAATTTTCTGAAAGTTTTTTGATACACAAATGAGTATCCATTCAAAATTTGAAATAAACTGTTGTACATTTATTATTCACGATATCAAAATAAGTTTTTCGTTTTCCATGATGAATCACTGGTTATTAGTTACCGAACAGAACGTGTGTGATTGGCACAATTTCGAACGATCGATAAGGCATAAAACTTTTGGTGTGTGACCGACCTCACAGTTGAATATGACACGCGTCAACGCAGCTTAAATTATACGGCACTTGTACACGAAACAAACTACGTGTGTGAATTTAGATGACGATTAAATATGTAATGAGTATTTGCAAACAGCCAACAAATTGGCCCCCTTTTACAGCTTCGTTTTTATTTATCAATCGCTTATGCTAAAGGGGATATTAGCATATTATGCTTTTGGCAACAATATGTATAGTATAATACGGAACGGAAAAGCAGGAAGACTGAGGAACAGAATCGATTCGTTCCTAGTGATAAAAAATCCAAGAGAATGGGATCGTGAAATTTCCGTAAATAATTTAAGTTTCGCTGATTGTCACCATTTTATAGGGATAAATAGTATTACAATTGTATTGCCTAAGTGTTTCAGTAAGACAGAGACAGACTGAACATACGTACATCAGCGCAGATACAGTGTTACCAATAGTAGCACTATAAATGGCGTTTACTCAGTTCAGGCGCCTGACACAAAAACAAGTAATGTACATGATAACCGGGTATTTAAAAACAATAAAATTTGAACAAATAATTAATTTGTTGTGGGCCGTGAATACAAAGAAGTGAATTCCTTCTGCTGCCTACAGTCAATAATAATAGACGGTTACAATATTCGCCTTATTTAGCAAGTCTCTTCACCGGTATCCTGTCCATATCCGAGACTTGTTAAATTGTCCATAATAATTTGTTTTTCCGGGCAAGGTTATGAGTTTTGTGCCATTATTAGACCCCGAGTGGTAGCCGGGGTCCCAACGCCCTCTGCGCCCGGTGAAATACCACCCCATCAAGCTTTAGGGTCCGTGAAATGGTCGGGAGAAATCCCTAGCCATCTTTCGGAGCTTGGCTGATGGACCGGTTCGAGAAAAGGTTGGTTAGGTGGTAGTCGGTCCCAAGGTGAGATACCACCCCGTCACGCTGTACATTCCACGATATCGCCGAGAGAAATCTTCGACGGTGTTTCGGATGTGTGGCTGATGGCCCGGACTGACACGGGGATAAGTCATGATGGTGTCTTCTGATATAAAGAATTCCGGAGGTAAACTAGTCTCCCATTCGGATCTCCGGGGGGGACTATGTCAGGGGGAACATCATGCAGAAATCATGATAAATAACCGAACTTTAAGAGGTTCGTCATCGCATAATCGGGCTCGCTCTCGAGGCTCAGCCCACACTCGACTGGTAACGACATTTTGTAACATCAGGGGCATCGGTTTCACCAATACGAATGAACACGCCGTCTAACAATATTTTCAAACAGCGAAACCTGATATCCTTGCCCTAACTGAGACCCGGGTCGATTCGTCAACTGATTCGACATATCTTCGTTGCTCAGGATACGACTTACATTCGAGATTCCGTTTTAAGGGCGGAGTCTGCGTCTTCGCACGGTCCGATCTGGCTTGCCAGAGGATGGAGGCGTTGGAGCCCAATAATATCGACATCATATGGTTGAGGGTCGTGCTGAGGAATTCTGTTAAATTTCTTTGTTGTCTTTACCGCTCCCCGAATGACGATCGACCGGCGACATTTTTCGAACATCTTTCATATACCGTCGACTGGATACAGATCAACCACCCAGCTTCTGAAATTATTGTCCTTGGCATGGTGAGTCAAGGGCGGTCGCATTAGATATCTCCAAGGCTTTTGACCGCGTCTGGCACGGGGCATTGCTGAGCAAACTTCGTTCATATGGACTTTCCGACCAGCTTTGCGATTGGACGAGGAGCTTCCTCGAGAATCGATCGATCCGGGTTGTTGTGGACGGCGAGTGTTCGGATCTGTATCCTGTTAATTCGGGGGTGCCCCAGGGTTCTATTTTGGCTCCAACATTGTTCTTGCTTCACATAAATGATTTGTTGGAGACAACAGATAACAAAGTGTTCAGTTTTGCGGATGATAGTACGCTTGTTTCCTCCTTTTCGAGTGATCGGCCGATTGGTGCATCTACGTCGCACCAGCTGAGATGTAGACAGATTGACTCTCTGAATCAGGATCTAGATAAAGTCCTGCAGTGGGGAAAGGCCAATATTGTCGACTTCAACGCAACGAAGACCCAGTATACAACATTCACAAAGAAAACCGGATCATCGGTTCCACAGCTGATGATGAGTGGCCGGGCCCTCGAGGCTGGGGAAAGTTTGAAATTGCTCGGCGTCACGGTCTGTGGGAATGTATCATGGCATAAACACGTGTCGAGTATCGCCAGATCAGCCTCAGGAAAACTGAGTTATCTTTTTAGAGCCAAGAAATACTTTACTCCGGCCCAACTTCTTCTCCTATATAAATCTCAAATTAGACCCGCGCTCGAATATTGCTCTCATGTTTGGAGCTCGGCTCCTAAACATACCCTCGACCTACTTGAGAGCGTACAAAGACGAGCGATCCACCTGATCGGGGACTCGGTGCTGACGTCGGGACTACAGTCGCTATCAAATCAAAGGCGACCTCTGTCTGTTTTACAGATATTATCACGGGTGCTGTTCTTCGGAGATTCTTGGCATTGTTCCACGCAATTCGGTTTATATGCGCTCCACAAGACAATCCGACGGATCGCACCCGTTTGTGGTTCATCTCCCGACGGCGCGAACATGCCTGTATCAGAACTCGTTCCGTTACAGAGCGGGGAAGCTGTGGAACTCCCTTCCCACGCGGGTATTCCCGGAGCGTTACAACCTGCAACTGTTCAAAAAGAACTGCAACAGTTATTTGATGGCATCTTGGGGCGCCCACTCGACGCTATAGGTTCGTCTTTCCCGAGAGAAGTCTAATAAAAAAAAAATAAAAAAAAATACACCAACCACCGAAATTGTGCACATTATAATCGCCAGGGACAACACTTTCAGAAGCTGGGTGGTTGATCTGTATCCAGTTGACGGTATGTGAAAGATATTTGAAAAATGTCGTTGGCCGATCGTCACTCGGGGAGCGGTAAGACAACAAAGAAATTTAAAGAATTCCTTAGCACGACCTTCAATCACATGATGTCCATGTTATCGGGTTCCAACGTCTCCATCCTCTGGAAAGCCAGATCGGACCGCGCGAAGACGCAGACTCCGCCCTTAAAACGGAATCTCGAATGTAAGTCGTATCCTGAGCAACGAAGATATGTCGAATCAGTTGACGAATCGACCTGGGCCTCAGTTAGGGCAAGGATATCAGGTTTCGTTGTTTGCAAATATTGGTGGACGACGTTTACATTCGTATTGGTAAAACCGGTGCCCCTGATGTTACAAAATGCTGTTATCAGTCGAACGCCAGCAAATTTATTTTTCAACCTAACAACACCAAGCCATATATTGTTAAGGTCGAGAAAACGTATTTAGATGGACAAGCCCGCCTGGAAAATCTGCCATATTTACCGGAGGTGGCTGCTTTGGATTACTACTTATTTCGGATGATGCAGCCATATTTTATGGAACCGCTGTTCTCTTTTTGCAAAAGCATCAAAATTTGGATTGCCAAATAGATCAACTTGAAAGACCAGGACTTCTTAACACAGGGAATTCAGAAATTGCGTGAAGGATGGGTGAGGGCTGTTGGCGCAAGGCTAACAACCTTGCCCGGAAAAACAAATTATTATGGACAATTTAACAAGTCTCGGATCAGGATCGGATACCAGTGGGGAGACTTGCTAAATAATGCCAAGACCAGATCTCGGTTGTAGTGCCGATGATGATGATGATCATGATGGGTGAACGTTGTGGCAGCAAATGGCGTATATTAGGTTGCACCACATGAAATTTCCGATTTTCGCTCATTCGGAAATAAGAAGTTCTCGAGTGAACATTTGTGCCAGAATGTTAAATTTTCTTTTTTTATAAAGTAAAGTGGTACGTGGGGCGCAAGGTTAATAACCTTGCCCGTAAAAATAAATTATTATGGAAAATTTAACTAGTCTCGAGACTTGCTAAATAAGGCCAAGACGGGATCCCGGTTGTAGTGCCGATGATGATGATGAAAGTGGTTCGTGTGCTTGACGTGTGAGAATTTTAGGGTTCGTTACAAGTACAGCTCTTTTTTTCTAGGAATTGTTTACCATGCTGTCGGTAGTTCAAATTCGAACCCTCTTCCTTTATGAATTTAAAATGCGACATAATGCATCATTGGCAACGAAAAATATTAATGACGCATTTGAGAATGTAGCGGTAAACGAACGCACTATACGACGTTGGTTTGGAAAGTTCCGTTCGGAAGATTTCAAACTCGAAAATGAACCACGTAGGTAGCCGGAAACTGTTGTTGAAGATGGTGTTTTAAGAGCAACGCTGGATGCGGACCCAGCGAAATCGGTGCGGGAGATTACAAAAAGCATGGGAGTATCATCATCATCATCATCATCGGCACTACAACCGGGATCCGGTCTTGGCCTTATTCAGCAAGTCCTGAGGCTTATTAAATTTTCCATAAGGATTTGTTTTTTTTTTTCTTCCGGGCAAGGTCATTAGTCTTGCGCCAGAGGCGCCCCGACGGGGAATCGAATCCCGGTCTCCCGCGTGACAGGCGGGTATACTAACCACTATACTATCGAGGAGCCAATCACCTCTGATGAAAAGTGGATTCTGTATGATAACCGCAAAAGACGTGGCCAGTGGTTGGATGCAGGTGAAAAACCAAAACACACCCCCAAACCTGATCTTCACCTAAAAAAGGTTATGGTGACAATTTAATGGACATCGAAAGGAGCAATCCACTTTTAATTTCTTCAACCAGGGGAAACGATAAACGCTATCAAATATTGTTAGGAAATCGTCCAAATTGACAGAAAAGCAACTTTGACCGTCCGATCCTTTTGTATGACAATGCTAGACACCACACCTCACAAGTAATAGTGCAAAAACTGTTGCAGTTGGAATTTGAAATTCTTCCGAATCCACCGTACTCTCCTGACATTTCCCCAACGCACTACCGTCTTTTCCGCAATCTGGATTCATTTTGCCGGCAGAAGGTCTTGCGGAACCGAGCAGAGGTCATAAGAGCCTTTGAAGTTTTCATTGCCTCAAAAAGTCGGCACGAAAAAAGAATATTTGACCTTGTATCACGTTGGAAGAACGTCATAGAAGCCAACGGATCCTATTTGGATTGAATAAAAATGTACGGAGAAATAATATTGGCTTTTAAATGTTTACTATAACATCGGACATTTCATGTGGTACAACCCAATACTTGAAATATCGGGTTTTCCAATAGGGATTTGTGGGGAGGAAGTATTGTGCCTAACACGGACACTAGGTCCACTTCCTCCTCCATCATAATTTGTTCGCCGCGTAAAACACCGAACCGAAAGTCATCACTAATAAATGAACGAACGCCGTCTCGTTCGTTAGCAACCACGGGTAAAGGGTGAGGGATAAACACCCAGGACACTGCGACACAGCAAGGAAACGAAACCGTTGAAACAAAACAAACGACAACTATATACTGTTCGGATAACGCCTAGATATTTATTATTCATTTTATATCACTGCCCATTGTCTTTTTAACACGTGACACAATAAACACGACTTCGATAACTCCACGCTCAACTCAATGGGTGACGAATAAAATATACGTACAGCAATACCGAGTAATTCGGATTTATTTTGTCCATGTTAAGTGTAATTAACGATTGCAGAGACTGGAACAATTAAATTGCAGAAACGTTTAAACTGCATGTTCCAGCACAATCGGCAGAAGTGCAATTAATTGGGTCAGTTCGCAACCGTAGAAGTTGAACCCGAGTTCAAGTCAGTGAAGAAATATTGACTGATTCAGCGATACACCGCGATTGCGAACCGAAGCCAACAATCGGAAATTGGGACAATTAAAATTAAAATGCATTATCGTCATCGGGAGGTGTTGACCCCGAGGTGACGAGAGTCGGTGGTTTTTGAGAGAAGAGGTATTCAGTAGTTGGTCAGAGTCTGGGGTTGGTCGTGGAGTCGGTGGTTGATCAAGAAGTGGAGTAGCGAATCAAGAGTTAAGTAAAGAGATCGGAAAAAGCCAAAAGTAAAATCGTTTGTAGACAGTTTGCCGAGAATCGAGAGTTAAGCGAATAGATCGGAAAAGGCCAAATGTTAAATTGTTTATTGACAGTGTACTGAGAATCGATAGTGAAGTGAATAAATCGGAAGGGGTCGAAAGAAAAGTGGTTTATTGGTATTTTGCCGAGAGTCGATAGTGGAATTTCGTTGCCAATATAGTGCGTAGTAAATTAATATTCGAAAGATAGGTTTCATGAATATGTTATATGAAAAGAAAAGAGACCTGAAGGAAAGTCACCAAAACAGAAGAGAACAAAAGAAATTAAATAAAGTGGACAAAATAAAGTTAAACACAGAAACAGAAAAAATAGTTTACGCAAACCGAAAAGGTAAAGATATTGTAAGTTGGACAAAAGAAAGTGAATTAAGTAAATTGAAGACTTTTGGAAGTTTGAAAATAGTTAATTTCAATAAGAAAAATTGTGCAAATCATTAAGTCTCTTTATGGAATAAAATATATTACAAAAATAAAAAGTGGAAGAAAACAAAAGAAAGACTCCGTGTTTTAACTATTCAACGAGTGGTGTAAGAATGTTTTGGGCGTTCTTTCTTTTACGTTGTAATTTTTTGCTTCAACGAATAGCCAAAATCATAACTCCCACGACTCCGAATATATATATCGCCACTCCGCCGCGGCGACGGAGAGCGGAAGCCGAACCGACTTGTTCGGTTGGATGATGGTGAACGACTCGGTATCGTATTAAGTCGCTGTCAAAAGAATCTTTGGATGCATCTCCTTTACTTGTAGTGATAACCGGATCTCATTAGAGGAGGTCGTCATGGCACACATGTATGGGTGTACGTCGGTTCTTTTCAAGGATCAAAACCATTAGACGAACGTGGAACACAAAGAAGAGCCATAATGGGCATCCAAGAGATGTGCGTAAACAAATCGAATCTCGTCGGATGCTAATGGGTTTGCTTAGGCATCGTTCGGTAATGAGGGTCAGCTAAATAAATAGCAGCCGCTCATTAAATGAAAAAATAAAGTTTCTCGGATACCACAAACGATATGAATTGTGTACGGTATCGCAGGAAACCTATGTAGGAACAGCGTTCTTCTGTTTGTACATGGTGCGAGTTTAAAGAATTTTATTGCTGGGAGAAAAAGGTCGCCGGCCAATGTGTACGTAAAGAAATTTATCGTACAGATGGCGAAGTTGGAAACAGACGGCGCAATGTTTATGGTCCCTGTCATGACGGTTACATTGTGTGTAAACCGAATTATTTTGTTTACAGGAATTTGTCTGGTACCGAAGGTGCCGAGTTAGTTTGAGATTCCTGATAAGGTAAGAAAGAAATCTTACAGGCGTATGTATGCGAAGAGATGCATGAAAAGGTAAGTTTTCTTTGCAGGGGCTTTAAGATTATAGATTTGATCTAATTAATGCGTGAAACATTTTCAGGTGCTTAATGCGATTGCATTAGCAAAACTTATGTGACTTGGGATGTGGTTATGGGGCTTTTTAGGTAAGTGTACCGTGGGGTTAATGCGTGAAGCATTTTCAGGTGCTTAATGCGATTGCATTAGCAAAACTTATGTGACTTGGGATGTGGTTATGGGGGATTTTAGCTAAGTGTACCGTGGGGTTTGGCGGCACCGCCACAGACTTGATAACTTTGAATTTAATTTGTGAACGCACCCTTTCACGAATCATCGAACTGTCACTCTCAATTTATTCAGTAAACTCATTTTTACCATGGTTAAGATATGTCAAATCAGTTGACAAACCGATCTGGGTCTCAGTTAGGGCAGGGATATCAGGTTTCGTTGTTTGCAAATATTGGTGGACGACGTTTACATTCGTATTGGTAAAACCGATGTTACAAAATGCCGTTATCAGTCGAACGTCGATAGAGTCCTGAGAACGAGCCCGATTTTGCGAAGACGGATTTCTTAAAGTTAGGTTATTTATCATAATATCTACATGATGTTCCCCCTGACATGGTCCCCGCGGAGATCCGAATGGGAAACTAGTTTACCTGTGGAATTATTTGTCTCAGAAGGTACCATCATGATTTGTCTTCGTGTCAGTCCGGGCAATCAGCCATACATCCGAGACATAGTCTAAGATTTCCCCCGACGGTTTCGTGGAATGTACAGCGTGACGGGGTGGTACTCTCCTTGTGACCGACTACCACTTAAGCCAACTTTTTCTCGAACCTGTTCATCTGCTAAGCCCCAAAAGATGGCCAGGAATTTCTCCCGAACATTTCACGGAATCTATAGTACTATAGTCTATAGTCTATAGTACACGAACGAACAACGTCTGCAAATTATAAAAATTTACTACCGAAATTTGGAGTTGGTGACCGCAACTCGGCTCCTCGATAGTATAGTGGTTAGTATACCCGCCTGTCACGCGGGAGACCGGGGTTCGATTCCCCGTCGGGAAGCCTCTGGCGCAAGACTAATGACCTTGCCCGGAAAAAAAAAACAAATCATTGTGGAAAATTTAGCAAGCCTCAGGACTTGCTAAATAAGGCCAAAACCGGTTCCCGGTTGTAGTGCCGATGATGATGATGATGATGATGATGATGATGATGATGATGATGACCGCAACTTTAAGAGCGTTAACTCCAATTTTAGGTCGTAATTCTCGCCCTAGTAGACAGGCAATAACAAGTTTAGTGCAAAAATCTGAGTCCACATATTCGTTGTGTGATGTTGCCGTGTCAGTGAGACAACGGGTTGGTCGAAGTGTCGAAAATATCGCTGCCGTTCAGGCGTCCGTAGCAAACCATCCAAATCAGTCAATTCCACGGCGTTCTCAAGAATTGGGTATCGCCCAGACCACTTTATGGCGAATTTTGCATAAGGATCTTGGTTTACACCCATACAAGATCAAGCTGACTCAAGAATTGAAGCCGATGGACCATTTGAAGCGACGTACGTTCTCCGATTGGGCTCTGGAAAATATGCGCCGAGATGATGAATTTCATCGCAAAATCATCTTCAGTGACGAAGCTCATTTTTGGCTCAACGGGTTCGTCAATAAGCAAAACATGCGTTATTGGTCGGGTGAAAGTGCACATGTGCTTCATGAATCACCACTTCATCCACAAAAAATAACTGTTTGGTGCGGTTTGCATGCCGGCGGCGTCATTATCATCATCATCGGCGCTACAACCGGAACCCGGTCTTGACCTTATTTAGCAAGTCCCGAGTCTTGTTAAATTTTCCATAATGATTTGTTTTTTCCGCGCAAGGTCATTAGTCTTGCGCCAGAGGCCCCCCGACGGGGAATCGAACCCCGGTCTCCCGTGTGACAGGCGGGTATACTAACCACTATACTATCGAGCAGCCCGGCGGCGTCATTGGGCCATATTTTTTCGTCGACGATATCGATCGTCATGTTACTGTGAATGGCCAACGTTATTGCGCCATGATTACCGATTATTTTTGGCCCGTATTGGAAGATATGGACTTGGGCGACATGTGGTTTCAACAGGAGCCACACAGCACACGATACAATCGATTTATTGAAGTGTAAGTTTGATGAGCGTGTTATCTCAAGAAATGCGATTTAACGCCTCTAGACTTTTCTTTGGGGCTACATCAAGTCATTGATCTATGCCAACAAGCCGACGACGTTGGAAGAGCTCAGAGCCAACATTGAACGTGAAATAGCGGCCGTTTCGGCCGAAATGTGTGGCTGAGTCATCGAAAATTGGGTCCAACGAATCGACGGCTGCAAGCGTGCCCTCGCTGGCGATATGAACGAAGTCGAGTTCTATTCATAAATGTTTTGATTGTACTTCAAGCCGATAATAAAGTTTTTGAAATATCTCAAATAGTTTGCGTTTTATTTAATAAAAAAAAATTGTCAAGTCCCTATTGGAAAACCCTCATTTCTACTTTCACGAAAAGGAAGAGTCGTATTCACACGGAGTTTATACCACAATCTTACGCGACACCAATGAGGTGTCCTGCAATGTATTATATTATTAAAAAATGTGTTCCACAAAGAGTGAAAGAAAACATTCTCTTTTGAAAACGCTGCAAACTGTTGAACTCGATGTTGGAAAAAATTTTGGCGGGCAGTAAGGTCAGTGGTGGCACAATGAAGTAAAAGGTTCTTCCTTTTTTCGTTTTTTTACAGAAATATGTCCTAAATATAGTTTTGGAGATCTCTAAGCACAGAACAGCTCGTTCTTCTAAATAGTGTGAACTATTTGATGGTTATCTAAACTAGAGAATGTCAAATGCTTGTTCGGCAAAAGCTGCAAACTAAATAAACTATATTTTCTAGGCTGTGTACATTTAAATGGGATTGAATTAAAACCTAGAAAGATTGATTGTAATAAACACGAAACTTGAGTAAACTAACGTGATTCAATAATAAAATTAATAAAATAATAAGTGTTTGGAAATAAAAGCATTCTGGACTAAAGCACGTCTGCGGAATTAAAGGGAAATTCCGGTTTGTTCGGTTCAAAAAATCAATTTTTTTGCTTAATCGATAGTTTTATACTTCAAAAATAATATGTTAAAATTTGGAAATAAAATCTTAGGTGGTTCCAAAGTTAAAGGTCATTAAAGAGTCGGGTCTCCCGCGGATACAAATTCGTATCATAGGTGGCAACTACCGTGTATTTAGAAAGATGCAGACTATCCATTTATGGGCATTAATTTGCTTCGCTGTTGGCTTGGGCCAACTGCCACTTCTTTGAATATGTCGCAATCTTGTGCGACTGAACGATCTGAGAAAGGCCTAGGATTCAAACTGATCGTCGAATGCAACTGTGGTGAGAGGGTCATCGAGTCCTGTCCACGAATCGCCAACAAAGCTTACGAAATTAGTCGTAGAATAGTATTCGTAATGCGCATCTTGGGTGTCGGGTTAAATGGATTACATTGTTTCACTTCTCTGATGGATATTGGCGAATTTACGAAACACATCTACTACGCTGCTCTCAATAATGCACACACCGCTTGTATCGGCGTTTTTTCTTCCGTGATAAAAAAGGCTAGCAAAGAAGAAAAAAAAACTGATGAAAGTGAAGATAAAAAATTTACTGCTTCTGAAGATGGTAGTTGGAGCAAAAGGGGTCATACTACTAATTATGGCGTTATGACATTGATCGGCAACAAAACAAACAAAGTTCTCGATCTTACTGTGAAATCGCGTTATTGCCAAGGCTGCAACCTTATGAAAACAAAGAAAGGCACCCCTGAATATAATACTTGGTGGGATGAGCACGAACCAGTTTGCAGATTGGATCACAATGGAATCGGGTAAAATGGAGCCTGACGCAATGTTAGAGATGTTCGACTGCGCTTTTGATCTGCACGACCGCATTTACGAAAGGTACGTTGGAAGAATCATTTCCAAATGTTGTAAAGGCCGAGTGTATCAATCGCGTGGGAAAGCGAATCGGTTCGCAATTACGCGGCGTCATAAAAAAAGCAAAAAAGAACAGACCAATTAGGAGGAGCTGGTCCTGGCAAACTTACGGGAAACAAGATAACAGAACTGACGACTTATTACGAACTTGCGATTAGACGCAATGCTCACTCTGCTGAAGAAATGGCGAAAGAAATTTGGGCAACATACTACCACAAAATATCAACCGATGAAATCCGCAACATCAAAACTGTCCAGAGGGCCCGGAGTCATAGTGCAAATGGAAACGCGCGGAAGCTGCGAATGAGCTGTCAAAGTTCCACCACGACAAACCTCCCTTGGATCCTAAAGTACGAACAGCTATTTACCCAGTTTACGTAAAACTGACAGATCCCGATTTGTTAAAAAAAAATGCGAGGGAGGTTTCACGCAAAATAACAACGAAAGTTTCAATGCTACTATCTGGCAAATGGCGCCAAAACACACATACAGTGGAAAGAAAATCATTGAAGTTGCGGCTCTTACCGCAGCTTGTATGTTTAATGAGGGGTTTTTACCCGTATTGCTAATAATGCAAGTCATGTGCACCAAAATTGGGTACGCTGCGAGAGCGTTTGCGAACGAGAGGGACAGAGATCGGCTGCAAGACGCTGACCGCAACCTAATATACAACTCGCGCGAGGCACGAACAGCTAGAGAAAAGGCGAAAGTGCAACTGGACCCCCAATTCGAAGCCGTGGAAGGAATTGTTTATGGTCCAGGAATAGATGTCTAGCTGTTAGTATAAAATCATGAATAAAATCCGATGATTTCATGAAAAAAATCACTTTTATCTTCTGTCTAATTTATCCTCAAACTTTGAATGCGTTTTTCTCGAAACGACTTTTTTGAGTGCGGTGTAAGCGATAATATGAAAACGGTGTATGCGATTCTTATGAAAGTTCGCACGCATATTTTTAACAAGCACACGCAAATTGTGAGTGAATTACTTTTTTATTTATTTATTTATTTTTTTAGTTATAACTAAAAAATAGAGCAAAAAAGGGCCGAAAAATCAAATTTTTTTCAATAGTCCGCCATTTTGTTGTTTTTTATCAATTTTAATTTTTTTGCACTCACATCGGGCTAAATGTATTTAAGTTCAATAAACTATTTGCATTTTTCGTATTTTTTCACCGGGGACGAAAATAACCCTTACACGAGCAGAACGGATGGCTAACTTTGAACAACTGGAGGAGGCGATTTCCGGTTCCGGAGTGACTCGACAAAATTTACAAACGTAGTCGAAAGATGAATAAAATGTTTAAAAAAAAATTGTTGTTATATCTTTAAAAAAATCATGAAAATAACCTATTTTTTGACCCGACAAACCGGAATGTCCCCTTAAAAGTTGATCTACTACTATACACGTACGGGCAAATGTTGGGTGTAGGAAACGAATGAAGTATTCAGATGATATGGCACTATACAAATAAGTAGTTCAAGTGATAGAGAACCGTATCTTTCTATGCTCAAAAAATTCAATAGCCCTGACAGAAAGATTATCATGAATACCTTGACCACAACTTTCTTCCAATTTACCACAGCAGTGGAATCAACTTGGAATCTAATGCAACGGCCACTTAAAAAATGGTAGTCACTTACCAATGAAACAAACCGTAATAAAAAGAAAAACCACATTAAAACAAAATGCTTTCACAAGGATCCTTTCAAAGAGGATTACTTCTTACCTCAGACATCCGGTGAATCAACTGACCAGACGCAACTTCATCACTCACAGGAAGGTGCACTGCAATCTAAGTCTTCCACTGACCAACATTTTTTTGTCTTGTGATTTGCTGCTCCTTTTTTGATGCTCTTTCTCTCAGAGGATTCGGAATTCAATTGTGGCATTCACTATTTTAGCAGGACACACTTGATCGGCTGACTGGAGTTTCATTTGTCAAGCTGCATTTCTTTAGTTTTTATGTTGTAAAATAAATCGTTTCCTTCCCGGTGTCAGTTTTATTTGTTCTTTTTTTTTTTTTTTATAAAATTAACACTTGAATTAAATAGTTTCAAAGGAAAAAAGTTTTACACACAAATTATGTTCTTGCGAGCACTGTTATAGTTTTGACACTTCTAATGGCAGTACACAGATAACGGTTACTAAATTCTTCTTGACGTTAGCGCACAATTGTGGAATGTAAAGAACAATTCTTTTCGTTTTGATTGCAATTATCGTTTTATATCTGTTGTCCCATGGTAGTCAATTTTATCTACTTGTGTTCTTGGTTCCAGTTGCAGATTCTTGCCCACAATATTGCAGTTATTTCATCCGTGGATAATCAAGTCCAATTACATTCCACAAATTCTCAACCACAATCTTTGAATCCAAATTGCTGGGGTCGAACAGGTGACATCGTCCAGTGGGGCATTTCAGTGGGTTATTTAATTTATCGTTACTTTTAATGCAGTAAAATCCTTTTGTCGCCAGGTCACAGTTCAAAGTACTTAGTGCTTATATTCACAAGTACATCTCACAGGGATCAGACTACTCCTGCTTTTAGTAAATCAGTAAACTAGAACTTAAGCACAAACTTCTACTCACTCGGGGAATCTGCGACCGACTAAATGAAAACTCAGCTGTGCGGTTCTATTTGAATGGACTGCAGACTGGAGACGATAAAAGGCGACAGAATTCCACCAGAAGTACCAGCAGCTGCGATGGTGGCTGACAACACATTGATCGTCTGTGATATGAGGGTTGAACTCTTGGTTGGTCGCTGTAAGGGCGCGAGCGCACTGGATTCCTTGTACTCGTTTCTTTCGTTTCCTTTTTCGTGCCAATAACTTGAACACTTGTGCCCTGGATTCCATCCAGGATGCAGGCTGCTCAGCAACTGATTAACTATCAACTAACATACCCGGCACCTGCCTAGAAACCAGCTTCTTACTCGAATTACAGCGTTCTTTTTCTTATTTTCCCTGCCTCTGTATCTGGCTACAGTATAAGAGTGACAGAAAGTTGTTCATAGAAGAGCCTGTATAAGGCATAGGGATCGAGTGCGCATGTGGTAAGCTTTTTCCGTGCCTGGCGGTGTCCCCGATGGATTGATATATACGACAGTCAATAAAAATTCAAATATGTGTCTGTTGGAAGCAACCCCTTTCGTAAACGGTACACACCATTAGTCACGAGCGCAACTACTAAGCGCGACCTCTTACAAATTGGTGACATTTATGGACGTACGCTCCTGTATACATGGAGTATGTTCATGGAATGAAGTGTTAATTTTTCATTAAGTACATTTGCAGAAATGTGGCCCATGGGCCCCGGGGAGCCGTATGGCCGCGCTATACAGCCAGGTCCCGGTTTCTCATTTGAATAAATGGAACACAAACGGACTTGGCTTCGTCTTTATGGATGAGAATAGCTTATGTGCTTTTCATGAGTGAATTGGGAAAAAGAGGGAATACGAAATTCCACAAAAAAGAAAGGCGAATGTTTTCAGATCCCGATTTACCTAAAACCCATTCGAATTTGAGGACAAAAGATTCGAGATAGTTACAGCTTGTTAAGCATTCAATATCAGCATAACTAACGGATAAAGCCATGAAAGGAAACGTAACCCAAATTGATAACAGCTCAACTTATGCGTTGCGCACATCGGCTCCGAACACGATTTAAAGAGTAGACACATATTGTGGCGTGATAAAGGAAGAATGGGATACATTCAGGCAACAGGTGTATACAGGATAATAACAAGAAATGTGTGTAGCGTATCTTTGGCAAGGGGAAAACTAGGATCTACCGAAAATCCTCGACCGTATCTATCCGGGTTAGAAGATGATACTTATAGAATACCGTAAAAGGATGGGGGAATAAATGTAGCATCATTAGGGTTTTCATCGAATAATAAAAGGGGACTACAAATCTCGGATTCCGAAGGTGATGGTAATAACAATTTAAAGTCATTTTGTAAAGCAAGACTATGCAATTACTTAATATGCGAAGGGTAAGGTAACTATCTTGTAGAGAAGAGTTTTGTGCGATTTGGAAAGGTAAATTAATAAAAAAATATATACTTTTGACATTCATTCGAATGCCTGATTGTGTCATCATCCATTCAAGGACATTTAATGATGTCATTTCTAAGTGAAAGTGATTTAAAAGTTATACTCCCAACACCATTCCGCACTGGACTCTTTTATAGACGATGGGCTATTTTCGGGTTCTTATTTGTGATCATGCCGAATAATAGGATCCTATTTCTGGAGTTAACAAATTAATTAAAAATGGACATCAAGATATGCTTTGCGCCATGACCACGCAAATAAATAAACGCGATGTCACTGTATGCTCACCCAATGTATTGTAATACTGTTCGTATATTAGTGCTGTCATGCTTTTTTGGTTTTCATGGGACGCGACTTATAATGTTAATTGGCGGTTTTGTATACTTCGGGGAGTTTTGTCGCACTTGGGATCTTTTGCTCGCTTTATTTTATATGTGCACACAAAAGGCATTTTATGACATTTAAATGTCAAGATGCCCTGTGGGGCCGCAAGAATAAAATGAGGATAGCCAACGTCAGTGTCGGTGCAGATGTGTTTTACGAAATTCACAAAACGGATTTTTTGATGTTCTTAACTTCAATGGCTTGTGGGGCGGACGAAGTGAAGTGTGACTCATTTTGTAAATAATTGACAGGATAACGCTGGTAAAAATGGGGAATGGAGAGGGTGACAGTGTGGAGGTCAGGGAAACATAGGCATCCAATTTATGAGGGGGGGGATATAGTATATAAAATAGGAAATAGCATTGTCAACTCCGGAATCTCAATTTCGACTACATCCAACGCTCTGGAGACATGCAGTGGGATGACCCTGTTTTCATCGAAGTTGTGGGAGGATTGACGCCACTTTTCAGTAAGGTAGAATATCAGATCTGTGTATCTGTTTCTACGTAATCCATATCGGCGGATATTAAGGAGATGCGTCGTTTCCAGTTATTTCAAAAGTTGACAGTTAATCAAAAACTTCGATAGAGTAGAAGTGCTGTAGGTCAACGGGTTGACAGTCTTACATTACCATAATAGAGTACGGACGTGTGTTCAGTTCGATTCGTGGAATTAGTGATCAGTCTAAACATATTGTAGTGTTAGCGGACAAAGTGTGTCATTTATAACCAAACTTAAATAAACTGAATACTAATGTAACACGCTCGACATACAAGACATACCAGATGTACCGGTGTGAAGTGAGCGTCAAAATACAAATGTATCGATAGGGAACGTTTGTTGTGAACAAGCCCATATATTTTTTTTATTTGGTTGCTATGACATCTGTCAAACATATTTAGTATGCATCAAGTCATTGTACAAACAACATCATTTTTTTTAATCCTGTTATGTCGAAATTTGTACCAGAAAATTATGATTTGCGGAGAGCATTAATTTTTTGTTTTCATTTGAAGAAAAGTGCTGCAGAGTCGCATCGAATGCTTGTCGAGGCTTATGGTGATCATGCTCTATCGGAAGCAACATGCAAAAGATAATGATAATGGTTTTGATGTGCGAAATGTAGAACGTGGAAGACCACCAAAAAAGTTTGAAGACGCCGAATTGAAAGCAATGTTGGATCAAGATGATACTTTAAGTCAAAAACAAATAGTACAAATGTTAAATGTTGCACAACAAACAATTTCTGACCGTTTAAACGCTATGGGAAAGATCCAAAAGTGTGGAAACTGGGTGCCACATGAATTGAATGACAGGCGATGGAAAAGCGAAACACCACATGTGAAACGTTGCTTCTACGACACGAAAGGAAGTCAGTATTGCATCGAATTGTGGCTGGTGATAAAAAATGGATTTATTTTAAAAATCCTAAACGCAAAAAATCATGGGTACATCCAGGAGAAGCGACAACATCGACTGCAAAGCCTGATCGGTTCAGAAAAAAGACAATGCTCTGTGTTTGGAGGGCCCAGAACGGGGTGGTGTATCATGAACTTCTAAAACCTGGGGAAACTGTTGATGCGCAACGCTACCGACAACAAATGATCAATTTGAACCACGTATTTATCGAAAAACGACCAGAATGGGTCTCAAGACACGGAAAGGTAATTTTGTTGCATGGCAATTCTCCGAGTCATACAGCAAAACCCGCCAAAGAAACAATAAAAGCTCTCGGTTGGGCAGTGTTACCCCACCCGCCGTATTCACCAGACTTGGCACCCTCCGACTTCATTTGTTTTCATCGATGGGGCATGCATTGGCTGAGCAGCATTTCAATTTCTACGCAGAAGTCGAAAATTGGGTCTCCGAACGGTTTGCCTCAAAGACGACCGGTTTTATTGGCGTGGTATGTACAAATTGCCAGCAAGGTGGGCGAAATGTGTAGAAAGCAATGGGCAATACTTCGAATAAAATGGTTTTTACTTTCGAAAAAAAACTTTTTACCTTTTAAAAAACAACGCTCACTTCATACCGGTACACCTGGTATATACCGCGCGTGTTATAAATCGAACCGGGCTGTACTATCTTGCGTTTTTAATCTGTTGGTTAATAGGTGGTTCAAGACAGGAAAAGCCAAAAACCAAAACAAGCAAAGAACATAACCGTTTTACTAAAGGGCGTCGATCATGACACAGAATCACCGGTTTTGGTAGAAATGCCTCATAAGCTAAAGCATGAATACCTTGAATTTATCGTGGTAAGACAATTCGCCACATGCACAAGTCAAGGAAGGAAAACCGAAAACTTACCCCCCCCTACTTGGTAGAAACTTAACGTGGTGCGGGGGCTTAAATTACAATGAATCACTCAGGCTGTGCTGACGCAAGAATATGCTTCCGGTAGGGCCACCCATGTCAGACAGGCTAACGAAGAGTAACACACAAAGATCTGTCACCCCTAATCCAGGGTGTTATTCGCCGCCGTGCCAATTGGATGGTTTGCAGCCACGGGTATACTGACTGAATTATAACGGCGCTTCTTTGACACCGGGTCGAATCAAAGCAGTATGTAGACCTTACTATATCAAAATCGAGTTCTAATATGGCGGACTATTCGAAATCCCGTGGAAACAAAAATGAATAATCAATATACACAAAACAATCCCATGAAAAGCCCGGTAAGGGAAGTTGCGATGAGTCGACACTACCATAAGGGAACAAATCTTCAAGAAAACGCCGACTCGGCAAAAAGAATACGTAGGGAAAAACGGAAAAAGCGGAATATACGCGTTAGCACGTGGAATGTTCAAAAAAAAAAAAAAAAAAAAAAAAAAAAAAAAAAAAAAAAAAAAAAAAAAAAAAAAAAAATGTAGATAAGTTTAGGTAACTTAAGTAAGTTAAATTTTAAGAAAAAAAAAAAAATTTACAAAGTTTTACAAATTTTTCTTTGTCTTTCAAATAATTATAAGTTATGCCACAAAGTTCTGTCGCCGAAAGGCAAATTATACAAATATTAAGTAATGTTTAGCTTAGAGCGTCTGCGAAGGACCAGTAAGTTATTATATAAGATATTTAAGCTAGAATTTAAGCATTTTTTGTCTAGCCTTTAACTTAGAAACTAAGAATATAGAAAGAAAATAAAAAAATGTTTAAAAAATGAAAAATGAAAAACGTGGAATGTTCGAACGTTATATAAACCAGGCGCAATACAGATGGTTGCACACAACGCGAAACAATATAAAATAGACATCAACGCGGTTCAGGAAGTCCGACTTATACATCAAGTAATCGAAACCAACGGGTTCACACTGGCATGTGGAGGCACCGACACACATAACATCGGAACCGGCTTCATTATAAGCAAGAAGATTATGCCCCATGTAAAAGATGTTAGATTCATTAATGACCGGATGTCGGTGCTAAAAGTACAGGACCCATGGCACAATTATCTACTTTCAAACGTACAGGCCCCAGCAGAATATACCGACGAAAAAACGAAAGACACGTTTTACGAGATCCTAGAGGAAGAACGTACACGCCCCAACAGAATCTACCGACGAAGAAACGAAGGACACGTTCTACAAGACGCTAGAAGAAGTATTTGATGGGACCTCATCATTCGATGTTAAAATCCTCCTCGGGGACTTCAATGCGAAGATTGGAAAGGAAGATATCTTCCAACCAACTATAGGTAAAGAGAGTCTACACGACGTTTCAAATGATAATGGAAATCGAATTATCACGTTCGCAGCGTCAAAAGATCTGGCAGTGAAAAGCACGATGTTCAAGCACAAGCAAATTCATAAAGCCACATGGATATCACACGACGGCGTAACGTGTAACCAAATAGACCACTTCCTCATAGACAAAAGACACCATTCGAATATCCCTGACGTAAGATCACATAGAGGAGCAGACCGGGACTCCGATCATCTTCTAGTGATGGGCAAAATCAGGAGTCGGCTCCCAGCAATCCCACATGGTGAGTCACGGGAGACGAGCAAAAAGTTCGACACTGATAAACTGAAAGACTTGCGCAAAAGGGCTGAATATCAAGACGAACTAACGAATAGATTTACCATTCTAGAGAATGGGAGCAGTGAGGAAGAGGAAGCTAATAGTGTGGACACTAAATGGCCATAGATCAGAGACACAATCAAACTAACAGCCCAAAAGGTATTAGGATTTAAGAAAACAATTAAGTCCAAACCTTGGTTTGACGATGAGTGCAGGGCGATGATCGAAGAACGTAAACGCCTCAGAACGACCCACATAGAAAGATATGATGAAGTCAACGCAGAAAGATACGTGACGATTCGGAGAGAGACAGTGAGACTCTTCAAACGCAAAGAAAGCGAATGGGAGAAGACTCGGATCAAAAAAAAAATCCTACAAAATTCCAGAGCAAAGAACATCAGAGGTATGTATGCGGGCATAAATTCAATCATAAATAGCTACCGAGGGAGAGTCAAAATAATTCGATATAAGATGGAAGAAGTACTTTGAAAACCTGCTCAATGTGCGCACCCATCAGCCACAAATAAACGCACCAGGCATACATACAGCCGAGCCTCAGATCCCAGAGACCTCTTTCAACGAAGTTGTAGACGCAATAAATCGATTGAAAAACAACAAGGGTCCCGGAGTCGACTGCATACCGGCAGAGCTTGTGAAGCTCATCAAACAATATGGGATATGGAGGTCACTCCGGAAGAATGGAAAACCTCAATAGTCGTCCCAATTTTCAAAAAAGGCGATAAATCTGACTGCGAAAACTATAGAGGAATATCATTGCTCCCACAACCGCATACAAAACACTAACAAATGTCATACTGGCGAGAATCACACCGTACGTAGAAGAAACACTGGGAGACTACCAATGCGGATTCCGTAGGAACCAGTTAACGAGCGACCAAATGTTCACAATAAGGCAACTACTGGAAAATAAGTGGGAATACGAAGAGACGGTTCACCAACTGTTCGTTGACTTCAAAAAAGCCTACGACTCCGTCGTAAGGTAAAGACTCTACCATATTGTAGTTGAGCTGGGAGTCCAAAAAAAATATGCCGCCCTCATTCAAATTTGCATGAACGAAAACAAAGGGCGAGTTAGAATAGAAAACCACCTCTCAGAATCATTTGAAATCCGGGACGGACTAAAGCAGGGAGATGGCCTATCACCGTGTCTTTTTAACCTTGTGCTCGAGTATGTCATCAGAAAGTTACAAGACGACAACATGGCCGGATCATCCTTGAACGGGGTCACACAAGTGCTCGCATATGCGGATGACATCGCCGTTTTGGGCGAAAACCTAGAAGCTGTAAGTAAAAAGAATGAAATCATCATGCAAGCAGCAGAAGAGGTGGGCTTAGAAATAAATGAAGACAAAACAAAATATAAGATTAGGGCGAGAGCAGGTTGACCTCAGGGAACACATATAAACGTCAGAGGCAAGAGATTTGAAAAAATTAAAGAATTTAAATATCTGTGAACAATACCGACGGCCAGTAACGGAATGTCGAAGGAAATTAACAAAAGACTGCATTCCGGCAACGCTAGTTGGCACGCAGTCTGTAAACTGCTGAAATCCAAACTGCTGTCACGTAATATAAAGCTCTGTGTTTATAGAATCGTAATCATGCCGATTGTTCTATACGGATGCGAAACATGGGAAGGAAACAAATTCCGCGTAATCGGGAATAAAGTTTTAAGGAGTACTTTTGGAGGTAAATATGTTGAAGAGGCAAGACAACAGAGGAAACTCCATAAGCACGAAGTGGAAGAGCTATACCGCAAACCTACAACAGTGAGTGTAATAAGGTCGCGAAGCTTAAGATGGGCCGGTCATGTGGCGAGAATGGGCAACGATAGGATCGTGCGTAGAATTCTTGACGGTAAGCGAACGGGAAAGAGACCGACAGGGCGGCCACAACGGAGATGGGAGGACAATATTAGGTTGACCCTCGAGGAGATCGGATCGGATGGTCGAAATCGGATCAGATGGCCAAGCGTGGAAGGAGAGTGCACAGGGCAGGGAACGATGGCGCAGCCGAGTCGGCGAGGTCATGAACTTCCGGGTTCCTATAGGCTAATAAATAATAATATTATATAATAATAATAATAACCTCTTTTTCTGTTGCAGTTAATAACATATAAATAAAAAAATAACAATAAATTGTCACATAGGACAAACTGAAAAAGTCAGAGACATACTACAATTTGTCCGCTGCCCAGACCATAAAACTCTTTTAAAAAATACGCAGTATGTCGGATGAGAGACATCCCGTTAACCATCGAGGATGTTCAAAATTCCGAGAATTAATGACGAGAAATCCGGTAATAAAAAAAAAGAGAAGTCGAACAACAACAATGTCCGTGACATCACAGCGGTCTTACACAAATAACTTCAGGCGGGGAAAGCACAAAACAGGCTACAACACTAGTAGCCTCCAGCAGACATGTCACAATCTTGCTCAATTTGCAGAGGCAGAGGTGCAAAACCATGTAAACGAGATCTAGTCGTACCTGCCCAATTTAAAAAAAGAGGTCAATATAAACATACCAACGGATAGATCAATAAAAGCTCTTGTCGTAAATGCAAATTCACTAATAAGAACTGAGAGAAGAGCCACGCTCTTCAACCTGTTGTAAGATGAAAACCCCGATGTACTTCTGGCGCGGAAAACAAAGTTTAACCAGAAGCATAAGATAGTACACAAAAACTATGATATTATACGAAGAGACGATCTAATTTCCAACAAGGAGGAGGTGTCCCAATCTTTATTAGAAGTCATTTATATAGTGGAAAAGTGAGCAGGCTCCGGGTATTGGAAGCCTGTATCGTAACATTATCCATTTTGAGCAGGGCTCGAGACTCTCTTTCGATGTTTGTAATTACACCTGGAGAAAAACTACTTATTCAGGGGAGGAGATATGAACCCCAAACATAAAGATTTGTTTTTATAATCGTTGTTCCAGTTCCGCCGAACACTGTCCACAAATGAAAGACGTTGACTTAATTTTTTTGACTGTCCTTTTCCTTTTCCTTTTGTTTTTTATCTTTTGTATTATTAAACACTTTTTTTTTTAAATCCGCTTGCTGACCCGAAGACAGAATCGATATATTTCTTACTTTTCGCCCGGAACTTACTCCTGCAACGTTAATTTTAGGAAAGAAACTCACCTCAGTTGTTCTCTCTTTTCTAGTGTCACGTACGTCGGCCACCACCATCATTTGATACTTTGTATTTAATATAATTTTGTTTTAAAATAGTACGATGGTAAGGTGGTGGAGGAATTGCACGATCCAGAAGTGAATTTTTGAACACGCCCTGATTCGGGTGTGGATCGTGCAGTTCTTCGAGTTCGAATTTATTTTTCGAAGTGGACGTGAATGGAGAGCGAGAGAGACGGAGGGTTAGCCTTTTTCTAGAATACGGTCTTAAATTCCGTTGCTGACGGTTTTTGTTTTTGCAAAAAAGGAAAAAAAATGGAACAAAGGAAAGGAAAAGAAAAGGCTGACGGTGGAAAAGCAAGGAAAACAAAAAGAAAAGTTGTAACTTCTTAAAACATTGAAATTGTACGATAGGGAGAGTTTAAAGTTGTAAAAGTTAAAAATCATACAAAATAAAGTCGTAATAAAATTGATAACTGTCAGACAGAAGTTTTCGTAGAGGAAAGAACAAATTTCCGAAATTATAAATCGAGTCCAGGCTGAGGCGGAGTAATTCTCAAGGTGACCCATATAGGATTCTTGGAGTGACTCCATGCAACTGCTCGGGATATTCAAAAAGCGTACAAGCGAGTGACTGGGAGTGGAAATCTCGCAAGGCGGCACGCAGCGAAAACATTCCTGATCAGCGTTTTCCCGGATCTAAGGTAACAGATTAAACATTAATTAGTTTTCGGTGGCAAAACCAGCAAAAAGAACTGCCACAACTGGCGCTGCGGACAGGATACACCGGGTGTGGCAGTTCTTTTTGCTGGTTTTGCCACCGAAAACTAATTAATGTTTAATCTGTTACCTTAGATCCGGGAAAACGCTGATCAGGAATGTTTTCGCTGCGTGCCGCCTTGCGAGATTTCCACTCCCAGTCACTCGCTTGTACGCTTTTTGAATATCCCGAGCAGTTGCATGGAGTCACTCCAAGAATCCTATATGGGTCACCTTGAGAATTACTCCGCCTCAGCCTGGACTCGATTTATAATTTCGGAAATTTGTTCTTTCCTCTACGAAAACTTCTGTCTGACAGTTATCAATTTTATTACGACTTTATTTTGTATGATTTTTAACTTTTACAACTTTAAACTCTCCCTATCGTACAATTTCAATGTTTTAAGAAGTTACAACTTTTCTTTTTGTTTTCCTTGCTTTTCCACCGTCAGCCTTTTCTTTTCCTTTCCTTTGTTCCATTTTTTTTCCTTTTTTGCAAAAACAAAAACCGTCAGCAACGGAATTTAAGACCGTATTCTAGAAAAAGGCTAACCCTCCGTCTCTCTCGCTCTCCATTCACGTCCACTTCGAAAAATAAATTCGAACTCGAAGAACTGCACGATCCACACCCGAATCAGGGCGTGTTCAAAAACTCACTTCTGGATCGTGCAATTCCTCCACCACCTTACCATCGTACTATTTTAAAACAAAATTATATTAAATACAAAGTATCAAATGATGGTGGTGGCCGACGTACGTGACACTAGTTAGTTTCTCATCCACTGGAATCTTCTCTCTTCCAGGGGATCTCTCTGTTCTAGGGGATCGCCAGATCCTCCTTTCGTGATGCAGATAGAGTGTGGATGCCCCACACACACACAAACCCGAACGTTACTATCCGTGTGCCCGAAGATACGCCGAGGATTGTTATACACTTCTGCGGTGTCTCTTTTGTATACTCTGTCCTTAGTAAATTCCTCCGCCGAATTCGTCATTTTCGGCTGTGATGTGTTTGCGTGGTTGGTATCTCATTGTAGGAACGGTGTTATTTCGTTTATTGTTTATCTGCTGTTCCTACAATGGTCCTTTCTGTTGTGGATCCGCCCTAAGCTGCGTGCTCTATGCGATTGTAGCGCCGGACCGGGCGTTACGAGTAAAGGGCAAGTGAATTCACGCCTTAATGCGCTCGCTCTACTCCTGACAGTTATACCAGACCGAGTGCGTCTTTTGGTACATGCGTCTCTTTCATATTGCCGCGTCAGACTAATACATATTTGTTAAAACCAAGTTTACGAGTGCTTCGTTGAATAAATAATACCTTTCGTACGAGGAGTCGTCCGTTCATTTCATATCCTGCTACAACAGGTTATGGGCCCAGGCTTAAACATCGTCTGGACATTCGTAATTGGAAATCGAAAAGACAGGAAGACAACGTGGAAATACACGCAGAAATATAACCCCACTGCAAACAAAATGGACGGTCAAGCTACGAACATAATACGCATACAAATGCTAACCAGGGAAAATTATGATACCTGGAGACTAAGAATGCGGGCACTCATGACAAAAAAAAAAAAAAAACGTGGGCTCACGCAAGCGGTGAAAAACCGAAACCGGAAGCAGCCGAAAATTTGCAAGCGTGGAAAGACGAGGACGAAAAGGCGAACGCCGATTTGTATCTCGCTGAACTCAGGCAAATTAGATACTGCGAAACAGCCCGTGAAATTTGGTTTAAACTGGAAGCAATTCTCAAATCAAAAGGACCGGCGAAAAAGGCATCATTGTGGAAACGGCTAATGAATCATCGACTCAACGAAGGCGGAGATGTACAACGACACGTCAACGAATTCTCCGATATGGTCGACAAAATGTCCGAATTATCCGTACAAGTCAGCATTGAATTACAATCGATCATGCTTTTACACAGTCTGTCGGAGAGCTACGAGAATTTCAGATGCGCCATCGAGTCAAGATGTGAGTTACCTTCGCCGGAACATCTGAAAATTAAAATCCTCGACGAAAGCGCGACGAGAAGACAACGCAGCCAAGCCGAAGACCAAGAAATGTTCGCGAGAAAAGGAACGCCGAATTGGAAAAAGACTACGAACAAAGTCTCGAACAAGTCCGTCGATAAATCGGATGATCGACGTACCGGCGGACCATTCAAATACAAATGCCATAGATGTCGTCAAATCGGTCACAAGGCCATAAATTGTCCGGAGAGGGCCGAACGAAACACGAAACATCGCGAAAATAAAGAAAAAGCCGCCATCGGCGAACCTTCCACACAGACGCAGATTCTTGCTTTGCAGGGAACGTTAAGAAAAATGATACGCGGTGTCTCAATAGTGGATGCACATCACACTTATGCCACGAGAAGGACGTATTTGAACAAATTGCAAGTGCTGGAAATTTAAAGATTAATCTGGCAAATCATGGCTCCACTGACGTAAAAGCGAAAGGAACCGTAAAATTCGCGGCATCTGACGAAGACCCGACTAGGTTCATACGCCTGGAAAACGCACTGCACATACCCGACCTTCGTAATAATCTCGTCTCGGTCGCGAAGATCACGGACGGCGGAAACAGCGTGACGTTCACGCGCGAAGGAGCTACAATCAAAAGCAACCACGGATCTACGATCGCAGTGGCAGATCGGAAAGGAGATCTCTATTTTCTCCGCGAATCCGGAAAAAAATCGATCTGCGCCCTGTCGACGGGAAAGCGTAAGCCTTTAATAACCGTTTGGAACGAGAGATTCGGCCACCTTAACTGGCGCGATCTCTTGGAGATGAGCAAAAGGGGGATAGTGTCCGGACTTGACCTAGAAGACGACGGAACCACAAACACGTGCGAGATTTGTTCGGAAGAGAAGATTACTGCGCTACCCTTCGGAAAGAAATCGCACCGAAGCGAAAAATTATTGGATATCGTCCATGCCGACGTATGCGGACCGATGAGAGACGAATCAAGGGGCAAAGCTAGGTACTTCCTCACGCTAACCGCCGACTACTCTCGTTGGACAGAAGTAAGGTTTTTGCAAAAGAAAGGCGACGTCTTGAAGTTTTTCAAGGAATTCACGGCTCTCGTCGAAAATGAATCAGGACGAAAAATTAAATGTATGCAATCCGATAACGGACGAGAGTTCTGTAACGAAGAATTCGACAGATTTTTGAAGGGAGAGGGAATTGCGCGAAAACTCACGACGCCATACACTCCCCAGTTAAATGAAGTAGCGGAAAGGAAAAACTGCACGCTCTTGGAAATGGCGCATTGCATGTTGGCGGAATCGCAGCTCTCAACCTCGTTTTGGGCAGAAGCGATCGCCACGCAAACTTCGTAAGAAATCGATGCATTACAAAGGCGCTAGGAGGTAAAACTCCTTACGAATTATGGCACGGAAAACGCCCTAACGTGAAGAACATGCGAACTTTCGGAGAGACAGCAAAAGAGAGGTATGAAATGCATTTTCCTCGGATACGACGAATCGACTGAAGGCGAGTATGGGTATCAAACAAACGAAGGGTAACCACGACACGAGACATCAAATTTACTGATACCGATACAAAAACGGAAATACATAAAGAATCGTCATCGTCTTCGTCAAATCTGAATCGAGATTCGAATCACAATCCCGAGGGAGTATCACTGCCGAATTTCTTTGAACCTCATCTAGGTGGGGACCACGACGAGGAATCGAGAAATGAATCGCAGGAACACGACGAAACGACAGGAGAAAGGGACGAGATCACCGAAACGATCAGAAGAGCGCCGGATAGACCTAGAAAGATTCTCACCGGACGACCCGGTCGCCCGCGAAAATTGTATCGAATCATGCAAGAAGATGAGGATCCTTGCGGATCGAGCGGGGACGAAGTCGGCCGAACTGTCGACGACGAGGAGTCGTACATCTCGGACGGCCTGGAGGCAAATCTAGCCAGTCTTCATTCGAAGGTCCCGTATCGGCAAGCGTTGAACGGACCGGACAAAGAAGAATGGCTGAACGCCATCGTCGAAGAAGTCAAATGCTTAATCAAGAACTATACATGGCTCATCGTGAATCGACCCAAGAATCGCAACGTGGTCGGATGTCGAATGGTTCTCGGGAACAAGGCGGCAGGGTCGAGAGAAGAAAATCACGACTCGTGGCGAGGGAGTTCGCGCAGCGACCCGGGATCGATTTTCACGATACCTACCCACGGTCGCTCGCCTGGGATCCATGCGTATGCTACTTGCACTGGCGGCCAAGCACGACCTTAAGGTGCATCAGATGGACATCACGACCGCCTACCTAAACGGCACGATCGAAGAGGAAACATACATGGAATTACCCGATTTACTCGCAGGATGTTTGAAGAAAATCGTCGCAACACAAGGCAAAGCCGATATCGAGAGCCGGGCCAAGTAAATGCTGAAACAACTTCAGCGTGGCGAAAAGGTTAGTTGTTTTAAAAGGGCCTTAAACAGGCCGATCGGCAACGGCATTAGAAACTGAATGGGAAACTCGAAGAATTAAACATGACACTGACGAGAGCGGATCCGTGCGTTTATCGCCTCAAACGAGGGGGAGAACCGTTGATAATACTGGTCTACGTTGACGACATTTTGATATTCTATCGAGACCAGAAGGATATTGATTTCGTCCGGAAAGGTTTGTTGCAGTAATTCGAGGCGAGAGATCTGGGAACAGCTCGCTATTGTTTGGCGATCGAAATCGCCAGGGGCAGAAATCAGATTACCATATCTCAACCAAATTACGTTCGGGAACTACTCTCTCGATTTCGGATTTTCGATGGACTGTAACAACGTCAGTACTCCCGTTGAATCGGGTTCGAGGACCGAAAAGGACGTTGAAGAAGAAGGATCACCAGGAGGAAATCGGCCTTATCGTGAGCTTGTCGGAGCTCTGAATTACTTGGCGATTGCCACAAAACCGGACATTTCGCATATTGTCAGTTGTCTCAGTCAATTCAACACTTATTACGGCGAGGCACACTGGAAGGCGGCGAAACGCGTCCTGAGATATCTGAAGGGGACCGCCGACTTCGGAATCGCGTACGCGATTAGCATGAAAACCTTGGAAGGGTTTGTTGACGCCGATTGGGCTGGGTGCTCGGTAGATCGAAGGTCGTCTACCGGATACGTCTTTAACCTGAGCGGTGCCGCCATCAGCTGGGAGTCGAGGAAACAGCGCACCTTCGCACCTTCGTCCACTGAGGCGGAGTACATGGCATTAACTGAAGCCGCGAGATAAGCCCTATTGATACAGGGATTCTTGTCGGAGCTCAAGCTGTTCGAGTGTGAAAGAGTTCTGGTGATGAACGACAACCAAGGGGCACAAACCCAGAATCACACGTTTCACGCGAGATCGAAACACATCGACATCAGGCATCATTTCGTCAGAGATGTCTTGCGCGAAGGTCGACTGGATATTAAGCACCTTCCTTCGGATAAGATGCCCGCGGATTTTTTCACGAGGGGATTGACAAAAGAAATACATCGGAAGTGTCTGGATTTGATCGGCGTCGGGGGTTCTTCAGAGGATCGACCTAGCACTACAATCGAGGGGGAGGGTTGTGGGTCCGCCCTAAGCGGTGTGCTCTATGCGATTATAGCGTTTGAAATAATAGTGAAGAAGATCATGTGATTCGAACTGACGCTATGACAGCTTGAATCACGAAAAAAATTTTACCTAAGCGTTACCCATCAGGCTACTGACCGTGTTTAGAATTTGATTTCTAAACTCGACTATACTCCACTGATGTGAATTATTTTTGTTATCTGCTAAGGTATACAGTTCTGATGTATTTTCTTATTCGATTTTTTCGTTCGGTGCTTCTTCACTATTTTTGCTTGTGAATTGTGTGTGTACTGTTAGAGTCGCTACACGATTGTAGCGCCGGACCGGGCGTTACGAGTAAAGGGCAAATGAATTCACGCCTTAATGCGCTCGCTCTACTCCTGACAGTTATACCAGACCGAGTGCGTCTTTTGCTACATGTGTCTCTGTCATATTGCTACATGCGTCTCTTTCATATTGCTGAACTTGGTTTTAACATTGTCACATCAGGATGAGCTGTCTCACTTAACAGTTTACTGACAGACACAACCACGAGAAAATATCACCGAAAGCCCCATTAAAGAAATATTCAACAATTACTTAAAGTTAACTATAGATTAGATGCTGTGAAGATAAATACAAATATTTTTATATGAGTCTATCTCCAAGTTTAAAAAAAATCATAACGATGGTCTGTGGACCTGTGGGGCTTTTCAGGGCCCGAAGAGCCATGCATCGCTCGACCATTTCCAGCAATGCGACTTATCTTGAAGTCGAGTCTTCAGCAAGGTTATTCAACCTTGCTACGGCCTTAACAGCCAACCAATTTGCTGGAATTAATTCGGTTATCCCAAAGGATAACCGACATGAATACCATATAGGCAGCTTACCTTTCTTTGGGGTTTTTCCAAACCCCTTTCTCCACGATCATTCCTGAAAACATTAAGTCCACGGCAAGGATTATCACCTAGCCGTGGCATCAAAAATTTCACCCTCGGGCATGCATTGCACCCAGTGCATCTCGTTCCTATTTCCTCATGCTACCCACGTCATGCCATGAAAACAAAACCAACACAGAGTTCCTAATGTACTCGTTTTGTTTGTCCATGTCACCTCTAAGCGTGCGGCTACCAAGTCTCACCAGTTTGCCACCGTCGACAAGGTTTCGGCCGATGCAAAGCAAACATTTCCCGCATCTTCAGCAATAGCGGGTTTCCCATTATCGGTTTCCACCGATCATGGACCGCAAACAAGCAACGAATTGGATGTGGCCATCAAGTGTTTACTTTTAACAACTGGCAAAGGCTGCACCCTATATTCGTTTGCAATACCTAAACGTGGCATCCATATCTTCCGGATTGTTTATGGTTTACCGGAATTTCCTATTAACGGCCGCCAAGCGTCCGCGGACCTGGAAATTGCATGTCCATCAACCGAATGTTGATTTATGGCCTCTCCCCGGGCGAGCAGATCTTCGGTTTGTTTTTCACACCAGAGGGGTCTGTTGCCGGCAAGCATTACACAATCAGTTGTGTACACAGCCGCAGACCCATGCAATGTTGGCGAATGCAAACAATGCATACCCATTACCCGATCATGGAAATAGCGTCTCTGTTGACATAGGATCGCAGAAACCTATCCCTTGCTTAATGATCATTACCCAGGAGATGCAATTACGACGCCCGCATCTATCTATGTTCACCGGACGATCGTATGCGACGCATACACATACATGCGAAATGTACGCCATATTTCTCAATCCAATCACGATTGACTGCCTCAAGTTGATCGTGTAGCTCCTCCCCTTTTTTATGGCTTTTCTTTGCGATGTCATTCTGATGGAGGCGAATGGAAGTCAGTCAGAAATTACCCGTAGAACCACGCACACGTATCGGATTCCTTGCGTGTCGGAGTAGAAATTCTATCACAGAGTAGCGCGGTCGTGGTTACATTTAAGCAATAATTAAACAAACGTGTATCAAACATTATCACCGTTTAACCTTAAGAATAAAGCTTTAATTAGCGTTCGCCAATAATAAGTGTAAATAGTGTTACTAGGCATTAAACCATGAATAAATAAGTGTTCCGTAAACATTGTCACCAGTGAGTTTTATTTGTTTATTCCCCGTTTGGCGGGTAATTTTACATTCTGCATCTGTATATCCAGTGACAATTGTTGTGAGGAAATTGTTGGTGGGAGAGATAGCCGCTGTGTTGTAAGACGACAACAATAATCATCTCCGCCACCACAGACCTTCATGCTTGCCGAGCGTTTTTTGTTCTGACAGGGGTTAGAGACCGACAATGGGTTGAGGAAGTTGAGGAGGAAAAAGATGGCATGCCGGTAGAAATATTAAGGGCGAATAATGGCCGGATTGAATAGTGAGAAGGCTTCATCACAACTGGCTTCCAATTTAGTACTTCCCCAACAAAATCATCATCCTTCAGCGATGAGAATTGTGAATAAGTGAAATAAGAAATGACTGTGTCTGTTAATTCTTAACACTATGGCCGCAGGCCAACTGGATCTTTTCGGCCAGAATGATGATTTCGATCAC
The DNA here is from genome assembly GCA_963931805.1 of Microdon myrmicae. Taxonomy (NCBI): domain Eukaryota; kingdom Metazoa; phylum Arthropoda; class Insecta; order Diptera; family Syrphidae; genus Microdon; species Microdon myrmicae. Next base: position 253,888,401 of record OZ007497.1, read on the forward strand.
AGCGATATGTGGTTCCAACAAGGCAGTGCCACAAGCCGCACAACACGATCAGTTTTGAATTTAGTAGGCGAAAAGTTCCCGGGTCAAGAGCTGGTGATGTGGATTCGACACTGTTGGACTTTTATTGTATAGCTACTTATAGTATAGAACAATTGAAAACCAACATTCTGCAAATAATGGCTGAGATACCAACCGAATTATTATTAGAAAAGTGATCAAAAATTATCTCATAATGATTAACTCCTAGGGGCTAGGCAGGTTAAAAACGGTCCCACCATTTGCTTAGTTTTTTGTGGATGGTGGGACATATTTTAACCCACCTCGAACTCTTATAGTCATACAGTATATTGTTTATAAATAATTGGGCGAAAACATGGAGCTGAAACATTTTAAGGGGCGCAGATGGGTTTGTTTTCCCACTTTAAATGATGAAATTAAAATCGTGTGCCTTAAAGAGCTAAGTTGTGTTGATGGATATTTAAATTGTGTTGGGTGAGAAGTTCACATAATAAAGGTAAAAATTCATCGAATTTTTACTTCTTTAGGTGTTCTTTTTAGTAAATTTTTCAAAGCTGGAATTGGATAAGATTGTATCAGTATATCTAGTCTTGTTGTATCTTCAGATAAATGTGTGGAACTGTCTTTAAGAAATGATTTGATTAAGTTGTGGATTTATGTTAAGGTAAATAGACTTCAAACCTTGCGTTCAACCAACTACTATTAAGCAATTACAGTTCGGCCAAACTCATTTCAATAATTAAACTCACAGACAATTAAAAGTAATGTTTAACGTCTCTCCTCGATCTATTCCATATCGTCTCTACAGGACAAGCTCCACCTTATGGAATCTTTAACCGAGACGATAAATTCTAGAAAAGTTAATTGTTTTCGTGGCGACATTGCGGTTGTAAATTCTATCACCCCTCATTCAACCATCGGTGCAGTGTGATATCTTTTCTTGAAGAGAAATAAAACCTCGCCGAAGAACTGATTGCCAAGAGTAAAAGAGGAGCACATGCCACATCTGCTATTTCATCATGATGTCACCTGAGATTGAACACCGTAATGTGCGCAACAGGACACCGCACATAAGTTGCCATTCCAGCATTAAATTATGTCAAATAAATGACTGAAAGGATTCCTTATCCCCGCTCGCAAATGTCCAAGCCAGAGGCATGTCCTTCCGCATTGATGGTGTGTATATCTGCACTCTCACGTTGGCATTGTTTGTCATACGGATACCAATAGATTCAACATCATCTAGCCATCTACACGTCTCTCTTGCCTGCCCCGATTGCTGGTCGTTCCAATTGAATTCCGCCACATTTATGGTTAATTCAAAGGCGAAAAAGAAAAACACAAAATACCCGCCTGTCGCCTTCTCTTTTACTATTGCACTTTGTAATTAAGCGCGTAGACCAGAAATTAAATGTTTAATGAGATTTAAAACGCCGGCGGGATGTTGCCATGGAGTTGATTTTTCTTTTTTCTCTGTTCCTGTCCTGGTTTCCTTTTCCGGTTTGCCTACAGCAATTAATATTATCCCGGCTATGTCGATGAGCTATTCCATGGTAGCCCAGTTGAAGCTCCTCTTCCCCTACAACAACTCCAGATCGATTTCGTAGTGATAAAGCAATTTAGCATTGATGTAATAGTAGACCTTGACAAAAATGTACAAAGAAACTGCTTTTCTGTGAACTTATTGTGAGGACCTTGGAAGTGAACATCCGGTTTTGATGGGAATTGCTCATTCGTAATAAACCACATGGCCATCATTTTGCATAAAAAGTTGATTAAGAAACAAAGTAGAAAGGACAAAACATTTAGCTGCGAGTAATGTGCGAACTAAACGCGTATCCTTAAAAGGCTTAATTAAACACCACCAAGTATTCTCAGCACGAAACTTCAGTTAACCATTTTGCGAACCTCTAATGTCCACCAAAGAGAAATATTCCTTATTCGCATTGAATTCATTTTAACTTACTACCCTTCGAAGGACTGGCGGATGAAAAGACTCGAACTGTTCCCTAACCCAAATCACTAAAGGACAATTTGTGGCTTCATTGACCAAATTACAGGAATGAGTCTGGACTCCTGGTTGATGATAGAAGCTTCATGTCCCGTCATTTTGTTTTTCCTTTTAAATAATCCTTGAAGGATGGTGTATCCTTTTTAATTTTTTTTTCTTTGGAAAACGCTTTTGTTGAATTCTAAATATTTGATGAGCCCTTAAGTCGCCCTATAGAAACATTTACTCCACTCGAACTGTTCACACAAATACCAGGGCCTACGTAGAATTTATTATGTGACACTTTTAATTTAGTATCCATTTTTAAGGACATCTCAGGTAATTACCCGCTGGCGGTATCGACTCAAAAAGGCGAGGAGAGCCTCATTAAATCAAGATATTCGTCTAGATTGACTATCAAATATTTATATGTCAACGATTGTCAGAGACTTTGAGAGTGGATTGTGATTTTGGGACATTTTCTTTTCGAACTTTACTGTGGCACGTGACAAATGAGAACGTTTGTTTTTCCGCCTCTATCGCAAAGAGGTTGATAGTTATTTATTTAAACAGGCCTTTCTGCCCTGGGGCAAGGGAAATACGCTATGAAGGTATGATCGAGGCATTTGTATAAATTGTTCAAGTTATTATGGAAATAAAGAAATTTTATGAAGACTGAAGGATATAAAATGATCTAGGTTCAGACACCTTATTTGGCCTTAAAATTTTATAATTAAAGTGCCATTGCAAAACAAGTTCAAGCCATTACTAGAATGGTAGTAAATTGTAGAGGCTTCGCTTCTGTCTTAATTTCCCTCAACTTCTTCATTTCATGTTGACAATTTTGCGGAGGTGGGGGTAACATTTTTTTATATACTCCTCTCAAAAAAGACCAGCCCATAACGCTGGATCAATGCCTTGAAGTGGTATTAAGTCACCGATGAAAGACGTTTTTAACAGATTCCAAAAGTAGGACTCTGGCAACACTCGCAGCGGAAGCCATTTCCATGTTTTTTTTTTTTTTTTTTTTTTTTTTTTTTTTTTTTTTTTTTTTTTTTTTTAATTATATGTCTCTCGGGAGAGGCGAAAATATAGCGCCAGCACAGCGCCCCGAAATGCCACCAAATAACTGTTGCAGTTCTTTTTGAACAGTTGCAGATTGTAACGCTGCGGGAACACTCGCGCGGGAAAGGAGTTCCACATATTTCCTGCTCTATAACGGAACGAGCTCTGATGCAGGGATGTTCGCGCCATCGGAAGATGAACCGTAAACTAGTGCGGTCCGTCGGATTCCACGAATCTCCGAAGAACAGTACCCGTGATAATATCTGTAAAACAGACATAGGTCGGCTACGCGCCTTCGATGTTGTTACACATAACATTGCACTTTGCTGCATGCAAACTGCCAATACCCTCCATATAAATTGAATTACAAATCTAACATAAAAATTGCATTTGCTGTACGCAAACTGCCTATCCCTTCAATACCAATTACCAATACATTCTACCAAATCTAACATTTATCCTGCAAAAAACAATATTGTATATTATATATACATTTAAAATGTTAAAACCGAAAGCAATTCTCTAAGTATAACATCAATAAATTCTTGCTGCAATCCATAGAATCCTTTCGATGTAGCATGTGAAACCTTATCGCATGTCTACACATTGCTAAACGCATTCCATACCCCATATTTAAAAATGCAAATCTTGCATTTTCCCACATTTTTCTTATTCCAAACGAATAACCTTGGAATGCATTCATCCCCATAAGGCACGTCAAAGTCGCTCATCATCTAGATGAAAAAATGAAACCAACACCTCATCATCGTGCAGGTAATAAGACCTCGCTATGATTCAAGTCACTGAGAATCGAAATGTTCTCATGGTGAAGAATTTGCGGACTTGCAGAATTTGCGACTCTCCGTCGTTGGATTAGCGACTGCGACTAGCGTCAGGTGAGTGTCTGGAGGACAGCCGTGACCGTGGGAATGCATGTGGGGTTTTTGTTTCTTTTTACTTAAATTAATTGATATAAAAAGGGGAGCTTCGTTAGGAGAGAATGATTTGGAATCAGACAGCCGAGGCGTGACGTCAATTATATACATTAATTAAATTAAATTATATAAATTAAAAACTAATAAAAATAAAGTAACACTGAAACTAGACACAAAGAAAAAGGAGGGTCTTTTTATTACAAAACACCACCGGGGCGCCATAAAGCGTCCCAAAGGAGAAGACTCCGGCCAACGTCCCTCAGCTGAGGAAGGTAACCCAAGGTGCCGGTGGGCTGGCACACGGAGGTAAGCGATTAATAATTTGATTAAAAGTGGCACAGCGGCAGCGCCTCAAGAAGACGGGGTCCGCACCATCCACCGGTCGCGGACCAAAGTTGGAGCAGAGAAGCAATCCCCTGGCCAGACCCCACACCACGGAAGGAGGCAGTACGCACCCTCGCCTATCCTCTCTCACACCTCCAGTGGGGGCTACCAACTAACCGCAGGTTGAACCCGGGAGTCCCCCAAGTTAACTTCAGGTTGCAGCCAATCTACGGGCGAATAAGCCGGAAGCCGCTGGACAAACTTCCAGCGAAGAACACGGGGTAGCCTGCCGGAAGCCGGTAAGTTCTGTATGTGTGTTTAAATGTTAATACAACAATCTGATAGCGACTGTAGTCCCGACGTTAGCGCTGAGTCCCCGATCAGGCGAATCGCTTACCTCTGTATGCTATCAAGTGGGTTGAGGGTATGTTTAGGAGCCGAGCTCCAAACATGAGAGCAATATTCGAGCGCGGGTCTAATTTGGGATTCATATAGGAGAAAAAACTGAGCCGGAGTAAAATAGCTCTTGGCCCCCGATATTCGACCCCCGCCACCACCAACAACCCTTAAAACCCACCTACAACTCTTAGGAATCCGTATCCTCTACATCAAGCATCACATTCCATGTAAATAGCGTATTCCCACCATGCAATAGACACATTTAACAAATTGTTCATCCCTAGAAATACATAATCCCTATTCCAATAACTTAAAATTTAATTGTTAAAAAATATATATGTTGAATTATATAAACCAACAGTTAGTGATTGACTCACTGTACATACGTGAGACTAGACAGTAAGCAGCTTATGTGCCATTTTCTGTATAAGATAGTTTAGTCTTGCTCCATACTTTATTAAGTCAAGATCTCAAATACAATGAAGCACACAACAAAATCGTTTTACAATGAATTATCTCAACAATATATATAACATGTTTATGCCAGGATACATTCCCACAGACTGTGACGCTGAGCATTTTCAAGCTTTCCCCAGATTCGAGGGCCTGGCCATTCATCATCAGTTATGGAACTGATGATCCACTTTTCTTTGTGAATGTTGTATATTGTATCTTCGTTGCATTGTTACGTGTGTTTAACAATTTATATTATTTAATAATATATTTTTAAGTAATATTGAATGGGACTTACTTTGGAGTTTGTTTTCGTGCGACCATTGAGCGGTCGCAGTGTTGTTATGTTGCGCTGAGGTCCGCTGGCTCTTTGCAGGGGGCGTTGGGCGTCGTTGCTCCCCTGATCAGCTTGTCCGTAGCGGTATGATATGTCCTCGACGAATAGTGTTTTAGTACGATACACTTAAACCAATGTTAGTTGTACTAGTAGATTTTTTCAAATCAAATATGTCACTTTCTATTTTATACACAACGAGGATTTAATTGGTTTGATTATTTATTCCGACTCGTTGTGTTCGAAAATTAACGTCGAATTGTCATATATCCGAATTTATTTTCAATGTATTATCTTTATTTTATTATTTTTTTTTCTCCGCCAAGTAGAATTTGCATAAAGTAGTTTATGCAAATTAGCTACTTGGCGCGTTATTTCCTTTTACAGGTAAGGAGGGGAATCAAAGGGGATTAGTGGATTCTGGGGGGGGCCTGGACTCAATTTTGGTCCGTAACAATACCTTCCCCCCTTAAATAGTGATAGCTTCATTCTTAGAAGAGGAATGAAGCTTGGCTACTTAAGTATTAAACTGTAGCCTTTATCTTTACACCGTCGGTGGTGTATTTTCTTCCCTTGTTTGTCGTGGTTTCTTCTGCTTTTGGCTTCCTCTATTCGTAGTAGGGTTTTAGCCTATTATTGTGCACCACCACATTTCTTCTCCCTACCTTAACGAGGCTATTTACCGGACTATTTATTTGTACTACCTTATAGGGACCCCTCCATATGGGAGCTAATTTTCCTTGCTTTTGAGCATTACGTATTAAAACTTTGTCGCCCACATGGAACGTGAATGGGCGTATCTTACGGTCGTAGTACTCTTTCGACTTCTTCTTGGAAGTTAATAGGTTACGCCTTGCTATTTCGTACGTATGTTGAAGTTTGTACTTCAATAGCTTATGGTAACTGTCATGGTTGTATACCGGTTCCGGAGGTTGCTTTATGCTTGTCGGTACCTCCGGGGTGAATCCAAATAGACAGTCCATTGGCGTAAGCTTAGTACCTTCGTGTACATTGGTCTTGTATACGAATGTTGCCGTCCTCAGGTATTGGTCCCATGATTGGGAATTCCCATCCACAACGCTTCGCAGGTAATCTACGAGTGGACGATGTGCTCTTTCTAAGGCTCCATTTGATTGTGGGTGGTACGCTGAGGTTTGTAGTTTTTAATACGGAGTAGTTTGCACACGCTTTTAAACAAACTGCTTAGGAAATTGCTTCCCTGATCGGTGACCAATTGCTTCGGAACACCATACCGAGCAATTATTTGGTCGAAAAAGACTGTGGCCACCGTTTCTGCCTCCGCATCTGCGAGAGCGTAGCAATCTATATACTTCGACAAGTTGTCTTGGAATGTAAGTATATATTGATTGCCGGTTGGAGTGCGATCAAGAGGACCTACTATATCTAAGTATACTTTGTCGAAAGGCCTCTTTGCAATGTCGGTTATTACCATGGGCATACGTATGTTCGGTGAAGATTTCATGGTTTGACATGTTTTACATACTTTGATGTATTGTTTAATGTCGCGCATCATGTTCTTCCACCAAAAATTTCTACGTATTTTGTGGTACGTTTTACTCACTCCTTGGTGTCCGCCCAAAGGAGGATCATGGTATTCCCGGAGTAGGAACTGAATGTCTTCAGGATTGGTTATCTCCATTCCTTTTTCCGTGCAGGCCGGAATGGGATCCTCGTTAAGAGAGGACTTATCGTCATTTGGACTATCCTGAGTTCCTTCGCTTGCTCTTAACTTTTTAGCTTGGGCGCGTGTTAGTACATTGCACCTTGGTAGTGTGGGAGTCTCATCACAAATTTGCGGGATACGACTCAAGGTATCCGCATTAGTGTTGTATTTACCGGGTTTATATTCGATTTGGTAGTCGTACTCCAGTAGTTTGCGATTGAACCTTAGTAAACGTGACGTGGGGTCTTTCACGTTGAATACTCCCTTTAACGGTTTGTGGTCCGTGTATATATTAAATTTTCTCCCTTGTAAATAACAACGGAAATTCTTAGTCGCCCAAACAATGGCTAATAACTCTTTCTCAATCGTAGAGTAGTTCTTTTCCGCCTTATTCAAGGTTCGACTGGCATATGCGACTGGCTGGTCCTTACCGATTTCGCCTTGCGACAGTACGGCGCCCAGTGCTTCGTTGCTCGCATCCGTGGTCAGATTAAAGGGTTTGGTAAAATCTGGATAGATTAACAGTGGCGGCGAGACCAATAACTCCTTTATGTTATCAAATGCTTGTTGGCATTTGTCTGACCAGGTGAATTTGACGTCCTTCCTTAACAAATTTGTTAAGGGGCGTACTATCTTCGAAAAATTTTGAACAAATTTTCGATAGTAATTCGCCAACCCTAGAAACGATTGGACGTGCTTTACCGTTTTGGGAATGGGGAAATCCCTGACACTAGCTGTCGTGTCTGGATTTGGCATTGCCCCCTTTTCGGAACAAACATGTCCCAGATATACTACTTCCTTCTGGAGGAACTTGCATTTCTCTGGTTGCAATTTGAGGTTGTGGTATCTAATTTGATCGAATACTTTCCGGAGTTTGTCATTATGGTGTTCTAGGTTTTTTCCATATATGACCACGTCATCCAGATAAACAAAGCATTCGATTCCTTGCAACCCGGTTAGGACATGGTTCATGAGTCTCTGAAACGTAGCTGGTGCTCCCTTCAGACCAAATGGCATACGTTTGAACTCATAGTGCCCGTAATTTGTGCTGAACGCTGTCTTATTTTGATCCTTCGGATCTACTAAGACTTGGTGGTAGCCGCTGGCTAAATCGAGCGTGGAAAAATAGCGTGAGTGACCGAGCTGGTCTAAAATGTCCTCTATTCGAGGGAGAGGGTACGCATCACCGATGGTTTTATCGTTCAGTTTTCTGAAATCGACCACAACTCTCCATCGGGTTTTTCCATCGGGGCCCGCTTTCTTAGGAACTACCAAGAGTGGTGAGTTCCACGGACTTTTGCTTGGTTGAATGATGTCATTCTCCAGCATCTCCCGTACTTGCTCGTTGATCACCTCTTTCTTGCACTCAGGCAGACGGTACATTCTTTGATTTATCGGTGCTTGATCCTGTATCACCGGTATCTCATGCGTTATTGCACTGGTATATGTTAGGAGATCACCTTTAAGGTGGAAAATATCGTTAAACTCCTCACATATTTCCACTATGGATTGACATTCTTGAGGACTTAGGTTTTTACCTAAGTGGAGTTCCTCGTGTAATTGTGTCAACCTTGGATCTTTTGGTAATTCCTCCTGTGAGAATAAATGTCGGATATACTGGAGGTTGTCTCCCTCCGAAAGTTTTTTATCCGCATTGTATTCCGTAGAACGGTTGTCCTCATTTTCCAGCGGAAAGGTGGAAAAGTCCTTCATTGGATGTAACTCCACCATGATTCGGTCTATGGTTTGGAGGTAGTTTGCGATATTGAGTACCTCTACATGGGCACTCTTCGCTTTCCCTACAATACAGTTGGATATGAAAATCCCTGATTGCATTTGTTTAGGTACTAGCACTACCTCTTCCCGAATTTTTATGGGAAGTCTCAGCATTTTTCGTGAACGTGCCGGTATTATTGCCGGTTTGTCCAGAAAAATTTCTACCTCCGAAGCGTTTGGCAGTGATTGTTTCACCACTGTTGCTTCTTTTTTAGCTTTCTTTGATTTGTCAGCTATTAATGTGGGGTTGGAATGCTTGGAGCCTGACAAAATATCGCCCCCTTTTCCCTGTTTGGGTAGGGTATCCGGTGTATTTCCGACCGCGGTCTGGATCTCTATGGATCCCCTTGGCTCGGATTCCCGACTGGTTGCCTTATGTCTTGGCGTCCGCTTCCTACCTTTTGTAAATTCAACGGAAAAACTTACCGGATTTACATTGGTTTGGGAGAATTCCAAACAATTCCCGGGTCCGTTGACTTTGCAATTCCTAGCTAGGAAGTCGTTTCCTAACAACCCATCTTCTGACAATCCCGGTAGGGAGTCCATTACCTGAAAGTTACAGGAGATTGGTTGGGGTAGTTTGAATATTCCCTTACAAAAACCCCTAGACTTTCCCTTTCCAAAAAGCGTTTGGAGAGTAGTGGCCTTTTTTGTATCCAGTGTTGTTCCATTCTGGAGTGCTTTCAGTTTAAGAAGGCTCATCTCCGCACCTGTGTCCACTATTAGACATGTAGTGTTTCTACATCCTATGTCTAATGGGAGCTGGACTATTGGAACTTTTGTTGGTGGTTGAGGACAGTTTTCTTTATTTGGCGGCTTTAATTCGGTCGGGTTGGGGAATTCCTGCCCGACCTCTGGGAGTTTTCCGACTTCTCCCATTTTGCTTTTAGTCGACACACTGTCGCCATGTGGTTGTGTCGCTTACAAAATGTGCACCATTCCCCGTTCTTCTGTCGCCTATATCCCTTTTTTGGCGTCTCTGACGCGTCCGTAGTGGTTGAATTCGACTGTCTACGGTTCGATTCGGGTCGATGGCGTTGTAATCGGTGTTGGCGTTGTTTTATTTTTCGAGCCTCTGAGTGTTCAGTACTGCTCGTACTAATACTACTCTTGGCTCGAGTCTGTTTACCGCCTTTGTCGCATGGCTGTTTGTTGTCCTTTGACTTTTTTCCTTTTTGGACTTTGTGCCATTCTGTATTGACCGTGCAGGTCTTTGGGGTGTGGTCTCTACGTACTGACTTAACCACATTGGGTGTCTCTGTTGGCTTTCGTGGTTTTATCCATTTTGCCTTGATACGACACTCGTCCCCTGTGTGACCCTTTCGGCCACAAAACTCACAACAACATCGAATGCTGTACACTCTACGATTCGATGTAGTTGCTTGTTTCGATGTGGATGGTTGTTCCTGTTGGGTTGAGGTATTCACCGGTGACTTCCTTTGGTTCTGTGACCTTATTTGTGTAGGTTTAGGATTCTCCGCCTTCCTTTGTGTATTAAGTGTCCGACAATCCTGGGCATCGTGCCCATATCGATCACACTTTGTACACTTTGGTGTGTTCCGGCGTCGAAGGCATTCATCGTATACATGCCCTTTTCTATTGCAGAAGCTGCAAGTCATGCGTGCTACCCATGGATTTGGTGTACGCTTGTCCCTACCTTGACTAGAGGAGTCACTGAGATAATCACCTCCGCCTCTTTGAAGGTGTCGTGGTGCCTCGGGCTTCTTTGGCCTAGACCCGGTTGGTCTTCTAGAACTGTGTGGTGGTGTATCCGACCTAAACGGGTTTTTCCCTGGTGGTGAGCGTGTAACGGGGTGAGATTGTTCTTGGAATCTAGTGTTAGAGTTCCTATTCTCTACTACCCGAGACGCATCGTGTCTAGGCTTATTCTGCCTTTGTCTCGATTCCTGGGGTTTTGGTCGAGTATCCCCGTTGGTCCTATCTAAAACCCTATTTCTTTCCTCTGGGGGATCTTGTTCCTCCTCCCAATAGTAGAATGGATTATTCTTAAGCATTGGTTGCCTATTTGATGAGTTGGGAGCATGGTATTCGTCTTTCCTTTCAGGTGAAGGTGACTGGTCATGATACCTCGTTGGTATTTCATAACATCCACTTTCGCTCCTCATCTCATTCTCGGTTTTCTCTAACTCGAGAATCCTAGTTATAATATCATCTAAAGGGTCTTTTTCTGATTTTACTATCAGATGTCTCAGTTGGTCGTTTCTGATTCCTACCATCAGAACTGATTTAGCCAATCTTTCG